>WBNM01045657.1:0-12570 GCA_013399055.1 Ramphastos sulfuratus | reverse complement strand
ACACTGCAGGCTCATGTTGTGTAATGACAATTTGTATTCTTGCAGAATTCTAAGGAAGTAGTCCTAAATCAGGACCACATCGTGCTAAGAGCCATAGAAAATCAAAACTAAAAAAAAACCCAGAAAAAACATTTTTCTCCCCTTTTAGTAGCTTAATGCTGGTAAATAAAGAGTTTCAATCAAACAAAAAAACCCCAGAAAAACATTTTTCTCCCCTTTTAGTAGCTTAATGGTAGTAAATAAAGAGTTTCAATCAAAACAAAAAAAAAACAGAAAAACATTTTTCTCCCCTTTTAGTAGCTTAATGGTAGTAAATAAAGAGTTTCAATCAAAACAACAACAAAAAAAAAATTCCCCCCTTTTAGTAGCTTAATAGTGTTAAATGAAGAGTTTCAATCTGTGCTGTCATAAGTTCTGTGCAAAATGCCTTAATCGTTCCCGTGTAGTAAAATTAAAGATTATAGAATGAAGAATGACTTCAGAAATATAATCCATCAGAAGCAAATGGATATTTCTTTATTAATGTTCGGATTCATCCTTGAAAGTACATCTATATTTTTCCCTCTCTTTTTTTTTTTTTCCAGACCAAACAATGCCATAAAGTCCCTATAGCAGATACACATAATGAAGTACAGAAAGTGAATGATGAATAATAAATGGCATCTTGTTGTATGTTCTCTTTTGGAAGGGATTTGCATTAAACCACATTCTTCACTTGTCATTCAAAATTAAAGCTAAATCTGCCTTCTCAATGTAATATTTACAAAGGGAATGCTTCTTGACTTTTCTTCAAATGTGACTAGCAGAGTACTGTACAGATATCTTTCTGGAATGAGGCAGGCAAAGCCATCCAGCTGGATCTATCAGTTGCTGATTTCCTTGCTGTTATTTTCTAAAGAAACTCTTCCATAATTTGTGTCATTCTGTACCCAGGAGTGATTGCTGCTGCACTTCTGTGTTGCACATCAATGGAAGAAATTAACAAAAAATAATAAATAAGTGTAGGTTGTGCTTTTTTTTTTTTTTTCCCTGACAGTTCCAGAGTGCCTATACTATGTTTTAACTACAGTTGATATTGAAAATCTAAACCAAAGCATTCAAAAGTCAGCAACAAATAAAATGCCTTACATTTAATGTTTGTATCATGCAGAAGTGTAGATCNAATGCCAGGACAAGGGGCAATGGGTTTGAACTGGCAGAGGGGAGATTGAAAGTGGATGTTAGGAGGAAGTTGTTTGCAGTGAGGGTGGTGAGACACTGGCACAGGTTGCCCAGGGAGGTTGTGGCTGCTCCCTCCCTGGAGGTGTTCAAGACCAGGTTGGATGAGGCCTTGAGTGACCTGTGCTAGTGGGAGGTGTCCCTGCCTATGGCAGGGGGTTGGAACTAGATGCATTCAGTAATGTGGCTTTGCCTTCTCAGTTACATATTTCTGCTGACAGTTGACCAAGTTCCTTCTTCAGCTCACTTAGGAGCTTTTCAGCAACAAATGAAGGTTTGCCAAATGTTTTTTGAACCAGTTAAAAAAAGCTACAATTTACAATGTAAAGTGTGTGTGTGTGTATATGTGTGTGTATATATATATATATATATATGTATATGTATATGTATATGTATATATATGTATGTATATATATATGTAGAATCATAGAATGGTAAGGTTGGAAGGGACCTCAAAGATCATCCATATATATATAAAAAAGAGTTGTGGGATTTATGGCCTTAAATGCCTTAAATCTCACTACTTAGCTGATCATAAGTCTGTGCAGAAAGGTAGGCAAACAGCTGATCTGATTCAGCTCTTAACTGAGCTACTAGGATACTATAAGATGAAGCACAACATTTCCAGGTTTTGTATTGTTTTTATTGTCTTTAATAGTTAAAATGTGTTGGAATAGCTTAAAAGTTTTTTAAGGTTTTTGTTCACTCAGAATCCTGATGGCAGCAGATTTGCAGATCAGAAATGACAAAAGACAGCAAAGGTGACTTACAAATATTTTTTTTCCAGTTGACTTTGTATGAGAGACAATTTTATATATTTGATTTTGCAGGGTTAAGATCTAAGACCAGGTGAAATTTAGTAATTGTTCTAAAATGCTTTGCACACCTTTTCATTCATTCATATGTGTTCAGGTGGTTATATAAATTAGACAAGTATACACTTGGACATGTGTTTATACATGCAAGGGGAAAAAGTAAATTTAAATGAGTATGTCATAAAGAAAACAGTATGTTTATCCAGGTGCATTTACATAAATGCATGTTCTCTGTTCTTCCTATTGCTTAGAATCACCTAAGCAAAGTCTGTCTCGCAATATATTCAGCTGGACACTCTAATTTTGTTAATCTCAGCCAAACCAAGCATAATCTAGAGAGAAACATCTGCAATAAATACTGTAAAGCACAGCTCAAAGTAAGAAAGACAGCAAAACCACACTCTAGCAGACACTCAGAAGGTGATCTTCATCTTCTCTCTCACACTTACATAGTTAATAAACGTGCATCTATATTTGCACTTTTTACATGGATTAGTTTTGTACCTGATAGCAGGGGGGAAAAAAGCTTCTAAGGCACAGTTCCTCTCCCATGGCAGGCATCTAAAATATGCCAAATGAGTCATGGTCTCAAAGTGCCTCTCTCTTTACTGCCTACAAAGAGAGTCTAGATAACCAACTGAGATGTGAAAGTCTATACAGTGTTGTCTGAAGTAAGGAGATACATCTCCCTCATGGTGATTTTACACTGCTTAGCTGACATCGGTGCCTTTATGCAACACTGGGATTGATCCATTCAGACTTCTCAGAGTTGCATCAGTTTCAGTTAGTTTTTAAACAGTCTGTAGTGCCATAATCATCTGGCAATATGGCACACATTTCAGGACACCTCAGCATAACTTAATGGAGAATCAGATTAAGGTAAATGAATATGGGTTCACCTCATACTGAATCAATTAATTAAGTTAGTTTCTTAAAATCCACTGTGCCTAGTTTTATTTGGATGTAAGAAAGGTTTCAAGGTATTTTAATAGGAGTGTAAATTGCTCCTGTTCAGAGACTGAAAGAAATAGCAAGAAAAAACACTGTTGGGAATATATAAGGCTCATCTGCAAAGCCAAGCTTGCAGAGAACAGGAATAAAACAGGGGAGGAAAACCAGATTTTTGATTTATTAGCAAAACAAACCCATTTTTTTATCAAGGCTTTTAATTTTTTTATTGTTTATAACAAAGGATGCTCAATACGTTTCCATTTGGACACCTGAAACTTTCTTGTGTGTGTTTGTAAGCAGGCCAAATGATGTTTTTTAAAGTCTAGGTTGTAATGCTATAGAAACAGGCTGCATGTTTGGTCTTGGCAGTTCTCATGCTAGTGATTCAATATTGAGGCCACAGATGCTTACATGGGCACACCAAGTTCAGTTATTTAAACGAAGGTCAAAGCTGTAACTTCCTTGTTACTTCTTGTAACTTCCTTTTACTTTTGCTCCTCTTTTGCACACTGATTATTCCAACACTAGCAGAATCATAGAATCATAGAATGGTAAGGCTGGAAGGGACCTCAAGGGTCATCCAGTTACAACCCCCTGCCNTTCCAGGTGGGGTCTGAGGAGAGCAGAGCAAAGGGGCAGAATCACCTCCCTTGCCCTGCTGGCCATGCTTCCAGACACCTATTCAAATTGGATACCTGGTTCGTATCTTTTGAGATTTGCTTGCTATCATCTAGAGGCATTAATTGCAATGTCCTCAGTTTACATCTGGATGCACTTAGCCAACTGAGCAAACTCCTGGGAGGTAGATTCTTTTTGTAAATGAGGATGCTGCCTGCACAGCAACTGTGGCAAGCTTCAGTCTATCACTCACACTGTTAATGGCTCTGCAGTGCATGTTTATGTAGAAGGCATGAAAGAAATTCATTGCACTTCACTCTATGTTACTGAATGGCCCAATGACTTTGAGTTGTCTTAATTTGGTTTGATTTTTTTTTAATAATGTTATACATGGAAATGGGTGTTTCTGTCATCTAAAACAGTATAAAATTTCAAGTAACTTTGACAATCCCAAGCTTACCACTATGTGAATACTTCTAATATATCATACATGTACTCTTTCCCCACACTTCAAATGCCTGCTCTGTAGAACCTGAAAACACAGTGCATTTAAAAACCAAGCACAAACTGAAAGAGCAATAACCCCTCTTATAAAAGCCTCTCTTTATGTGAGCAGGAAATAAGAAAGTTGACTGTAATTATAACAGAATTTTTAAAAAAAACACACAATATAACTTACACCATGTTTTTGGAAAGCTCTCAAGAATGTCCAACAGTTTTTTGCTTGTGTTTCCCTTTGGGGCTGTCACTCTTGCATTACTACTCTATACTTAACACTTTCTGTACTGCAGCCCAAAGAAGTATAGAAAGTGCTGTGTTTCAGATCAGAAAGTCTGGAAAATGGCATTTGTTTTAACATTTGAAGTCATTTAACATAAAACTACTCAGGGAGTGGAAGTAAAAGTGAAAGAGTTTTGGTGTGTTTTTAAGCACGGGGTTCTTTCACAGGACAGGGTCGTAGCTATTTATTTCTAGCATGCAGCTGAGAAGAACAAAACAGATTGCTTAAGTTTTTCACATTCAGATATGCTGACAACTACAATTTAATTTTAGAAGAAATTAAGAGTAGATAGGCTGCAGCTTAAGCATTTGCATATGCGAGTTGCAACTTAAGGATAAATGGGGAAGATGAGAACATGCTATATTATTTTTCAGAGTAAGGCCTAATAACTGCCAATAGGCTTGTGCATAAATAAACAGGCACATGGAGTTCTTTTAGGTTGAACATAATTGCAGGATTGTTCAACTCTCAGATTTTTGGCATTTGAAAGCCATTTATCTGCTCTCTTGTGTTCACACGCACGCATCTGTGCCTTGTCCAGAACTCTTTTTCTTGTCATGTGTATGTCTTCCAAAATAATGCTGCTAGAAGGTAAACATTACATAAGTATGGAAAGAAGGCATTCTCACAGCAGCAGGATTCAAAGACTACACTCTTCTCGTAATCTCATTTTCTAGCATCCCACAGACAATGTTTTTTTCCATCAGCAGTAATTAATGATGGTTAGCATTGAACGTAATAATTTTAAACACATCCTCTTTCATTCCTTTATCACTATATTTTGCTTCTCTTCCAGTAAAAAGAGATCTTCTTTTTTTCAGAATCATAGAATCAGTCAGGGTTGGAAGGGACCACAAGGATCATATTCCTCCAATTCCTCTGGACAGGGACACCTCACACTAGATCAGGCTTCTACAGCCTCATCCAGCCTGGCCTTAAACACCTCCAGGGATGAGGCTTCCACCACCTCCCTGGGCAACCCATTGCAGAGTCTCACCACCCTCATGCTGAACAACTTCTTCCTAACATCCAATCTGAATCTACCCATTTCCAGCTTTGTTCCATTCCCCCCAGTCCTATCACTACCTGAGAGCCTAAAAAGTCCTTCCCCAGCTTTCTTGTAGGCCCCTTAAGATATTGAAAGGCCGCAACAAGGTCACCTCAGAGCCTTCTCCTCTCCAGACTGAACAGCCCCAACTTCCTCAGTCTCTCCTCAGAGCAGAGCAGCTCCAGCCCTCTGATTTTCCTTGTGGCCCTTCTCTGGACACATTCCAGCACATCCATAGCCCTCTTGTAATAGTAGCTCCAGAACTGGACACAGTACTTCAGGTGGGGTCTCACCAGAGCAGAATAGAGGGAGAGGATCACTTTCCTCACCCTGCTGGCCACAGTTCTCCTGATGCAGCCCAGGCTCTGGCTGCTCTCTGGGCTGCAAGTGCACACTGCTGGCTCATGTTGAGCTTCTCATCCACCAGCACCCCTAAGTCCCTCTCCTCAGGGCTGCTCTCCAGCCAGTCACTGCCCAGCCTATACTGGTGCTTTGCATTGCCTCGACCCAGCTGCAGGACCTTGCACTTGGTCTTGTTGAACTTCATGAGGCTGGCTTGTGCCCACCTCTCCAGCCTGTCAAGGTCTCTTTTTTCTTTTGTTTGTATGTTCTGTTTGTTTGTGTGTTTGTTTTTGTTTCCACAGACCTAGAAATCGTTTAGAACTCATTGTGCATGATAAAAAAAAAATACAACCAGGAATTATTCTGTTGAAATTTATCCTTTCATTGACAGCATTTAACTCAGCCAGAAGAATCTGACCTATGACATGCCTAGCTCCTTTAATATTGCTTACCCATAGCATTTTAAACTGCAACAAAACTTAGATTAAACCAATCTGAAACAACAACAGAAAATTGTTAATTAGGTTACCAACAGCTTAGGGACCAGTTTCAAATACTTCTGGTTTGATGGGTTTTCTAGTTCTCTGTGGTCAGACTGGCAGTATGCTCACTGGGCTTTTTACTCCTCTCCATAACTATAGCAATGTTTTTGTTGTGGTCAAGTGGGGTTGTTGTTATAATTTAATGAAAAATTATTCTAGCTATGGCATAAGAATATGTACAGTTTGGCATAATGATTAATTTCTCCTATGGACCTATACTCACACTGTTCTCATATGGACCCATACTTACACCTTGCAACATTTTTGGCTTAGTGGTAATATGAGACATTTCTCTTGGGATTTTGCTACTTCCTCCTTCATAGGCAGACAAAATTAAATATATATATATATATATTCAAACAAAAAAATATAGGTTATGAATGAAATAAAAAAAAGCCCACAAAACAGCATGAAACAACTCTCATTATTATGAAATAACTCTCATTATGTTAGGCAGTCAAATGAGAATGATTCTGTATCGCAGCTTTGTCTTTCTAGTTAATCTTTTTGCTGCAATCAAAGATGTTTTTAATGAGCATTTCTGGACATTTCTGTACTATTAAGTACAGTGAAAAAAAAACCACTTCNGCTCTTGCTGCAGCCCAGCACACAGTTGCTGTCTGGGCTGCACTCACACTGCAGGCTCACATTGAGCTTTTCATCATCCCAGACCCTCAGGTCCTATTCCTCAGGGCTGCTCTTAGCCATTCCCCATTCAGTCTGGAATTGTGCTTGGATTGTGCCTACCCAGGTGCAGGACCCTGCTCTTTGTCTTGTTGAATGTCATGAGGTTGGCCTGGGCACACCTGTCCAGCCTGTCCAGGTGCCTCTGGATGGATCCCTGCCCTCTAGCAAGTCGACTGTGCCACACAGCTTGGTGTCATCTGCAAACTTGGTGAGGCTGCAACTTTCAGGAAGAACAGTGCTGAGGTACTTGTGTCTGCTGGTCATGCTTTTGAATACATTTCAAGGTTGTTTAAGTGGTTTTTAGACTGTAGAATTGCTATGGAATAGCCTCTTCCTGAACCAAATGCCAGCCTGAAGCAGGTGTCATTTCCTAGGCTAGGTGGCATGGAAAGTGCTGTGGTACAAACAAGAATTTCCATCTTTAGCCACCTAAACTGTTGATGGGATGCATATGTTGCATGTGTGAGAAGAACAAGGTCTTCAACTGCATTTTTATAGGTCCCCATAGCTGCACTCCATTAATCATAGAATCATAGAATGGTAAGGTTGGAAGGGACCTCAAAGCTCATCTAGTTCCAACCCCCTGCCATAGGCAGGGACACCTCCCACTAGCACAGGTCACTCAAGGCCTGATCCAACCTGGCTTTGAACACCTCCAGGGAGCGAGCAGCCACAACCTCCCTGGTCAACCTGTGCCAGAAGAGAAGAACATGTTAATGAAGAGCATGTGTTCAGGTGGCCTTTGGGACTGTTGAGTCAGCTGCACACTGCTGCTGAAGGCATTATGATCGAGCTTCCATTTTCATCTTTGGGGAGAAATAAAAGTATATCAGCTGTATCTGACAGAAGAACCATGTTATTAAACACTGTCTGTCCCACTGTTGTCCCAAAAAGTGATTCACCATGCATTGCAGGAATCTCAATTTAAATGCATGCTGTGAGAAAAAGCCTAAACATAGCTGGGCTCTTCAACCACCACTTGTGAGGTTATCTAACTGCCAACAGTGTATGCGGTGTGACTGTGATATGGAGTGTTAAATTCTTCCAAAGAAGTGCTATGGCTGTGCCTGCTTCCACCACACCCACTACAACTTACCTGCACATTTCTCACTCTTAGCTATTCTTTCTAGAAATGCTGTGTAGTAAATCACATTTTCCTTTTAGAATCCCTCTAAATTATTTACCTGAAAAAATGTGGTAAGAAGGGACAGATGGGGGAACTTTTTGCAACAATTTCACTCCTGGTCCTTGAAACTTCTTCCCAGTAGAACTTTAATGAGAAATGAGTACTTTTGACATTTTGGCACTTGGGATAAGGAAGTCCTTGAACTTACCAACAGCTCTAAGTCTCACTTGGCTGATGTTAAAGACAAAGAAATGTTTACTGATGCCTTTATTGCAAAAAGCTTTAGACTCTGAGGTCTGAATTTTTACCTCATTTAAATATTTTCTCCATTTAAGGATATTTTTGATTTTTTTTTTCTTTCCACTCATGTTACCAATGTGACTAACTCTTGGCAGTTCTAATTGCCAAAAGTGCCAAAAACGACTGGCAGTTACAGAAAATTAAAACCAATTGCATTTGTGTTGCAAACATCACTTCATCACATGCATTGCCTGTCTTGTACTCTAGAAACAACTCCCAGTTGTGTTTTTTGATGACATTCACTTTTCCCCTCATTCTTTCCATCTCCAGCTTGCCTCTCACAGTTTTGCAGGCATCCTTATTCCTTACTGTCAAGGCTTCAAAAGCTCTGTATCATACATATCTGTATTGGGTTTCTGTGGCAAGGGTTTGATAGCTCATAGGCTGCAGGGGTTGCTTCTGTGAGAAGACACCAGAAGCTGTTCCCATATTAAATGGAGTCCATTTTGTCTGGCTGAAAGATGAACCCATTACTGGCCGATGGTCAGGCTGCTGGCATCTCTGTGATAACATATATAAGAAAGAGTAAAAAGCATTGCACAGCAGCTGTGAGGAAAAGGAGTGAGGAAAATGTGAGAAAAAGAACTCTGCACATGGCAAGGGCAGTAGAAAAGGAAGAGCAGGAGCTGCTCCAGGTGTCATAGCAGAGATTCCCCTGAAGCCCTTGGAGAAGACCATGGTCTAAAAGGTTGTCACCCTGCCACCTGTGGAAACATCACACCAGAGCACTTATCAAGACTGCAGACTAGGGAGGACACCCACACTTGAGCAGGTCAATAAGCCCTGAAGGAAGCTGCAGCCCACGGAGTGCCCATGAAGGAGAAGGCTCTCGACAGGAACTGTGGCCCACAGATAGAAACCCGCATAGACAGAGTCTGTGCCTGAAGGATTGTACCACATAGGCAGGACCACGCTGTAGTAGCTCTTGAACTGCAGCCTATGAGAAAGTTTCACATTGGAAAAGACTTTGAAGGACTGCATCCCATGGGAGAAACTTTGCACTGGAGCAAGGGAAAAACATGAGGAGGAAGAAGTAAGAGATGAAGTATTCTGAAGTGACCACAATCCCCATTCTGCAGCCACTCTGCACTGCTTGGGGCAGGGACAAGAGAAGGAGAAGAATTAGGAGTTGAGCCTGGGAACATGGGAATGATGAGGTGAAGGTGCTTTCAGTTTTGTTTTTGTTTTACACTATCTTACTCTGTTACTAATCCACAATAAATGAAATTAGTCTTTCCCAAGTTGAGTAAGTTTTGGTTACGATGGTTAATTGGTGAGTGATCTTCCTGTCCTTATCTCACCTCCTGTCCTGCTGAGGAAGGGAGGTAAAAGCTGCTCAATGGAACCTGGCAGCCAGCCAAGGTCAGCCCACCACACTATCACATGGTGAGGCAGAACTATAGAAGTGACACTACCTTTCATCATCATCTAAAAAATTATTCATCAGTTAACAGAAAGGACAAACTGATTCAGTGAAAAATGAAGGAGAAGAAAAATAAAGTAGAACAAAAAAGAAAGAGTATAAGGAAGATAGCAAGGACAACAAGGATAACAAGGAAATACCAAAGGCAGATGTTAGAAATTCTGTATGCAGACAAAACATGGAAGTAACTACAAATAAATAAAAACTTTCGGATGCAACCTTGTATTTTCACCAAGCAATAATAATTTCACATCAAATTTGATTAGAGCATCTTCACACTGTTTCACCAAGCTATGCTAACAGTCTTCCTGGAGTTTGGAGCACTACTCCACAAAATATCACAAGCCTACTGTGGCCTTCTCCCTTTCTGTTCTCGGATCCTGTTTATCATATAACAGGATTGTCAATGCCTTCTATACATCATACATAAGTGAGATCTTAGAGTAGCTTTCCAGTATCTGAAGGGGGCCTACAAGAAGGCTGGGCAGGGACTATTGACAAGGTCTTGTAATGACAGGATGAGGGGCAATGGGTTTAAACTGGCAGAGGGAAGATTTAGACTGGATGTTAGGAGGAAGTTGTTTGCAGTGAGGGTGGTGAGACACTGGCACAGGTTGCCCAGGGAGGTTGTGGCTGCTCCCTCCCTGGAGGTGTTCAAGGCCAGGCTGGAGGAGGCCTTGAGTGACCTGTTCTAGTGGGAGGTGTCGCTGCCTATGGCAGGAGGTTGGAACTGGATGATCCGTGAGGCCCCTGCCAACCTTACCATTCTATGATACTATGATTCCATGTACAAGCTACTCAGCCTTGAGCTGAGACCTCAGCTGACTACAGCTGCAGAAGCACAGGCTAATCAAACAACCCAATATTTCAGGAATCCTTACTTTTCTTCAGGACTCCCTCATTTCCAGGCAATATATCTTCTTCTATGATAATTAGTCAAAGCTGATAACACTGTATCAGCAGAAATGGTTTCTCAGGTCTAACTGCTGCAGGTGTTGCTTTCTTTCCAGGCACAGCCAGCAGTGTCAGCCACGCCTGCATTGTCCTACAGTTTAGTGTTTATGGAAGAGCAGCTTGCCTGAGCGCATGCTCTGTCCTGATGTAAAAGCACACCTGTAAAAAAGTAGCACTCTTGCTTTGTAGAAGCTGCTGGATGACTTGCCAAAGTCATGATTTTCCCCTGCAGCCCTAAAACATATGAAGAGAAATATACTTGCTGTGTGTGGGAGAAAGCAGGAGAGAGAGCACAAGCAAGTTAGTGAATGCTGAGCCCTTACAGGTGATCCATTACCCTGAAGCCATTACAATTTGTCATATATGCTTCACCTAGCATCAGCTGCAAGATGAAATGTTTTCAGCTCAGTTTATCAGTCTACCTGGATGTGTCAGGTCAAATTCCTTTTAACCCACTGTTCAGGTTCATGGGCTTTTGGAAAATATGGCAGAGCTGATCAAAGCTAGCAGTTGTCTTCTTCTTTTTTTCCAGTTTGCTCACAGCGTGAAACTGGGTTCCCTGTAAACAGATACTGCAAAGAGCTTAACTTCCAATTTAATCCATTACAGTTCATAAATCCTGGCATATGCCTTCACTTCTATTCCAAATGGTAATTAAGAAGGCTTATTATATTAGACAAAAGTTTACCTCCTTTGCAAATATATTAACACAAAAACTCACACACTTATGTATTCATGTAGACACCACTACCTATCTGCACATGGGAATGCCAAGGAGCTAATCATCCTGAAATAAATCCACTTTAATTTGTTGCCAGAGCATAAAAATATACATTTTTTTAGTAGTCAAACTGTGTCAAAATCACATGCAGATGTTTTTGATTTGGTTTTGTTTTCTTTTTATATTGCCTCTAAAATTACAGGGGGATATCAAAGCACATGCTGTAGGGGCATTGACATTAAAAAGTTTTATTTGAAAACTATTTTGCAAAAAATTCTATTTACCTAGTTCTTGATAGTGACCTGTACATAGAGCAATGAGAACCTAAACAACTTGTTTTCCTATTTTTCCTGTGAGATGTAACTCACTAAATTCCTATGCACATAGAGTAACTGTAATATGGAAATTATTGACATTAGCTGCATTTGCATTGCCAGGCTGCTCACACAAATTACAGTACCCTTCCATACAGACTGTCCTAAGATACTACTTCTGATGTAGTGGTCATTGCTTAGTCCCATGTTTTTTGAGTCATCTTGTTCCCAGATCTTATTAATGCTGACTACACACAGATTGAAGGGTACTTGTCAGTACTTTTCATGTTGCCCACCATCCAGTATGCAATCTGCTACGTTGCTATCTTGCACCTTTGAAAACTTTGGAGACTATTCTGTCTATTACTATTCTGTCTGCTTGACTCTCTAAGAGGTCTTCTGAAATGATAAATCCATAAAAATATCATGAAGCTGACATTTTTGGTGTTTTTTTCTTCTTATTTATCCTCTGCCTTGAAGGGAACATGGTACTACTGGAATGTTTAAATCTAATATCTATTTTTCTATTCACTCTGAAGCAGTAGTTTATTGTCATTGAACCCTGAACACTTAATTTTTAATAGTATTATTATTGTTATTATTATTATTTAGATTAATTAGTATCTAATGTTAAAGGATGAAACAAGTATTATACAATATGTTTTGTTACATAGTGCTTGGATAGTAATAAGATACAAGCTTAAAATAATTATAGAATAATAGAATGGTA
>WBNM01045644.1:0-22607 GCA_013399055.1 Ramphastos sulfuratus | reverse complement strand
GTTAATTCTGTGATTCTGTATAACATATAACAAAATGTAAGTAGCCTTTGTTAATCCTGTGTCATTTTTTTTTACAAAAATACATTACAAAATTATGTTTGTTATGCTTATTTGTATAAAGCATAAAGTCTAAAAATTACATTTGTCATATTTGTCCACAAATTTATTCATCTAAGTGTAACTTGCCTTTATGAAAGTCAAAAAAATAGAGCCCACACTTGCTTCAGCACAAGACACTGTAGAAACTATACAGTGCTGTAGAAACTATTACACAGAGAAATTTTGACTTTTCTAGGTGTAGTAGAAGGATTTTTAAGACAGAATTTAAAAGGCTTTCAAGGGTCTAGAGACTCTTGTCATCTATAGTCCTGCATTGGAATTCGCATCTCCAGTGTGTTACGCACTAGACATGATGCTGCGCTAGAACCTCAAATTCTACTCTGACCATTTTAAAACAGCATTATCCCACCACAATGGAAACATTTCCTGTAATATTTCTTAACAAAAAGACAAGCAGCTTAAAAGAAAGAATAGTCCTCTGAAGTGTAATGTATGCTTGAATCACTTGATGGTGTTTTCTATTATAAACAGTAAGACGAAATTCCAGAAAATACTTACAGTCCTTTGCATTAATAGTGGAGTTTCAGAACACCCTATCCCTTCATCATTAAAACTTGATTCCATGTTGATTATGTCTTCAATCACCTCTTCCATCTGACAAAATAATATTTTAAGACTAATCATTACGAACAATAATGAAAACAATGTTATTCTGAATATACAGAGGAATTCATCTATAGTATTTATTACATCAATAAAATGCATTTCAGAAGATTATGTCTTGAAATTCAAGTAACTCAAGGACTATTACACAATATTCACCTTTTACTTCTCATGAAAACAATTTTTGTGGTTTGGCAAGTTGCTTCTTTCCTCCCAAGCACCAGCCCATTCCCCTTTTTTAACCCCTTATTGCAACACTAAGATCAGATGACAGGAGTGCTTTGCTAAGTTGTAACTGTGATCTGTCATCTTCATCAAACGTGTGGTGCCTGCAGTGTATTGTTGCATTGGTGCAGGAAGGCTGAGAGGAACCTGTGGTTCTGCGAGATCGTGCATCACTCAGGATTTGGTGTTGCAGGCAAAGGTTTGTGTTGTGTTTGGCAGTATACTGGATACTTCTGCAGATAGACTTCTGGTCTCACTTCTGTTCTAATCTGAATCAAACACTGCTGAAACTGATGGGATTGTTAATTAATTATTTAGAATAAAACAGTGAATACTTTGTGGTCCTCTGCAAAGAACGGAAGTATCACACAAGCCAGGGACCTTTCAATGCAGTCTTTTAGGCCACAGAGCCCAGCACAGCTCATGTATGCACTCCTCTCCTTCTCTAAAAAAACATATATGTGCTGCTCTGGAACATGTGCCCAGAGTTATGTAGAAAAGTCCTGTTAGGGCCAAAAGGATGCCAAGAAATGCCAGCATTAGGCAATATGAACAACTACAGTTCACTGAGCCAATCCATGTGTTGACTCTGTATTATTTACTGATATAAATATAGCCTATACTGAATCACAGGCCACAGCCATGGTAGAAAATTACACTCCAACAGTCATCTCCCTGACACTCTAGGAGAGGATTATTCAAATAATTGGAAAGATGCTTGCGAGGATTTTGGCCAGTGCCAACTATCACAGTCCCAGTCACTACTAGGCATATCATAGGAGAGTGGTTTCTCAGCAGCCATCTTGCTCTCCAGGACAGAAGCACAGAATGCCAGGTTGGAAGGGACCCCAAGGATCATCTGGTCCAACCTTTCTAGGTGAAACTAGTCTAAATGAGCCTAGCATCCTGCCAAGGTGAGTCTTAAAACTGTCCAATGCAGGGAAAGTCACTACTTCTCCTTGGACATTATTCCAATATCTAACTGATTATTCCAATGTCTGTGTACAGAGTGGTGCAAAGACAGGAACTGGTTATTTCTGGTCAGATAGCCAAAGTGCCTGAGAATGGTTCCAGCACACTGCATTTACCACCACAGGGATGACCACAGAGCCTCCACAAAGGCTATATAAAATATTGTTTTGCAGACTAGTGGGTCCAGTACTCCATAAATGTGAAATAAAATGTCAGTTGTCAATGCAGAAGAAATGAAGGGGCCCCAGATGGGCTCTCCAGAAAGTGTCAGGTTTATTTTTTTCAGTTCCTTCATGCTTAGTTGCATAACATCCAAATGCTCAAATGGGTCACCATGTATTTGTAAGATTCTTCTGTCCTGTTAAAGCCCAAGATATGATATAGCATCTCTATTTCTCATTTCTGTAGGAATTCCCCTTTTACCTATTAAGTAGTCTCTTTTGAAATCCACTGAAGTATTAAAGGCCATAATGATCTACAGCTCACACTGCCTGAGAATCTGACATTGTAGAATAGCTATACCTCTATTAAAATCAATGGTGGCACTAAAGTTAGCATATCTATGCCAATTTACCCAAGATAACCCATATATATTTATATCAGCTAACTGAAAAATGAATGAGTGATTCTTTCAGTTACATCTTTAAGCCAATCAGTATTGAGCTTCATTATGCAGCTAGGATAACACATTTAGACAGAAATAATTTTCATCTAAAAAAAAAAAAAGTCTTGCATTGTAAAGTACATATTCAAAAAATGTACAACAATATATGACACACCGATAAAAGGATGCAACAGTACATTTTAACTGGCAGTAATTTGGGAGCCTCGCCACCCAGTAAGTGATTCCTGGGCATTCGAACAAATGACCCACATAACACAAAAGGATTCGGGGAGCAATTGCTGCAACCAAAGGCCTCATGGAAGTAAAGAAAGTAATCTCTTGCTCACTACCAATACCAAGTGGGTCATGCAATCTTTTTGTAGAACTATCCCGTTCCTTTCACCAGCCCTGCCCTACCGCATTTTCGTGTTCGCCTTCGAGGGCCAGCAGCTTGGTAACAGGGCTTTCTGGTGTGCCAATGTCGCTGACAGGAGGCATGTGTCCACTTCTTAAAATGGAGGTCACTCCCACAGGCTGGATTGTGTGAGAGTGGGACAGGGAGAGCGTCTGGCTGGACAGCTTGGTGTCGAGGGTCAGGTACTGCTTCACCTGGTGCCTCTGGCTTTGTTGTATGTGGTATCTAGACTGATTTTCCAAGTGTGTTTGTACCTAGGAAGGAATGGAAATAACTGCTAAAGTTTCAAGTTACTGCTACAAGTATTTGTCCAGATGTTCACTTAAAAACCTCAAAATAGATTTAGCTTTAACAACACATAGATAGAATTATCATTAACCTTAAATCTAATTTATTTTCTTTTAGTTTTGCACCCTTACACATTTTCTATGTGAGTACTATTGTCCCCTAACACAGCTGAATTGACCTCAATAATTATAAAAGAAAAGTAAAATTAGAAAAGTAAATGTGATCCTGAGAAAATACAGCAGTATGCTACATGTTTCTCATCTCACCTAAGAGTTGGAATCACCAATCATTACAACCTAATGTACAAGCAGGGATGTACTCTAATATGAATATCACAGTATTTCCTCTTTTGTACTAGACAGATTAAATAAATGTATCAAGAACAACATAATCAAATCAATTTCAATTAATATCAACATCATCAGACATTCACTCATATCCAAATACATGTTTGGCTCACCTTGTAATAAGTAGAGTCAGTTAAATGAAGCATTGCTGTACTTTTGTAAAACAAACAAACAAAAAAACAAAACCAAACAGACAAACAAACAAAAAACGGCAATAAACAAACCCTAGCTATAGTCCTGGATAACTGTTCACTACTCTCAAATCCCACAGTCTTCTTGAGGAGAGATCACTTTTGGAGTTGGACTTTATAAACTGAGTGGTCATGCCAAAAGGACTAATTGAGCAAGTCTTTGGGCCATCCTTTGATTACAGAGATTGACAGTTGCTACTTCAAACAGCTCCCATTTCAGATCAATGTCACATTCCAGCAATTTAACTACCAGAGGAGCACTGCATACACAAACCTTACTGTCATTTCAGCCCTGTGGCTTTCTTCCCTTCCTATGGCATGACTGGTCACAAATTTCTTGCAATAAATTTTTCTCAAATGGCCTCTGTGTAAACATGATTAATGATTTGTTAAATAACAGCAAGACTTGCTTTGTGGTCCTTTTTTCTCAAAAAAAAAAAAAATCAGTCATTTAAACAAACTTCTTTTTAATTCCCCTAATATATATAAGCAGAGATAAATAGCCCATAAAAGGAGTTTGCATTTAAATTAGCTGTGGTTTTGTACAATATTGCAGTGCCTACCTTATTTTTAATCTTGTTATGGTGGCATGTCTAGAATTATTTTAATTATATTTCTTTAATCTAATTTTCTAGGCATATAAAAAAGATTAAGCCATGCAGTAATGAATATTATCTTGATGTAAGCCTTAAAGTTATTAAATAATATTCCATTAAAATATTATTTGATTAAAATCTTAAATAAACTGTTTACATTTTCTGCTGTTTTATGTTAGGAAGATATGCGTCCCATGAAAGGCTTTAAAAACTACATAATATGATTTACTTAAATCATATTAATTGTCTTAACTGAGATCTTTGTTTTAGAAATTGTATAATGCACTATTCCTTTAAGCTCTGATCTATCTTGTGTAATGATACATGTAAAACCAGCCCAAATCATTCAGATACTTTAGGCATCTATTTACTCTTTCAGTTTCAACCTTGCATTGAAAGTTGAACACTCAAGCAAATTCTTCCATTAGTATATTAGAATGCAGACATGAAATCTACTGCTTGCCAGAACATTGATCTTGAGTGAAATGCAGTGTGGTGACAGAAAGAAAATACGTCCTGGCCAACGCAGATGTTTCCTGTGCACCCTTGTTTCCTGCTGCTGTTTCAGAAACACCCACAGACAAGTGTCTGGACTCCAGGGTGAGTGAATGAATCCAGAGAAAGTGACCACTACTCAGACCTTCGCATAGCCTACTCTGATTAATGTCTCTTTCCAGTACTGCAGAGTACTGCAACCAACAGGATTGAAAGCACAACTTCATATGGTATAAATGGGAGTGGGATCAGTGCATAGGCTACAAATGCATTCTACTGCATTTTACCCCAACCACTTTTTTCCCCTCAAATTAAGCTGATGATCACTCCATAATGAGCAACGAATTGTCATCTTAGAAATTCTACAGTCTACCTGAAGCATTAAATCCAGAATACCGCATATCTTCAAATTAAACAGGAAACATAAGAAATTTGCAATGCCTGAAGCCTATGCTACCTCATTTTAGATTTTTTTTTTTTAAATAAGGAAGTGGTTTCTGCCACAAGAAGATAGCTGAAAAGTCAATGGCCTGATTTTTTTTCCCCTCCAGACTTCATATTGCTATTTGCACACCAAAACATCTGTGCAGCCCAATTTCCTCTTGAAACCACCACAGGTCGATCCCACCAGGAAAGGGGAAGATCTGTGAAAGACCATCAGCTAACTGCTGACTAAGTAAAAAATCAAGTTTATCAGAAGTACTGATTTTTTATGATATTCTTTCAGTGCTCAGATCCTGTCAACACTATCCTGAACAAACAGGAAAGCTTTACTGATGGGATCTGTTGCTATGGTTTTGCAAACCTCTCCATCCACCTTACTGTGCCAGTTGCAGTCATTTCACAAGAAAGCCACCGAGGTTAAAAACAGAGTTATACCCTGATTTTCAGAAAGTACCTGAATTGGCAGTCCCATATCATCTCTATATGTCTAAGTAAGTCCTAGTAGTCAATGCTAATAATAAAAAAAGTAAAGCACTTTGGAAAGTCAAACCACTATATAAAGGCAAAGCAGAGCTGGAATCCTATTTTTATAATCACGCTGTAGTGTATAATAAATGGGGGAAACAGTCATGCTATGTTAAAAGAATATTAGGATTACAAGTCAAGCCCTCAGAAAGTAGAAATGGCTGTTAAAGCTTCCCATTCGACATGTGTGCAACAGGAGCAGAAACTCAAAACTGAGTAATTTTATAAAACCAGATAGTTCAGTGTCAGACACTGAGCATGACTGCTCTATTCTCCACTGGGATTCTGGATCACTACTATTATATCAGTAACATTAGTCTAAGTTTCAGTTTAGGTTCTGCTACACAAAATAATCAATTAAAAAAAAAAAAAAAAAAAAGGTTAAATGACAGAGTAGAACCATCATTATTTTGTTATATTATCCTAGAATAGCATTCTCCAGCAGTGCTGGGAGACCACTTTTCTGATTCCTCATCTTCTGAGAAGTTCCTACAACCTGTGAGCAAATTTTGTCGGAAACTATAAGAAACGTTTAGGTGAGGGTCTCTCAATCTTACCAGTCTGGGAGTCCCCCCATATATAAAAATCACTAAAGCTTCTTTAGACCAGTGACCTGCAATGCTGATGCTGACACACTCTTTACTGCCACAATAGTCTGAATATAAGGTTACCTTATTTGGGGATCAATGAAGACCCTGAAATGGTTTTCAGAGTAGAACACTCAAGAAGCTCGTGGTTCCATGGAATCTAGATTGTTGTCACTGACAAATTAAGCAGTGATGATTTGATAAAGCTTCCAGCTCTCAGCAGACTGAATTCTACTAAATGCC
This sequence comes from Ramphastos sulfuratus, assembly GCA_013399055.1. NCBI lineage: Eukaryota > Metazoa > Chordata > Aves > Piciformes > Ramphastidae > Ramphastos > Ramphastos sulfuratus. The sequence goes on along the minus strand of WBNM01045644.1, from coordinate 15,952 downwards.
TCTCTGACTTCCTTTTTATTTTTGTGGAATGGATGACCTTGTTTGCTGACATGCCTGATTTCTGGGAATCTTCAGAAGAAACAGGGACCCAGCGTCCACCTCACAACGCAGATCATGACTCAGGCAAGCCTCAGGCACAGTCCACAAGTTAGTGTCCTACTGACACATCTGCTCTAGGTCTCAGTATAGTCAGTGAACTGACCCTTCCTGCAAAGTGCTCCTGAAGTTATACAGGCTCTTTTGACTATTGTGTGTGCAAGGTGTAACAAGGTGACAGATACTTCAGATCAAGTGCTGGCTCTCTTCCCAGGCATTCTCCTGCAGTGGTTCTGGCCATGTACTTTAAATGTTAAATATTTCACATAATTTGAGGAGGGAAGCACAGCATCAAGTTGAACAGTAAACAGATTATCCGCTTCCACCTAGGCACTGCTTTCATCTCTTCTCTGACTTTCTTAACCATGGTGAAATTAAAGCCAATTCAGAACCAAGCATGCAGGAAGCCAAGAGCATTCAGCCCAAACTCAAAAATTTATTCTACCAGAAAAAAACTTTAACAGAAACAAACACTTTGAGATGGATGTTTTAACCCAGAAAATATTTCAATGCACATGTAACTCACTATCTATTTCTGTGTTACGCCTCACAATCCAGTTCTGCAAAGAGCATAACAGCCTCTCAGAATTACAGATGCACATTCAAACTTCTTCAGTTGCTTTTTCTAATTTGAGCACAGATTATCATGTTGTAAAACTGCAGTAGAGTTGTGTAACTGTTTTTCCCACATTCGGGCTAATTTTGCTTTCATTTCTAATACATTGCACAATGGTATAACTAGATCTTCTTTATTTGCATAAACTATTTTACTTCCACATTCACTGATGAGACTTTTTTTCATTAGTAAAAATATACCTAGCAAGTCAAAAGTAAGAAAGAGGACATATTTAGGAGATCTAAAGGAGGCATGAGCAATCTTGAGGACAAGGACTTTGGGGTGTCAGTTGACAAAAAAAAAAAAAAAAAAATCAACATGAGCCAGCATTGTGCTTTTGCAGCTAAGAAAACCAACCATGTCCCAGACTGCATCAAAAGATGTGTGACCAGCAGGACAAGTGAAGTCATTTCTCCCCTCTCTACTCTACTCTCACGAGACCTGGAGTACTGCATTCAGTTCTGCTGCCTTCAGCATAACAGAGACACTGAACTGCTGGAACAGGTCCAGAGAAGGGCCAGAAAGATGATCAAAGGGCTGAAGCCCCTCCACTATGGGGACATACTGAGAGAGTTGGGGCTGCTCAGCCTGGAGAAAAGAAGGCTCCAGGGAGACCTTATAGCAACCTTCCAGTACGTGAAGGGGGCCTATGAGAAAGCCAAGAAGTATTTTTTTACAAGGGCTTGTAGTGATAGGACAAGAGGGAATGGATTAAAGGTTGAGGAGGGTAGGTTTAGACAAGATATGGGAAGAAATTCTTTACAGTGGGGGCAGTAAGACACTGAAATAGGTTGCCCAGTGAGGTTGTGAATGTCTCCTCCCTGGAGGTGTTCAAAGCCAGGCTGGATGAGACCTTGAGCAACCTGATCTAATGGAGGGTATCCCTGACGATGGTGGAGGGGTTGAAACTAGATGTTTTTTCAGGTCATTTTCAACCCAAACCATTCTGTGAATCTATGAACACCATCAAAGATATCCAGTCAGTAGCAGGCCTACATCTTTATTTTTAAAGATTTTTTTCTTTTTAAGAGTTTTTGGGGTTTTCTTGGTTTGTTTTGGTTTTTTTTTGGTCCCCATCCCTGGAGCTGTTCCAAGATGTATGGCCATGGCATTTTGGGACATGGCTTGGTGGCTATGGTGGTGTTGGGTTAGGCTTGATGATCTTGGAGGGCTTAACCAACCCAAACAAGTCTACAACACAGTATCACTTCCCCATGAGCATCCAGTTCAGCCAAGTACTTAAGCTCATCATAAGCAAGCAGAAAGAAGCAGCTAAACAGAGAGAAGCTCAGTCTGGTGGCTATGGTGGTGTTGGGTTAGGCTTGATGATCTTGGAGGGCTTAACCAACCCAAACAATTCTACAACACAGTATCACTTCCCCATGAGCATCCAGTTCAGCCAAGTACTTAAGCTCATCATAAGCAAGCAGAAAGAAGCAGCTAAACAGAGAGAAGCTCAGTCTAAGTAGGGAGGCCCAGCCAGCACCCATGAGTGATGTTAGAGTAACCATGAAGCCTCTATCCTGCCTAACTGGGGGGCCACCAGGCCCCCCAGCCTTTGTCTCCTTCCCATTCACCTAGTGTGCACCATGAGGACTCACCAGTGATGACAGGAAGCAGATCCCTCTGCCCAGTTGGGCACAGCTTGGGGCTTTTGGCTTTCCTGGGGCCAATTAAAAGGGAGAGTGGGCAGGGAGGGCAAAGTGGTCACACCTGGGGTGGGAGGAGACTCCAACAGAACCCAGATGCTCTGGGATTTGGGGGAAAAAAGGGGGAAATACTGTGTGGGGTGGGAAAGGGGCAGACAGGGTGGGAGAGGGGGAGTGGTGCTAAAAGGAGGTAAATGGAGAGGAAAATGATGGAGACAGAGATGAAAAGAGGAAGATGGAGAGGAAAGAAAGGAGTTGGAAAGAAAAGGAGGAAGATGGGGGGAAATAGGATGCAGAGAGGAAAGGAGAGAGATGGGGGAGAAGTGAGATAAAAAGAAAAAAAAGAAAACTGGACTGTGAAAAAGAAAAGAAAACAAAACAAAACAAACAGGCAGGGGGGGTGGACTGGATGATCTTTCGAGGTCCCTTCCAGTCCCTAATGTTCTGTGATTCTGTGATCTTATATCAGTATTCTGGTAAGGACAACTGGGTGACACATGTACTCCCAGGCTGCTTAGTTCGACACCAGTCCTGGAAGAAATAATAGGAAAACTGAAAAGAGATTCAATTAATAAATTATTAAAAGATAGGAATATAATTAATGCTAGTCAACATAGTTCTGTGCAAAATAAGCCTTGCCAAACAAATCTACTTCTGCTCTTTGATGAGATTTCAAGTTAGATTGTCAAAGGTAGCGATGTAGGTATAATATATTTCAACTTTTGTGTGCCTTTTGACTTAGTGTCATTCAATATTCTAATTAAAAATATAGCACTACACAATATCAATAAAGCATGTTTTAACTGGATTAAGAATTTGCTAGCGAACATGCATAAGAAAGTAATCAGCAAAGGCTCAGCATGAGAAGAGGGGCTCTTTGGTCTTGTACTACTCAATAATTCCATCAGTGATTTGGGACTAATGAAAAATAAAACTAACTAAAAATAAAAAAAAAATCTTTTTAGAGTAGTTATCCTATTAAAAAAAAATGTTGCCTGTCAGGCAAGTACATATCTACATATGGTTGAGAAAGAAATACCAGATACAGCAGTGGAGAAAACCGAATGGAGAAAACCCAGGAAGCAAAAAGTGTAAAAAATTTTGGGTCATAATAAACCAGCAACTGAGCAGGAGTGTTCAGCTGATGGTACAGCAAGAAAGGAAAAATGGCACAAAGGAAGTACGGACCAGAAGCATGGCTTTATTCTGCTTTTATGTATGGCTTATGAGAGATCAGTAATGGAATCCTAAAATATTTCTCCCTAAAATCTTTGAAAAGTTTGAAAGGATGTAGAAAATAACTGTGGAAGTAATTGAAGACCAAGAAAAGGGTGTTTCAAAAAAACTTTAAAGAAACTCATTTATGTTCTTGTCACCAAACTGAAGTTTGTGAAATTTGTGGGAGATGCTGAATGTGAGAGTCTTTCAGCTATCACAGAGTATGGCAAGAACCACTAACCACAAGCTGATGTTAGGCAAGTTCATATTGGAAATTACGCAAAAAACAGTGAAATACTCAAAAGGAAATGCTCTAACTGATGTTTTCTTCAAAATAAGGGTGACTGTCAGGAAAAGATGCATTAGTCAAATCCAAGACCTACCTTTATCAAACATCCTTGGACTCAAATCTGAATACTAAAATAATAAAGAAATGTAGCACAAAAGTCTGTGAGGAATTTGATTGTGTTGAAATTTTATGGATTTTTGCAACTAAGAAGTGGTTATTATTAGAAACCTTTAATGAAAATTCACTCTGAATTTAATAAATGTTTAAATCTCTGCTACAAAAGAATATGCTTGCATAAGGTCCTTGTACACTGGATGGAGCTTGGTAGACTTCAGTAGAGTTTGCCATTTATGCTGGATGTTAATTTGTTACAGCGTTTTTCATAGCTTTTGAGGTAAAATTCCTCAACCTGATGGGATCGCATAATTTATCATTAGTCCTGAACACAACACCTCTCTGAAAGTGAGTTATGGACTTCATGTTCTTTTCAGACACTGTACCAGAAAATAAGCATCTAATTATGAACTTTTAAATTATTAAAATGTTCTGTAGGTACCCAAAAAGTCTAATTCCATTTTAAGAATAAGAAACACAGTCACAACACAGACAAATTTAGCTCAATTTCTGAGAACTTTCAGATGGATTTTAAGGGGGTAACAAAAAGGATTTTTAGCGATGAAATAATCTTTTTTAACTTCTAGTACAAATGAAGATCAGTTGTTTGTTTGTCCTGCATTTTCTATTTAACTTCTGGGGAAAAGTGTATTTGTGAAATTCTTTCATAATAAAAAGACATTTCTATTTAACTTAACAATTATGCACTTCAATTTAATTTTAAAAACTCTCACCAAATAATGTAGCTGTTCACTTTAATTTTTTAGTTTATAAAAGCATGTGTGATTATGTCAATTAATTACTTAAGCTAAAGACAGTAATTAACTTTAAAATGATATGTTTTTCTTATTGAAACTTTGATCTGACTAGATGAGACCTTCTCCATTAATATGAACGAAGAAAGAATATAAAGCAAAAGACAACCAGTCTGGCAACTCATAGCTGTATTTAGCTGATGCCTTACAGTAGCTTTCAAGTTAAGAAAAAATTGTCATGTGACCCTAATGCACTATTTTTCATCTTACTTAACCTTTGACATCATACTCATCAGGAATTTGCGAATGTTCTTTCAAGGGTGAAAAGACTGAAGAAGAAACATTTTAAAGTTATTTGACAAAGGCCATGTCTTCAACAATGCTTCTGTATTTTGGTATCTCAGTGTCCAGAAATAGACTATAATTATAAATGTGGGATAGGATGGGAACAAACGGAAATTTTCCATCATGCTGCCAAACCATTGTGAAAAGTAAGAGGAATGTGAGAGCAGAAAAACTGCTGAACAAACTTTGAGGAAACCAGTGCTGGACAAGGAAAATTTCTCTGCACAGCATAGGCAACAGGACATCATTTCTCTTGGGGAGAGGAAGGCAGCAGAGCTCTCAGAATTGTGGCTATTAGAGGACAGATCTTACAGCTAACCGTTTTCCGTCAAATCCCCACGCAGACACAAGGATTTTGATAGCATTTCCCCACTGCAGTTTTCTCTAGCACTCACTGAGCATTGATGGAACTCAGTTCTTTCAGATATTCCTCTGTGCTAACCTTATGCAATCAGAAATGAGTTGGGGGAAGCCAACTACCTGCACTGAGCAGCTACAGAGACGTTATCAAAGCAAGCACTTCCATTTGCACTGGTATACCAGAGACACTCTTGGCTTCTTAATTGAACTCCTGCAGTTAAGATACACACAGCTCTGATGGCTCCTTATCCATCATCAGCTTGACTTCTGAAGGAAGGATCCATAAGGTCTTAAGGGCAGCTTGTCATGTTTTAAAATAACAATGGGACTCACTGACTTTGTGGTCTTCACTGGCAGAAAAGACTCAAGTTTTTAACATTACACTACAAAAACAGCCTATAAAGTTAAGCAAAGCAAACTACAGGAAGTATTTTTACAAAACTATCCCTTTGATTCAGGTTAGAATTTAAGCTGAAAATCTAAACTGTGAATAAATCCAACCACTACACTTAATAGGCCACACAACTGTAACAATGGACCACAATCAAATTATGAAACCCCAGCAAATATCTTTACTTTGACTCTGCCAAGTGACCTTGTTCATGCTCTCATTGATTCATGAGATCTGTGAATATAATAAATCTTTACTGTTCCAGTTTCTCTTTATTGTTGGTGTTGTTATAGGACAATAAATGTGACTCTTGCATTTGAAGAATGGAAAGAAACTTTCTGTATGGCTATGTTTAAAGAGTTAGGCCCTGATACCTTTACTCAACTACTTGTTTCTGTCTCAAGAAGCTGTTCAAATTAGGTCAGCTAATAAGATGCTACTAAACTGAGAAGAGAGTATCACTAATATTTTCAAGGAAAAACAGTTTTGAATATGGAAAGCATAGTCATTGGGGGTTTAGTTAAAAGTCATCTGTTAATGAACTTGCACCACTGCAATTTGTTCAGCCCTTGTAGAAAAAACAAAACAAAAACCAAACCAAATCCCACAAAAACCCACACAAAAAAATTAAAGTTTTTCTGTATTTGTCAGCCACAATGACTAGCACAGATCCATAAAAATTACAGTTATAGTGGTGTAGGAAATCCATAACTAGAATGCTGCATTTTATTTAGACATTCAAGGTTTTCTGACAGTGTAAATCAAAAATATACAGGTCATGTAACTTTGGTTGATACAAGGATCAAGGAGAATGAAAATGCTTGCGGACATTAAAGTTTACATTTGAATGTATATTTTTTTACAATTTAACTTCAGATGAAAGCACTCAGAAAAGACGAAAGATGACTATATGGTGAAGATCCATATAGTCTATTGTTACTATCTTTATCTTTCTTTATCTATTTTTACTCTGCTCTTGTGAGACTCCACCTGGAGTACTGTGTGCAGTTCTGGAGCCCCAAACACAAGAAGGACAGCAAACTGTTGGAGTGAGTCCAGAGGAGGGCCACGAAGATGATCAGAGGGCTGGAGCAGCTCTCCTATGGGGACAGGCTGAGAGAGTTGGGGCTCTGCAGCCTGGAGAAGAGAAGGCTTCCAGGAGACCTTGTAGTAGCCTTTCAGTATCTGAAGGGGCCCTACAGGAGGGCTGGGGAGGGATTATTTACAAGTCCTGTAATGACAGGATGAGGGGTAATAGGTTTAAACTGGCAGAGGGGAAATTTAAACTGGATGTTAGAAAGAAGTTCTTTCCAGTGAGGGTGGTACAGGGAACTGGCACAGGTTGCCCAGGGAGGTTGTGGCTGCTCCCTCCCTGGAGGTGTTCCAGGTTAGGTTAGATGAGGTCTTGAGTGATCTGTTATAGTGGGAGGTGTCCCTGTTTGTGGTGGGGGTTGGAACTAGATGATCTTTGAGGTCCCTTCCAACCTTACCATTCTATGATTCTATGATTCTATTTCATTATCTATATGTAAAGTTTGGAATACAGGTCTAACATGAGAGAAAACCACTAGGTATATGTACTACCTATGTGCCAATGAGAAAGTGAGGAGTCTGAACTTCAAAATTAATGGATCAAAAAAGGAAAAATCACTGGTGTGATGGCTAGTTCAACTAATTCCTGAATAGTTTCAAAATAACCCAGTTTGTAATATCCCACCTGTTCAATTACAGACAGCAAGAAAGTCATAGAATGATCCAGGCTGTAAGGGACCTGCAAAGACCATGAAGTCCAACCCCCACTGCACTCAGCAGGGACATCCTCAACTAGATCAGGTGCCCAGAGCCCTGTTGAGCCTCACCTTGAACATCTCCAAGGATTGGGCCCCAACCACCTCCCTGGGCAACCTGTTCCAGTGTTCCACCACCCTCATAGTAAAGAACTTGTTCCTAACACCCAATCTAAATCTGCTCTTCTGTAGTTTGAGCTCACTGCCTCTTGTCCTGTCACTGCAGGCCTCTGTAACAATCTCTCTCCGTCCTTCTTGTAGGCCCCCTTCAGATACTTAAAGGCTGCTATTAGGTTTCCCCTAGGAGATAGATTTTAAAAGTGTATTTTCTTGGTACAGAAGGATATGGACATCAAATGTAACATGGGGGGGGAAAAAGTAAGAGGGGAAAATAGTATATATAGTATATATAATTTTATCTATATTGACATTTCTGAGGAAGGAGTATGTCTTTTGTCCTTAAGCCTTACTTCTATTGGATAAGCAGTTTACACACAAATAATAACATTTAGAATCCACTTTCCAATAACTTTGTTATACTTTGGCAGCACAATCTAAAGAAGAAAAAGACACAAACTGAGCATAGTAAGTCTACCTCTAATGTGCTCTTTGAAAATAGTGAGTTCAAAGGGCTTAGTGATTTTTGGTTCAAACCACTGTTTTTTCCTGTTTCTAACCTGAAAGATTGGATTGTATGCCAAGGTGTCTTGCCGAAGCNTTTACAGAAATATACAAGGTAAAGGTAATACAGAAACACAACACCCCTCCCAGAAATCAGAGACCCCAGGAGGGGCTCCCAACCACCCTTCCACCTTCTCCCCACCCCTACACCTTACCCCAAGGTTTCCTTACGCGCAAGGTGAATTTGGAGGATCGGCCAGGGGGGTTAGAATCAAAAAAAAGTGGTTAGTGAGGTTACTTAGCAGAGAGGAGAAGCCAGAAGCTGCTAGACCGAGACGCTGTGTCCCAGAGACTGACTTATCTTTGTTTTTAGTACTTTTTCTTAAACATCTCAGCAAGCCTATGAGTGAAGTAGACATCGCCATTGTTTTCCTTTCACAGCCTGTAGTATGCTTTTCTCTATTAAAATATTCCAATTAGCCTCAAACCAGCACACAAGGGTGCTACATGGACTTCCTCAAAAAAAGTGAAACCTATTGTTTGAAAAGCATGCTTAGTTTGCTAAAGGTAGTAACAATTTCACCACCAGATGACAGCACTGCTTATTTCTAACCCTTTTTTTTTATGCGTTTCAATCCTCTCTCTTTTTGAAAATAAATTGTACCAAAGTATGCCCTGCCAGCCCAGGCACTGCAAGAATGGAGGAAACAATGCTGGTGGCATAAGGTAATTTGGTGAGATAGTCACATCAGGGACAAGTTATTTTAAGTCTGTGAAGTTGCAGCTTCTGCAAACAGACAAAACTAGCTTCAACCTAAGAAACATGTTCTCTTTCTCTCTGCTCAGCCTCAGAATGACAAAGACAAAGAGGGCAAAGGGGGAGGCTTTCAAAGTAAGTATCTTAGGTTCAGCTTCACAACATGATTTTTGTGAAACCCAGCAACATTATTTTGAGCCAGCTTAGGAGCTGGTCACAAAATGTTCTTTCACATAAAGGGAGCAGGCTTAGCTGACAGCAGTAGGTGACACTTCCATCAAAACCAGGAATGGCACATGAAGGATAGCTTATGATAAAAAAAGTAACAAAAAATATTTCATATCAGTTGTTCAGAACACTTTTTTCTTAAATACACCTGGTCTATTATGTGTTCAACTATGCTCTGTGGCCGTAAGTGGCAATAAGTCTGACCAAGTTCATGCTTCAAGATGCTGTTGGCATGCTGTTCATGGTGCTAGTAAACATTAGTGTTTGAACACCATCTACAAATCAGCATTCTTTCAGCGATACACTTCCACTTATGTTCTGAGTAGTAAAAGTGAATTTGCAATGCAGCAATTATGTGGTCCTTGAATATTTTAATAATTCCATTGGATTTATATTTGCAACTATTCTAACAAGTATAGGACTTAAATAAAGACTGTTAGTGAAAAAAAAAAAAATCTAATATTACCAGAAATAATAATGAATACACATTTTTACTTAAAATTGTGTCATTTAGTTTGAGGAGTCTTTTTCTGGATAATAGCACTGTATGTTTGAGTGTGAAAAGATACTTTTCAGCCTAACAATGTGCAACATTTGCTAAAGAGGAGAAGGGAAGCCAAGAATTCATTCAGTGAACACTTACGGAGTGCAAGGCTCCAAGCACTGATCTTTTGCTGTACTCCACCATTGACTAGAAATCTCACGAAAGTTATCATAATTAGTACTTTCAGTACTGAACAGAGCAAGCAGTCTTGCTTTTTGATGTGTATTTAAAATAATGTTAGTTCTCAACATCTTCCATTCAGTAGTAAGAAAAAAAAAATCTAATTTACAATAGATCAAAATTTAATTTTTTTATAATTACTTTAAATTCTGAAATCTGACTTTAAAAACCTTTAGAATAAGAACTGCTATAAAATCACTATAAATAGAATCAAAAGGCAAACTAGCAGAAACAAGTACACATTCTTCATTGCTGAAATTGCACTTCACAGCATTCCCGTTTCAGTTTAGATACAATAAACATCTGTGTGCTTAGTAGACACTACAGAATAGAAGCAAAGGAAGTAATATCAGAGTAAGCTCAAACTAGTCCACAGTTTTCAGCCAATATCCACTAAATAAAAACATGCTAATTAACAAAAGATGATTGATTTTACTGGGATTAATCATGAGAAACTCCCACTTAGTTTAAATGAGACTCCTATGTGAATATGGAATTAAAGATTACCACTGGTAAGTCATTATTAAGAGCATTAATTATAAGCTGTATTGTACAGAATAAGTCTTTCAAATGCAGTGGTCCTAATGTGGAAAGGAATGTGTATGTTAAAAATAAGTCAAGTTAGAATTAGAGGTATGTATTTTTGTGAAATCTGTCCACAACTATTTTTTTTTTTTTTTTAGTTGAAGGTAATAAGAGTATTTAATAATGACAACAGAATTTTAAAGAGACTTTTGTGTGTTGCCACAGAACTTTCAGCAGGAAAACATGTCACGGTGTTTGTATTGCAACAAGAAGGTGTGCTGTGAATGTTAACACTAAGATTTAGTAAGTGCATTTATGAGTATTAACAAATTTATTTAATTATCAAGTGAGCTAATTAGCATTTAGCAGCATAATTAGTAGGCCATGTTATTGAATGGAGGCAAATGACAGTTTCTTCGATCCACTTTCAGAAGATGGCAGATAAAACTGTGATTGCCACAGTGAGCAAGAATTGATTAGCCTGATTTTCATCACACAGGTAAAGTGCAGAAATGGTTAGCTACCAGCAGTGGCTGGATTTCCATCAGCTTTATCACCTCTACAAAACAGCATTGCCCCTGAGCCCAGGTACCTGAACACAGCTGGCAAACAAGACCAGTACAGATCTGGCCATGAATAATGTATGTTGCTGTTTGTTCATTGTTGTATCCAGCTGGCTAGAGGGGGAGAAGGAAGAAGCAGTGGCTAAGGATACTTCCTTAATTCTAAATGGAATTCCCCTTAAAACACAAGAAATGATACAACACTTTTAAGAAAATGATACAACACTTCTAAGGAAAGAAGCTTCCTATCTATGTTTTAAGCACATTTTTAACTGAAGGATAGATGATGAAAAAATCAATATTATAGCATTATGGTCATATTAGCAATTTCCTTCAGTTTTTCAGTCTGTCATTACTTTTGCCATTCAAAAGTCCACAAAGCCTAAAGACAGAGGCAGAGCTCTTCCTGTTACAGTCTTTTACTATTATAACATAAAATGAGCTAATTATCTTTAACATCAAACACTAGGGTTATTCTCAACCCAGTTCAGAGTCACAGTTTATTCAGCCCTGTTTCAAAGTAGTTTAACAACACAATTTACCAAGATTTACCTGGGGTCATCCTTAGCTTTTCCTTAGCTGTATGCAGAGCATTTTTATAACACCCTTATTTTTCTCTTTCAAGTCCAGATTTTATCCTTATTTTGGCCCTGAATTAACAGGTGCTCCAATGTTTGCCAGAGTAGGGAAGAATTTCTTACCAAAAAAATTGACAGAAATGACAGCGCAGGTCAATGTGGCCTCAGACTGTAGCTGTACAGGCTTGTCTCTGAGCTGTTTGTTTGCCTTGTCCCTCTTTTGACCACAGCTGTATGAGTGCACAGCTCACTGTTACAATCAGAGTGGTTTCTATAATGGGCAAGGATACCCTTCCCTAAAGATTACAAAATCCCACTACATAGGTGCAGGATACACTGCTGTCTTTCCCCACTGCTGGATTTCCAACAGAAGAATTTAGCTCAGCACATTAATCCATGACTCTCCAGCCCAGTTAAATTTGACCTACATTTTCAGCTTCTGAACCAAGATTTTCATGTTGACTACTAAAGTTTCATTTTAATTTCCAAGGTTCCATTTTACATTGTTGTAGTTTTCCTCTTTTCAAAAACATTTATAGTGCAGTTGAGTTGAAATTTACATTTGACAAGGTAAGTGAAAAGGTCCCTTTCAATGATATCATCAACCCTGCGCAAAGGTCTCTATAAACCTTGAATGAGAAACTATAGCAGTATCAGCAGAGAATATTCAAGTCACCAAAGATTTGCAGATGGCATTATCATTATTATTATTCCCTATTTGCCAGAAAGCTTTATGGCAATGCTCAGAGTAAAGGAAAGAGCAAGAAATGCTGACTGAAAATGAATAAGCACAAAATAAGAACTGGGTTTAGTACGATTGTGAAAGAGGATAACACTATGACTAAGAGAAAAATAGAAAAGCTAGACCAACTGTCTAGATTAGGTTGTCAATGTAAATAGACAAATGTAGGGCTTGGTAAAAGCTGTCAGAAAACTGAATGATTGAAAGAATATCAATTTCAGTTTCTACTTAGAAGATATTTTGAGTATCCCTGTATTCCTAAACAGAACACTTGAAAGCATAAATAATGCCCTTCACAAACAAAACATGGAGAATAAAACTGTGAAATTGTGGTGGTGCCAAACCTAAAACTGTCCCTGTCAATAAGAAGCACAGAGCAGTGCTTCCATAATGAACATAAAGGATTGGAGGTCCCTGTTTTGAATGAGAAAATGTCCTGGGTGGTTATAGAGAATAAATGTTCAGGTTTTAAACAAAACACAGAAATAGAACACATTCAACATAAAACCAGGCTTGGATGTAGAAAATCCTGGTTAGCTCACTTTCTATATTTGCACAGAACAAAGGGTTCTGTTGTTACACCTGCAGCTGAAGAGACCACAGGAGTACACCAGCCAGAAAGCCCTTTGCCAGGGTGGGTTGGAAACCATACAAAAGACTACCAGCAAAACAAGAAACACTGCTAATCCCAACCAGGCTTTTGATCAGACCTGGTTGTTTTGTTGCTAAGGTTCTCTTCAAGTTGGTGAAGTGTGGACCAGACAGAGAATAGGCTGGCAAATAATTTAAAACTTTTAACTACTTCATTAAAGCAAATCATAGTCTGCTCTCCCTCACAGACAAGAAGACAGTACTAGTAGTACAGTTTCACTGTTTAGAAGATGTACATAGAAACTCATTTAAAACAGATTTTGCATCAAAGTGTGAAAGAGTGCAATGTGCAAAACCTGCCACTGATGGGAGGGAAAAGGTGTCTCATGAAAGAGCAGCCCTGGGTGACAGCTGGCCATACTGCAGATAATGAGAAGTGAGTGACATGGGGATTTTTTGGCTGAGGATTTGGAAAACTCCACAGCAAACACTTCTTCTCCCAGTTCCAGTATACAATCTCAATCTGTATCAGGTGTCCAGCAGTCCTAGCATTTAGACTTCAATGAGATAAGTCTGTCTTTCAAGAGAGATGAACTTGGCTATTAGTTTCTGTTATGATTCTGATCTACCTTTAAAGCTCACCATCTGGGAGGTCTGATACAAGGCACTCTGGGATTCCCTTTGTGACAGATATAAGATAAAGTATTTTCACAGAAACAAGACAAATTAAAATTAATCATAGTACCAGTGATTGTTATACAGTAAAATTCTAAGTTCTATTACAATAAGCTTCAGATCTGGACACTGTCTCTGAAGAAAATGTGTGGAGTAAGAAAAAGAAAAAGGCTGGTAAGAAGGTGAAAAGAGGATTATAACAAGAAGTATCCTGCATAACAGTAGGAAGGAGAAGACTACATAAAAGCCTTCATATATACATATCATTCACAGTCTGAATAAGGGCATAAATTTTAGATTCTGTTTTACAATTGTGCAGTAAAATCAATCAGTTTTAAAATAGAGTATATAGAGTATTGCAGATTATGAAAATAAAAGGGACTTTTTCAGGATTGTGACCTTCTTTACTAGTAAGCAATGGAAGTTGAAGGCCATGTCTCCATCCTTCCAAGTCCAAACTCAACAGCTTTAACAAGACAGGGAATACAGAAGGTGGACACAAAAGCAGTAGTTGAGCTGAGACAGAGTGAAGAAATAAATGTACTTAACGTTTAATAGTCTCAAGAATCACATGGTTCCTTCCATTTTTCTATTTCTCTAGAACTTTTTGTGGTGGCATAGTTTTTTATTCCAAAATCAAATAGTTTGTGTTTATCCAACTGATTTCCAGTTCCTGAATTTCGTATTAGCTAGTTAGGAGATTACTTTGTCTCTGCCGACTTCCATCTCATTGGGTTCAGCTGGCTGGGTGAGAGTGGAGGAATTCTCTACTTTAATCACTATTTATTGCTACAAGTATGTCTTTATCCTTGCTAATCCCTTTCTAGGCCCAAGCCTAGAAACTACCTACATTATTCCCATTTTATCCTATCAAGGGCTTTCACTGATTTCAGGGGAATACTCACATGGACAATTGTTTGTAGGACTGGAGATCTAAGCAGTAATTGTCAAGGATATCCTGCAGTACTGAACTGTGAAACAAGCCCTTAGGAAGTGTACCATTATGGTTGTGCAACAAAGGAGTCATATTTTATGCCTATTTACATTGCAGAGAATTAATCACAAAAAAAAAAAAAACTTTTAAAAGAATTTGCAATTTTCAGTTTATAGCTATAAGGTATTGCAACATCTCACCTGCTCTTCAAAACAGTAATAACTTTAGCAAAACGAAATGTATGTCTTGGAAAAAGCAGGATGACAAGCTGGCATTTCTTCTTAATGGGAAATTCTTAAATCACCAGACCAAGTTGTGGCTCCGCTACACTGGGCTCTTCCTGAATGCAGCAAAACAATCATGCCATTCATAGGAAAATCATTCTTTCCAAAATGCTTGCCAGTAATTTAAGTTACAGTGGATTGGCACTTAAGAGCCCTGTATTCAGTCCCTTCCCTTGCTAAATTTTCCTTATATAGGCTTGAGCAAAATAGTTAATCTATTTTCCTTGATGAATGTGAATAATAATATTTTTCACTATTATAATATCGTTTTCGTTTCAGAAAATCTTTAGAACAAGGATTATTTCAGACCCATTGGGACAATGGCACCTTCTCTCTACTGGGACCTTTAGCTGAAACACCTCTACTTCTACTACTGCTGCTACTACTACTATCCCCTTAGTAATCCCCAATAAAAAACAGAGTAATAAATTTTATTTTTAAAGATAAGAGATGTGGCTTGGAAGCTAAATATAAAAATTCAGTCTTTTGTCTCATATGACAACTAATTAATCCATGTTAGTAGACTGATAGTTTATAGACAAGACCAGACATGCAAGTATTTTCCTACCAGTATAAGATTTATTCTCTCAAATTTCCTATAACAGCCTATAAATAAAGTGTTGCATTGCAAGAAATGCGACCTATTTTCATTTTCTTTTTTCTGTTTTTCTTTTTTTGTTTGTTTGTTTTTTTTAACCAGCTAAGTATGTTTGTTTTAATATGTTTGCAATATAAACACCCATGTGGGTTAATTTTTAACCTATAAGGGCTTGACAAAGAGTAGATAGAAGTCTGGATATACTTTCTCATTTTTTTCCTTTTATTGATAGAACGTGATGTTTCTATTCTTAACTAGAAATGTCTTGCCTGCTCATATTTATGCAAAACAGATTTTTTTGGAAGAGAAGAAAAAAAAAAAAAGAGGCACTGTAACATCAGAAAGAAACATCAAAGGACTAGAGGCAACGTCTTTTATCAAAGTAGTGAGGGAATGCATTAAAGCAACAATATATGTAGCTTACAAATGATAGGGTTATCAAATCCAACAGTATGTCTGATGAACATAGAGTACACGTTCTACATGCATTCTTTGTTTTAAAAGTGTGATGG
>WBNM01045643.1:25447-37046 GCA_013399055.1 Ramphastos sulfuratus | reverse complement strand
AAAAAAAAAAAAAAAGAAAAGAAAACCAAAGAGACAATGAAAATACAATAAGCAGAAATAGCAGGGCTTCCCCCAGAATAGAAACACCACAGACATCCTTTCCATACAAAGAGAAGCAGGATCAACAGTTACAGCTTTAAAGTTGCCAAGTATCATGGGAGGACTGTAAAGCATATCCTCCCCAAACCAAGCCGAAGGAGTAGAGCAAGCCAAGATGTTCTCCCTCAGAACAAAACATCCCTTTTTATAGATTTCAAGCAGTCTGCAGTCTTAATTTGTTATTTTTAATTTTTTTTTTTTTTTTTTAATCTTTCAATATCATCTCTGTCTCAGGGTGGCTTCAGCAAGATGTGATGAAATATTACTGCTGGTATATGGAGGTGCAGTCCGCTGCACTAAAAATCGCTTTGTGGTCTTGAAACCCAGGAGATTATATTAAAGATATTTTATTTGAATATGCACCTTAAAATAAAAAAAAACAAACAAACAAACCTCTCCCAATCAGACAGCTGGGAGCCAGAACCAGCTCTGAAACGGAGGGATTGCTGTCAGCTGGAAGAGCAGAGGATTCGTATGCGTTTGAGTCCTCAGCCTCTCACCAGGGAAGATGTCAATAATACCTGGTGCATTTCATTGTGGTGCTGTTTCTTGCCTTTTGTTTTGTTAATATTGTACATTTTGTTAGAGGTACATTCGGGCCTACATTCACACCATCACGAGCGAAATGCAGCTCTTCTCTTTCTAGTTCCAGGCAGACTAAGAAAAATGGAGGCCCGGTAACGCACAGCTGAGGTGCATAGGAGCTCAGGGCTGAAAGCAAAAGAATGAGGCTGCTTGAGCTTCTCTTTCACTTTCCTCATTAAAGTTCCACACGGAGAATTTTGGTGGGAGTCTGAGCCAGCAGAACAGCACTCATCGCTTTTAGATGCCCAAGCGGCAGCACGCTGGGGAGAACACCTATCTGACAGACACAAGCCTTTCTTCTTACGCCTGCTGTACCCTCCCAGATGCACTAAGTCACCACCTTCAGGATCTTTTGGGCAGAGACCCAAGCAACAGTAATTATCCAGAAGTCTTTTAGAAAGAGGATGAATGCTGTAGAAGTCCCTGCATATTTCACGAGGTGTTGTGTTTTCCAAGCGCAACGCCAAGCGGCTGCAACCCTTCATTTTAAGGCAGTGCCAGATACCTCCTGGGTAACTCATCCAGCAAAGTCCAATCCCCGGTGAAGCCTTTATGAATGCTGAAAGAGCCCCTGAATCTCAAACAGCAGCGCACCCTTTGTTTTATAAATCTTTAATGTGTTTTCCTCCAATAAATACATATATTTTGCTTCCTGGATCTCAAGGCCCCTCCTGAGTTGCGCGGCTCTTATAATCTGAACGGAAAAGCGGCGAGACGAAACTGGAAACAAACACTTTTAACAAATTGGGGAGGGGGGGAGTCTGCATTTCACCAAGGAAAATATGGTTCAGAATAAAGCACAGGCTCCTTGCAACGCCTAAACCCTGCAGAGCGTGCCCCAGCTATCGACGTGCTGTTGGTTTTTTTATGTCCCAGGATGCATGAATTATTACTGTTATTCGACATTTTATATTCCGACTTCTATAGCCTATAGCAACACTACCGTCAGCTGTGGCAGACTGTACCAGACCCCTGGCAATGCCTCTTATTGATCAAGCACTGCTCAACGTTTGCCTGCTCGGGAATGCAAAGACATCCTAATTCTCCAAGACAGAAAATCCACAAGTTGCCGCGTCTGGGATTTCTTGTCCTTTTAAGAGACTCAAGACACGAAGCGCGGATTACAGAGACCTTCTCCCCCATCAGGAGGTGAACTAATAGTTGTCTCACGAGCTTCAGGCACTATAAAAGCAAACACTTTGCACAATAATAGTAAAGCAAAAAAAGCTTGGCCGGGTGCTAATGAACAGTGCTAAGGCACAAGCTGGTTATGAAGGGGATTGCAGGCAGGAAAAGAAATGTTCTTGAGAGTCAATGGACTTGGGGTTTATTAACTCCTTCACAAAGGACGCAGCCAAAGTGATTAACACAGGGACAGTAGAAGCATGAAAACGATGCCCAAGGTGGTGTGCTTATGGGTTTGAAGGAAGGTAAATTAGCTCAAGGCTTGCTTGGGTGAAATTCCCTGAAGACAGCAAGAGCCTGGCTTTATTCAAATAATAAAATAGATACTGCAAGTCATAGGGCAGCAGAGAATACCATAACTGTCTGTGAAAAGATCCAGCACTGCAGTGACTGATTTCTGGGCTCAACATGCACACACTAACACCCCCACACCAACATCCACTCAAGTCAAAAGGAAGATGACCTACCCTTGGCACAGGACGAGTCCTGTTGGGCATCACAGCTCATCACAGCAGCCCCTGCTTCAAGGATCTGTTTTATCATCTGCTCCCTTCCCTTAGTCCACACTCTTCCCCTCCCTTTGGTGCTGCCTCCTTTGATTTCTCTCTCCTCCTTCCAGAGAGCAGCCCCAGTAGGCTTCAAAGCAGCCACAGCTTTGGTCCTTGGCACAGCCCCTCAGGTACAGCTGGTCAGCAGGCAACAGCAAACAAGAAACACAGCAGGGGAGATCCAAACAGGGGCTGGAGGGTTACAGCAGAAACTTCATCCATTTCCAGCAAAACTAGTTTTACTTTACACAGATTTAAAAAAAAAAAATCTCCAGGTGACAGCTGCAAATAATGCCATTGCCAATGAGACTTGTCAGCAGCATTTTTATCTTCATTTCTTAAACCTTTGTTTTGCAACTATTTTCTCTAAATCTATTTGCTCCTTTGCACCACTGCAGCTGGTGCCAGATTCATCTGATGCAAAGACAAGGGGGCCAAACACTCAGCTTGGATCAGAAGTGTCACTGCAGAGCCCCTGAGTTGGTTGGGAGGCTCAGGGCTGGGGGCTTGTTGCTGCCCTGCATGTGTGGTCACAGCCCAGGGGAGGAGGATAGCCAGTGCCCTGAGCAGAGGTGTGTAGGGGCCATGCTAACGGGCATCACTGTGTGCTGGGGACCCATCCTGAAGGGGTGAGAGCCACCACTGTGTGTGGTGGTGAAGGCTCCATCCCATGTGCAGGGTTTGCTTGTGTATGCACATCAGCAGCCATGTCCTCTGTCTCCATGTCTGAGGAGGAAAAGCTGAGAGCCCTGGGGCTGGTTAGCCTGCAGAAGAGAAGGCTGAGAGGGGATCTTATTGATGGTTGCAAATGTCTGATGGCTGGGGGGCAAGAAGAAGGGGCCAGGCTCTGCTCCCTGGAGCCTCTCCCTGAGGACACTCTCCAGCCTTCAGCCCTTGCTTCTCATTCCCAGACTACATTCAGCTTTGTCTGCCACATCCTGATGTGCTCAGGCCTCTGTAGCCCTCTCCACTTCAGCCAAGGGAGCCCAGCTCAGCCCAGGACCTGCTCCTTAGGTGCCTGGCACTGCTTGGGCAAAGTCCCCATGGTGAGTCGCCCAGGTGGAAGAGTGCTGGGGGTGACGGCTGAGTCCTTCCAGGGGTGGGCTTCAGGTCTGCACCCCCTCAGTGCAGGAGCAGCCAGGAGCCAGCCTCTGGCCCATCAATTCTAGATGTTTCCCTCAAAGTCATGACATCAGCCAAGGGAAAAGACAGACTTAGCTTGGGCAGTCTGAACCGCCAGAGAACTTGTGCGAGGCAGCTCAGCTTCTCCCCTTAGCCTTGTAACTAATTTTCCTCAGGGTGTAGCCCCCAGGGGAGGAACATTCTGGTCTTCTGCCCTGGACCACCAGCCAGGTCATAGTTCACGCTCAGGGCAAAATTGCTCACAGGGTCTCAGGGTTGGTCACTCAACGACACAGCCCAATGAGCATTCATTTGGCCAGGGACCAGCTTTAACTCGCTTGTGCAGTGAGCATCCTGCCTGGTGTGTCCATCAGCACTCTGGCTCAGCAGGGCCTTCCCCTGCCCTAGGCACCCGTTGAATGTAACTCTCATGGCAGTGCAGATGTTGGTTCTGACCCCTGCAGTCCATGCCCATGCTGAGTGTGGCTTACTCCTCACTTTGGGCACAGCCAGCAGCTGCAGCAGCCTGCCGACACCTTCTGGGCATCTCTGGGCAAGGGCTCTTCCCCCAGCTTTTTGGTCCTACAGATCCCAGCACAAAAGTGAGCCTGAGGCACAGCAAGGAGTTTTCTGCTTTCATTGCACCTTCCTCCTCACTCCTTCCCACTGCCTGATCTTCCTGCTTTCCGAACCCACCTGAGGGCCCCCGAGGTGGGCCCCCTTTTGTTTCCTGGCTGTTGTGTCCTACTAAGGAGGGAGAGCTGCTAGTGCAGCTGCTAGTGCAGCTCTCCCTGCTATGAGTCATTCAAGAAAATAGCTATGTAGAAGGTAGTTATGTTAAAACAAGGATGTAGCATAGCAAAACAGGGTGGCTGACAGTGACCATGTTGAAGAAGCCTTATCAGTCTGGGAACAGCTCGTGAAGAGCTGCCTGTAAGCAGCATAGTGTATGACCAGGCAGTCTATACTGTATAAGTCCATGCTGACTTGCTGCAATAAAGGGATGGTCTTGGATGCACCAAATTGGTGTTGTGATCGTCCCTCCTCGCATCATCCATCCCCCCACACCTAGCAATACCCAGCGGCGCCTGAGTCCGCAGCCTCTGGTGATCCCTGATATTTTGGTGATTCCACCACACCTGGCTGCATCTCTTTGGAAACATTATTGGGCCATGCACCATTTGCTCCCAACACTGCCTGCATCTATAGCCTTAGCACAACAGTAGACTTGCTTACACAGTCCCAACTTGCTGCACTCCTTCCATTTCCTCACCGACTNTGCAGCCTCATCTGGAGCTTTTCAGCACCCCACACCCCCAGACCCTTTTCCTCAGGGCTGCTCTCAACCATTCCCCACCCAGCCCAGAGTTGTGCTTGGCATTGTGCCTACCCAGGTGCAGGACCTTACACTTGGCCTTTTTGAATGTCATGAGGTTGACCTGGGCACACCTCTGCAGCCTGTCCAGGTCCCTCTGCTTGAAATACAGTGGCACAGCTCTGCACCCGTAACATCTTCAGTCACTAACAGCACAGCTACAGAGCATGAGTCCAGTTGAGCTCAGCTGACTACAGAAGGTGACTTCTGTCGCTGGAGCACTTTATCACCAGAGTAGCACACAGGCTGGGCAGGCAGGTATTACCTGACTAGTGAAGCCTATTGCTTTGACCTGGTAAAAGGACAGAGTAGCTGCACACCAGTTAAACCCTTCCCAGCAAACAAAATCCTTTGCCTTGCCAAAACAGCATCATGGCGACTTTGCTCCTGCCTTTTGAAGAGGTGGGTTTTAATCAACAAACCCATTCAGATCCTCAGACAGCTGGAAGGGAGCTGGTTAATGACAAAAGATCACCTGCATTTTGTGGGGTCCCATCAGCCTCCTTGAATAGATAACATCTCTTGTTCCCAGGGAGGGATAAGTTTCCTGCTTAGCCACTCAGAATAGTGGGAGCTGCAAATACCAAGGTAAGGACAGCTCTTGTCTGCTTCACAAGGCTCAGACAACTGCCTTCACCTTCCTGTGCTCATATCACAGGAGCAAGGGACCTCTGGAGAGCTTCCAGTCTAACCCCTGCCAGAGCAGGAGCAGAGAATCCAGCACAGGTCCTACAGGAACACATCCAGACAGGGCTGGAAAGGCTCCAGAGAAGGAGACTCCACAACCTCTCTGGGCAGCCTGCTCCCTGGCATTGCTGCTCTTCTGGAGCCCACAAACCATCCCCCAAATTCAGGCACTCAGTCCTGACAAGGACAAGTTTCCACTGCAGTTTATCATCGGGGCCAGCCAGAGCCACATGTGGAGCAGGATGCTAGAGGCACCGCTACAGCTGGAGAGGATGCTACAGGCACTAGCAGGACTCAGCATACTCAGAAACAGCACAGATTGCACAGCCAAAGAAACCTTTGACTCTTCATGTCACAGTGAAATATTTCTGCAGTTTTAGCAATATATCTCTACACACACTTTTACATACAGTCTCAGCTATGCATCATCCACACGTGCAGGCACACGAGGTTGGTCCTAAATATTCCACAAATAAATGCGTTGTGTGTGTCAGCACCAAAAGATCACAGCTCCTGCAGTTAATTTATCAACTGAAATGGGAATTTCTCAGATCTCCAAAGCCTCAATTTTTGAATCTTTCAGTGGTTTATGTGATTTGGGAAAAGTAAAAAATCAGACTTATTGACCCGGGTGCAGTTAGTGAGTGAGAAGGGCTAACTCCCACCACGGTTTCATCTGAAGCCCCACCTCTGAAGCAACAAAATGTATCATTCCACTTCTGCAAACACCAGATGTAGTGTTTTTAATAAAATAAAATGCCCTTGAGTGAAATATTGTATATAATTTGATTTCTATGCAGTTCTCCTTCTAAAGATCAAAAAAAATTTACTCTCTTCCCATGGTCAATACTCAATCTTTTTCACAGGCTGTTACTTTCATTATAAACATATAAAAGCACACCAAGCTACTATATATATATATATATACACACTATATACTGCCTGTATACAGACACATTACAAAAGCCAAACTACATTATAACCAGCAGGCAAAAAAAAAAAAGAAACCCATGGCCAGGCCCAGGATATTGCAGTCCTGAGTATGTTAGACAGACTGAAAATAAAAAAATAAGTCTCTGAATTGGAAACCCTAAGCCAGTCCCTTAGCAAAACATTCAGTAAACCACAGCCTGAACAAGCCCGTGGTGGGTCCCAGCTGTGGAGTAGGAAGCTGGAAGGGTGTGAAAGACATCTCCAGTTTGCCTGGCACTAAACAGCCACAAACTGGAGAAGAGTTTTGCAGGTGCACTGAGAGCATTCCCTTTGCTGTTTGCAATGCAGCATGCTTGGGCTGAAAAAGAAGAAAACAAAGACACACTCCTACTCCATCTGCAGCCACCTGGGCTTTGTTCCTGTTTCCACCTTTCTGCCCAGCTCCTTCATCCCTCGTTTGAGCTCTTTCCTATGGCCCCAGCCCTTAAATCAATGCGTGTTAAACTATTACCGTTATAGATGCTCTTTCTGTCTTCCTGCTTCTTGGGAGGAAGCAGACTTAGCGGTGCCACCTTAACTAATGAAGGTTTATTTAAGAATGCCTCAAACCTATTAAAATCCAGTGGCTTCATCCCACAGACCTGGACTCAAGCCTATGACCCCCTCCACTCCCTGGACTGGCCAGAGTGGTGTTGGACAAAGCGATGATGGCAGACCTACCAACACCGTCTCAGACATATCTTTACATATATTACTTGTATTAAATGATTATTACTGCATCAAGCTGTCTTCTGGCCTTGTCACCTTTAAAAATTACAGGAGCTGCTTGGGACCTGGCCCTTGTGCCCCTGACATTTGTGAAACTCTGTCTGTCACCCACCAGTATCATCCCCAAGTCGGCCACTGCAGCCACTCATAAGCTCAGCTGCGTTTTTAACATGCCAGAAACAGTGACTGCGTCATCTCCCTTTATGTCTTCCCCAGAATATTCTTCATATTCTCTCATTTGTGAAAATGCTGCATCTAGACTGTTAACTCTGCCTGTGCAGGCTCAAAGAGGAAAGGATGGCCTCCCCCTTAGACAGAACACATTGACTCTATCATTGCTTCGATGACTCGGAAAGCAATGCACAAATTGGGCTCAGTGCAGGTACCTGAGCTCTGCAATTCATGCCAGAGCAGCTGACCTTGCTGACTGCCAGAGGACAGAGTACTGGGCCCCTCCAAAACAAAAGGTAAAGATTTACATAGGGCTGCAGCAGCTCTCCTATGAGGACAGGCTGAGAGAGTTGGGGCTCTGCAGCCTGGAGAAGAGAAGGCTTCCAGGAGACCTTAGAGTAGCCTTCCAGGATCTGAAGGGGGCTCCAGGAAGGCTGGGGAGGGACTATTGACAAGGTCTTGCAATGCCAGGACAAGGGGCAATGGGTTTGAAGTGGCAGAGGGGAGATTGAAACTGGATGTTAGGAGGAAGTTGTTTGCAGTGAGGGTGGTGAGACACTGGCACAGGTTGCCCAGGGAGGTTGTGGCTGCTCCCTCCCTGGAGGTGTTCAAGGCCAGGTTGGAAGAGTCCTTGAGTGACCTGTGCTAGTGGGAGGTGTCCCTGTCTATGGCAGGGGGTTGGAACTAGATGATCCTTGAGGTCCCTTCCAACCTTACCATTCTATGATTCTATGATTCTATGCTCTTAACTCTTGCCCAGCCCAGGTCCAGAAGGCATTTGTAACAGGTCAGAAGTGCCAAAATCTCCTTCAAATCTCACCTTGAACCTGGCTTTTTATGAAGGCTCGTTCTCACCTACAGGTTTGCTTTCACTGTCAGTAGCAGGGCAAAACTCCTCAGGTTGTCCTTTCACAAGGATGCTATTCAGTGACTCTGTATTGA
Organism: Ramphastos sulfuratus; assembly: GCA_013399055.1. Taxonomy (NCBI): domain Eukaryota; kingdom Metazoa; phylum Chordata; class Aves; order Piciformes; family Ramphastidae; genus Ramphastos; species Ramphastos sulfuratus. Next base: position 28,631 of record WBNM01045643.1, on the reverse strand, counting down.
GGCTCCTTAGGCTTTGGCTTTTCATAAGGTAGCAGCAGGTAATTGCATGGGCACGTGTATTCATTGTCCCCAGCTGCAATTGTGAGAGGGCACAATGAGAACAGAGGTAGTCTATAAACACCCTAAAATGCTCTCTGGTCTTTGATAAGAGCACATGGGTTTGAATCACCTGCTTAGTGGTGAATCTTTGCATGAAAGAGCTGTCTGTGTTTTTTAAACACTTAGCTCCCTTCAATCACAGTGACTGATGTTTTCTTTTTGACAGTAACAAGACACATTAGATAGCTCTCCTTTTAGAGAAGAAGAGGACCTGCAGTCCAGGATGTGGCCAGATAAGTCCTTACTTCATCTTTTGTCATGGCTTTGTAAACAATTAACCTGCTCAGGTTTAGCTGGGAGCTGATGCTTACTCATGTTCCTTGTAGACCTCAGCTCAGCTGATCACAGGTGAACAACAGACAGTGCCTGCAACTGGCCAGGCCAGCCCACAGGACACTCATCAGCTGCCACGGAGCTGGGCAAGGAGAGAGGGACAAAAGCTACCAGAGGCAGTGCTGGAAGAGGAGAGAATCATAGAATCATAGGATGGTAAGGTTGGAAAGGACCTCAAGGATCATCTAGTTCCTACCCCCTGAATGTGGAGCTGCTTAAAGAAACCCCAAAAAAACCCCAAACAAAAAAATGAACAAAACAAAACAACAACAACAAAAACCAAACAAAAGAACAAACCACAACCCAAACCAAAAACCAAACCAAAAACCAGCCAAACAAAAAACCTAAACCAAACAACAAAAAACCAAAAACCAAACCAACAAACAAAAAGCAAACAAAAAACCCACCAAAAAAACCCCAACTAACCAAAAAAAACCCTAAAAAAACAAACCAACCAACCAAAAAATCCAAACCAACCACCAAAAAAAAAACCCAACCCAAAATCCAACAAACAAAACACACAAATTTAAAAATTAAAAAATAACTACCAAAAAAAAAACCCCAAACACCAAAACCTCAACCCAAACCACAAAGCAAACAAACCCAAATCACAGAGTTCCTGCCTAAGAAGTACACTGAAAGATGAAGCCTGAGAATTGCTGAGCTTACTCATGTTTATCTAGCCTTTTGCTTTACTTCTTCTCCTCCCTCTCACTCACTTTCTTTGCTTCCCTTGTGTCTTTTCCCTGTTTCTTCCCTTCTGCTAGTTTCAGTGATTCCCTTCCATGGTTCTCATCTTCTACCTTTCCCCTTAGCTCAGGTGCCCTGTCCCTCTCCTGTGCTCCCTCCACGACAGATGTGGACACTGCAGTGATTTGGTGCCAGTGAATGCTTTACTTCTCCTCCCTCTCACTCACTTCCTTTGCTTCCCTTGTGTCTTTTCCCTGTTTCTTCCCTTCTGCTAGTTTCAGTGATTCCCTTCTATGGTTCTCATCTTCAACCTTTCCCCTTAGCTCAGGTGCCCTGTCCCTCTCCTGTGCTCCCTCCACGACAGATGTGGACACTGCTACGATTCGGTGCCAGTTCCTCGCCTAGCTTAGGACTGGGCAACAAAAGCTGAAAAGGGATAGATCCAAGCACGTAGTTTGAAAAAGTAACACACAGCCACTCCCTAAAACAGAATAATAAATACATTTAAAAATCAACAGTGCTTTTTAGGATGTGTCAGACCACAACTCAAAGGTCCTAATCCTTGAGTACAATGATTCAGCTAGCTCTAAAACTTCGGGGATATGGGAAGCAGGGACAGGCCTGCAAAATTAGCTCACCTCTATCACATGGATTTTGTCTTTATTCTGTTCCTGTAGCAGCCTAGAGCACAGAAGCACAGGGAAAGTTCTTTGCCTTGTTTTGCATCAGAAATGGAAGTAGTTTTATTCCTCTGCCTTGGTCTTGATCACTGATACCTGTGGTTCTGGCTGGACTTAAAGGGACCAGGTTCTCTGCTGTCATGGGCAGCAGAGTGTGCCTCTGACAGCCATCAGAGATGGGCAGCCCTGCAAGGCCACCTTCTCACTCACTCAGTGAGGAAACATCGTTTTGAGACACTTCCTGCAAGTGCTTATGAGTATTTAGGTAAGGCAGCAGCATGGTTTTAAAATCTGGGAAGCAGGGACAGGCCTGCAAAATTAGCTCACCTCTATCACATGGATTTTGTCTTTATTCTGTTTCTGTAGCAGCCTAGAGCACAGAAGCACAGGGAAAGTTCTCTTTGCCTTGTTTTGCATCAGAAATGGAAGTAGTTTTATTCCTCTGCCTTGGTCCTGATCACTGATACCTGCGGTTCTGGCTGGACTTAAAGGGACCGGGTTCTCTGCTCTCATGGGCAGCAGGGTGTGCCTCTGACAGCCATCAGAGATGGGCAGCCCTGCAATGCCACCTTCTCACTCACTCAGTGAGGAAACATCATTTTGAGACACTTCCTGCAAGTGCTTATGAGTATTTATGTAAGGCAGCAGCATGGTTTTAAAATCTGGCAGTGCCCTCACAGAACTCAAATCTGCTACGCAATTAAGATTTGGGGCTAGGGTTAGGCACTTATATAACCTCGGAAAGTGCTTTGCTCAGAGCTGTCAGTCAGAGTGGTTCCAGCATTAGGGAGTTTCACACCCAATGTAGAGCAATCTGTTTGGGTCTAAAAACTAGACCATGATGCAGTACACAGGCTTTTTCCTGATCTCCTTTCATGCCAGTCAGTAGGAATGCCAAGGCGTCTGAGCCTTGAATCCTACTCAGAAGCACAGTGCTGGGCAGGGAGGGTGCTGCATGGGTTACACAAAGGGACTCCTCAGCTCATTCCCTCTACCCTTCTCCACCTGCTTGGCAGTCTGGTGTCCCCAGCTTTCCACTGAAGCAGTGAGTTAACCCAGAGAAGGGAGTGAACTGCAGAGATTTGCCTCATGTGACAAACAGCTTTTGCCTTGTGAATATCAGGCTTAAGTCACTGTGTGGATACATTCTCTGCATGCACTCAAATTTCCAGTGCTTTAGAGTACCTATTTGGAAATCCATCAGCTAAAACATTAAGAGTCACTAGAGAGTGAGGTCATTAGTGGCAGCTTCCTTAACCAAGCCCCCTTCTTTTATGATCTCCAGTGACTTTCCACTCTCATTCTGAAGGTACTATTAAGTTTCAGGGAAGAAACAAGCAAACCAACCAAGCTCACAAACAACAACAGGCTACAACAACCCC
>WBNM01045643.1:4948-24762 GCA_013399055.1 Ramphastos sulfuratus | reverse complement strand
ACACTTGCTGAGGCTGCACTGATTCCTCTGTCCATGGCACTGACAAAGATGTCAAACAGCACTGGTGCCAGCACTGACCCCTGAGGGAGCCACTTGGCACTGGTCTGCAGGTGGACATTGTGCCCTTGATCACCACTCTCTGTGTGCAACCATAAAACATGTGGTTCCTATGCCCAGTCCTGTGGGGAATTAGTAACACACTTCCTACTGCCAGCTTAATTCAGCAGCTAACTCCCAAGAATGCTGGACTGCCACAGGACCTGCACACATGGGTACATACACTGACTGTTATCCTTAAACAAAAGTATTAATGGAGTGTCTTTTAGCTTGGAAAAAAAAAAAAAGGACAGATATTTTATATCCTTTATCAATCATGATGTCTCAGTTTGGAGAACCCATCCAGCATATTGTGATTGCCCAGTCAGCTCCTGCATTTTTGTTTCAGCAGTGTTTTTCAACCTTGACATGGCATTGATGAGGAGGTTGTGATGTGATGGGTTACAAACCAGAGTGTTCTCTGCTATGCTCGGCACAGCCAAGCTGCCACCCTCATGGGGACAAGTCTGCAGGCTCCCACAGAAGGGCACAGGACTGCATGTCACTGGGCTTGCTGGCTGGGGACAGACTTAACTCCTTGGACAGCATTTTGAGTTTTTCATGGCAAAAGAAGCAGAGAAATGGCTTTATTACCCATCTCCCCAAAAGCTCTGCTTAATAACAACAGTAAGTCGAACAAATCAGCAGGTGATTTAGTTTTCTACATAAGGGTAGGCTGAGCTGTAGAGGATGTAAGCTCCAAGGAGAGCTATAGGCAAGCACTCCTCCCAGACAGGGGCATTCACATTCTAACCCTTGTGCCACACACACAAAGTTCTTTTTGAAGCACTGGAATCCACAGAATCACAGAACGTCAGGGGCTGGAAGGGACCTCAACAGCTCATCCACTCCAACCCCCCTGTCATAGCAGCATCACACAGGCCAGACCACACAGGAACACATCCAAGCAGCTCTTGAATATCTCCAGAGAGGGAGACTCCACAACCCCCCTGGGCAGCCTGTGCCAGGGCTCTGTCACCCTCACAGGGGAAAAATTCCTCCTTATGTGTCCATGGAGCTTCCTATGCCTCAATTTCCACCAGTGCCCCTTGTGCCGTCACTGGGCATCACCCAGCAGAGCCTGGCTCCACCCTCCTGGCACTCACCTTTATGTCTTTATAAACACTGAGGAACCTCTCAGGCTCCTCCTCTCCCAGCAGCACAGCCCCAGCTCCCTCAGGCTCTCCTCCTAACAGAGCTGTTCCATTCCCTTCAGCATCTTTATGGCTCTGTGCTGGACTCTTTTAAGCAGTTCTATGTCCCTCTTGAACTGGGGGGGGGGCCAGAACTGGACACAGCCTTCCAGATGCAGCCCCACCAGGGCGGAGCAGAGGGGCAGGAGAACCTCTCTCAATCTACTACCCACAGCCCTTCTAATCCACCCCAGAATGGCATTGCCCCTTCTGGCCACCAGACCACATCATGGTCAACCTCCCACCAATTAGGACCCCCAGATCCTTATTCTAAGGCCCAGATCCAGGTTCTAATCTGACTGGCCCAGTGCTCAGAGCAGTTGCAGCCGACAGTCATGTAACACCACAGACCTGAGTGGGCTTGTCCAGCATTTAGACTGCCTTAAGAAACTTTGGCTCCCACTTCTCCTGCTGTCCTGCCCTTCCTCAAGTCACAGCACTAGGGCAGGCAGCAGTCACAGAGCAGCACAGGCTGTAGTACACCACCTGTGCTTGGTTAAGTGAACCAAAGCAAAGCCAGGACCTGCTTTGGAAAGGAGTGATGCTGAAATTGTTGCCAGATACTGGAAGTTGAAAAGAATATTTTTTTTTACCCTGCAGGACCTCTGGTCAAAACATTTAGAAATGTGATTTTGTAAATATTTTTTTTTTAAATTAGTTTTTTTCATCATTTTTTTTCACCTCTTGAATCTCTGCAATAGCTTTAGTGGTTTGGAAAGAGCCTCTCTGAGAGGTCTAAGTGGTTTTGTTCTGTGTAGCTACTGCCCAGCAAGGGCAGACCCCCTCATGCCACCACTCGGCAGCAGGTTTTTGCCACCCTGAATCCTTCCTATCCCTGCGCCCTATGTCCAGAGCACCCACTACAAAATGTCCATGGGTTCACATGGGCATTGCTGTCTGCTTGAGCACAGACTTCTAGGAAGCACCAAGACTTGCAAGCACTGCAACATTTAAATGGATCAATAAATGAAATAATGTATGGCAGCAACACTCAAACCGAAAGGTAAAGCTCCCATTTGGAGCAGGCTGGTGCACATCACAGCCTCTCTTTGCAGCCAAGCCCAGGATTTACATGTCCCCTCAAGCAGGCCACAGTGGAGAGAGGCCTCAGCAGGCAGCCCTGTCTCTCCTGCCATGTGCTGCCTGCTCCCCCACCTCAGACCTCCCCACAGCTGAAGGGATGCTGCAGCCCAGCCATGGTCTGCTGCCGGGGCAAGCTGCCCCAGCCCCTGCCTTCACTAGCTGTGTTTGTTCCTGTGCTGGTTTAAGGCTAATTGGAATGTTTTAATGAAAAAAAATTAGATTATAGGCTGTGAAAAGCAAACACTGGTGGTGTCTGCTTCACTCCTAGGCTTGCTGAGATGTATAAGAACAAGAATAGAAATATAGATGAGATCGAGAGTCTGGGTCTCTCTAGCTGGTGTGTGTCTGCTGGCCTCTCTGCTAACCTAGCTAACCACTCTGCTTCTAACCCCCCTGGCTGTGCTGGTTTGAGGCTAATTGGAATATTTTAATGGAGAAAATTATGTTATAGGCTGTGAAAAGAAAACAATGGTGATGTCTGCTTCACTCATAGGCTTGCTGAGATGTATAAGAACACAAACATAGATAAGACACACTCAGGCTTGGAGAGTCTCAGCCTCTCTAGCTTCTTGCCTTCTCCTCTCTGCTGAATAAACTAACCACTCTGCTTCTAACCCCCATGGCCAATCCTCCAAACTCACCTTGCACATAAGGCAGAGCCTGGGGTAAGGTAGAGGGGTGGAAAGAAGGTGGAAGGGTGGTTGGGAGCCCCTCCTGGGGTCTCTGATTTCTGGGAGGGGGATTGTGTTTCTGTATTACCTTTAACTTGTCTATGTCTGTAACTATTCCTGTCTATTGTGTATAGATCTGCTTGTACATTGTGCTGAGCTGTAAACAGAGCTTCAGTCCTTCACTTCCAGCTGGCTGAGTTTAGTCTGGGTGATCTTTCATAGTGTGGAGGGGCAGGTAACTCCCAAACCATCACATTTCCTCATGGATTAAAGCTCTGCAGGCCTGGGTTTTCATGTCTACGAGCTACAGAATAGCTCTTGCAAACCAAGTGATATGGCTGAGACCCTCTTTCCCCACCAGAAGAGCAAAAGCTTTGACCCCTGCTTGTTCTCTAGCAGTCTTTCCCTACAGGCAAGTGACTCACTGTGCTCCACTGCAATTAACTGCAGCCCTTGGCTTTTAGTAGCAATTTGCTTTCAATTGCCTCCTCTGGACAAATCTGAATTACCACTGCCATTGTTTCCCACCATTTCTGGACACCGGATGTGCAGCAAAGTGCTCACAGTGCATCAGCTGGTTCCAGCTGCCCCTGGTGAAGACAGGTAGCCTGGATGCTGGGTTGCTTTGCCTGGCAGGGATTTATGAGCACTGACAGGGCTTTCTCCCCACTGAGGGGTGCAGGTCTAAGTGCTGCAGGGCCAGCCTGCTGCCAGGGAAAGCTCACACATACTAACCAAATCACTGCTCTCCTCCCTGGGGCTCCTGAGCTGTGTGAGATGATGCTGGCTGTTCCCCAAGCAAAGGGTGCCTGCAGGGGCTCACAAACACGCTGTCCTCTCTCCTCCAAGCCTCTCCCCCACGCTACGGCTGCCACAGAACATGAACCAGGCTTACACTGAACCTATCAGAAGCTTTTCTGGGGTAAGGAAACGAAGGAAGTAAGCTGCAACACGCTGTGGACCCTAATTGCATTTGCTCTGTGGGCTCTGAAATGTCAGTCAAACAAATACATCCTCACCCGTACCGCTCTGCAGTTGCCACTTACTATTTTACTGGGATATTGTCCAGAAAAGGGATATCACCTAGAAGGCAGCATTCTGCCAGCACTAGAAAGCAGTAATACTTCTGAACAGTGCCACAGTCTCCCTGTCTATTCCTACACTGCAGAAAGAGCAGAAGAGCCAGAGCCAGCTTACCTTCGCCATGGCAATTGCAGCAGCAGTGCTATGGAGGCAGCTCAGGACCCGGCAGGCACATCTGAGCTACTGCATGCTCTAGAGCTGTGACAATTTACACCAGGGAAGAGTATGATTCAGTGAGTGGAGGAGGGGGACACACACCCAAAAAAAAAAAAAGAAATCCATCCTAAACTGAGCTCTTCCACGAGTCTGAGTTTCAGAACAAAACTCCATCACGGTTCATGAGGACTGGGGTAAGCAGTGTGAAGAGGCTCACTCCCCAACTATATCAACCCACAGAGCCAATCATTTCCAAGAGATGCAAATGCCAGAGGGCAGACAGGGGGTTGCTGAAGTGGCAAGGCCCCTTTCCCTGGCAACAGCCCTGCTGAAACAGGCTCTTTTGCCATGGCAATGCCTCTTGCCTCCCAGACAACTTACTTCCTGCTATAAGCAGCAGCTTAATTACATTCCTGCTAGAGACTCAGTGTCTGGGTTATTAAAGATGCAGNTCCTGGAAGCCTTCTCTTCTCCAGGCTGCAGAGCCCCAACTCTCTCAGCCTGTCCTCATAGGAGAGTCAATCATTTCTATCTACTATCTAATCATTTCTATCTACTGTGATTCCCCACAAGGAAATAGATTTACCTGGGCCACATCCTATTAACTTCTAAGCAAAACACAGCCATTCCCTCTCTTCAGGTAGGAGACCTAGTCCCAGAGAGCACTTTCAGACCTACTTATATACTGAACCCCTGTGGGCAAGAGAAGCATGGGTTGTGCCCAGAAGAGCTGAAGAGGGAACCATGCGTTGCTGAAGAGGCAGCTCCCACCCTCTGGGAATCAGCTTAACCCGGAGAACCTCTGCACTTAGCCCTGGCCCTCTGTTTCCAGAAGGTTCAGCAACCATTTTATTTCTGACATTTCTGGGGTTTTATCACCTTGTCTCTGGCACTCAAAGCATTGGTAGGGCAATGCTCAGTTGCTTGTGTCAGGGCATCCTGCCCCTAGCACTGGAACAGCACTAAGGAGGCCACACAGTGCCCAGCAAGCAGGGGGCTGGGACACCACCAATAGTGCTGTGCCTACTGCCTGGCTGCTCTGCTCAGGACCAGAGCCTGAGCTGCTGCAGTCTGGGAAAGCTGTGCTCACTGCATTACAGGGTTTTACATCAGGGGCATTTGCTTCCATGGCACTAGCTACAGTTCCTGCAGGCATACCAAACAGATGATTCTTATTTTTCCCTTTTTAAACAACACAAGCATCAGGTTTTAAGCATCTCTTCCCCCTGCCCAGATTCCTTATATTCACAGTTCACATGGGTTCTGTATTTTCATCAACCACACTGGCTGGAGTAAGCTGTGTTTGAATCATAATTTCGAGGAGTGAAGATTTAATTTCATGGTGGAATTAAGGTTGACATTTCCTTTTTATTTATACTACAGCAAGGGTTAATAAGGTTCCCATAAACTTAATCTTTGATAGCTCAACAATACAATACTCTGGGATTACTGCAAAAGCTGGGTTTTAACTCTTTTAATCCCATTATTGTTGATAACCTTATCAAGGCTGTGCCCCACTGCAGAGGTGGAGCAGGGGGATCTCAGACTACAATTCCTTTCCATGGAGCACCACTGGTAGGGTGGGCAGAAGAGCCAGGCTGATGCCTGCAGTGAGGTTCACAGTTTGCAGCAGGGCTGCAACGCTGCTTTTAAGCTCCTCATCAGAGATCTTTGCCAAGAAAAACATTGGTCCAGTGGCATATGTTGGCAGAGCAATGCAAGGTTGCTCTAATTCCCTTACTTTGTTTTTCCTTCTTCCCATGTGACAGCTACTCCAAGAATCTGACTGCCAGTCTGGCAAGTTGAGATCCAGAAACTTACTGCTAATTACCATGTTTACAATTCCCAACCTGTCTGCTGGTGCCAACAATCAAACTGCATCCTCTTGAGTGCACCAAAAGACACTTGCTGGCAGTAGCTTCCCAAGGTTCCAGGCTGGTTACATTAATTACTGTTAACTTATTTTTTTTTTTCTCTGTGTGTGTGTGTATTGAAGAACAGCTTTAATTAGCATTTGCATGGATTAAAATGATCCTTTTACAAATTTCAAGGAATAGCAGCTTGACTTATAGACTGCTTACCAACCTGTACCCCTTTCATTTGGAAAGGCAAGGGATAGTAAATTTATATGTGGTTTGGCAAATCAAAAAGGCAGGAATTTGATAAAAAAAAAAAAAAAAAATCACACCAGGAAATGAAAGGTTCTGCCTCCCCTTTGAGATAAAACAAGCAGCTCTAAAAAGGCAAGGCTGAATATTTTTGATCACTTCTTGATATGTGTTTAACTGGACAGAATAAATCAAGTTCCCACAGCATTGCACTGAATCAAAGCGTGGCAGGATTTGGGTTTTTTTTATTTTTAAAGGCATGTGTTTTATGAACTCACTGACAGAGCAAACTCAAATAATTGCAGAGCAGAGCCTGAGCACAGAGGGTCCCATTTGTGCCCTGCAGGCCCTAGCATGAGACTCCTGAAGGCCAACTTTCTACTCAGGCAAGCCCAACTCTGTTAGGATCCACTTTGCCAAAACACATCCTTCAGCCCTGCCAGAAGCAGCAAAGCATCCAAAGAGCAACACATTTCAGCAGCCAGCCCAGGCTGGGAGGATCTGGGGACTTGCATGGGCATCCCAGGACCCATGAAGCACACAATGCTGTGCACTGTATGNAAGGCCAGGTTGGATGAGGCCTTGAGTGACCTGTTCTAGTGGGAGGTGTCCCTGCCTGTGGCAGAGAGTTGGGACTGGCTGAGCTCTGTGGTCCCTTCCAACCTAAACCATTCTATGATTCTATGATTCTAAGATGCTGCTCGCCAAGGGCCAGTGCCCCTGCTGCCATGCCTGTAGACCCTACCCACCTTTCACAAATACCACCCCACCCCATCCCCCCCCCAGCAACAATTCCTTCCTACCCTGGATTTTCCATGGACATGGCATTCACAGCCTCTGCGATGCCAGCCTTAATAAAAGGTTAGTCAGGATTTCACCAGAAGTGCCCTGCCCCGTCTCTTTCAAGATGCATTTTCCTGTTCTCCAGGTGAGGTAGAAGTAGAGGGCAGAGCACAGAGCTGTGCCCAGCTCTGCCCCTGAGGTGACTGCACACAGGGCAGAGAAGCTGCCAGCAGGCAGCACAAGGCTGTCCTCGGGCAGTGCTGCCAGACACGCTGGCAGGCTGCAGATGCTGGCATGATCAATGCCTGTGCTGAGGCTACAAGCAATATCTCTTCTTTCAGGGGCAGTTTGCTTTGTCAGTTGCCCGAAAACTGAGATTTGTAAAAGGAATTCTGAAGACAGACTGTAAGGAAGGGCCATGACTATATCTGCTTATGGTAACAACGATTTTACCTCACTCCTAAAACTCTGCCTGATTTTAAATGTGGAAGGAAAGATTTAGGAATCTGTTTTTAAGCCCTTTTTGTCTTCCAAATGGGTCACCTGTGCAGTAACAGGCCACATGAAGCTGTATTTTCTGCCCTGTGCCAGATTCTCCACCACCTCACAGACTCCCAAGACCAGAAGATTCTCTTGCTCTCCTAGCAGGCTGCCAGCTACTGCCAGGCTCCTGCTCTTCCTCTGACTAAATCTAAATCTTCCAGTCTAAATCTCCTCTCTGCCGGTTTGAACCTATTACTCCTCATCCTGTCATTACAAGACCTTGTCAATAGTCCCTCCCCACCTCCTCTGTAGCCCCCTTCAGATACTGGAAGGCCACTCCAAGGTCTCCTGGAAGGAAAATACAACCCATGGCAATACTCAAATGTACAAAATTTAGTGTGGGACAGGAGCCGAAGCAGGGAGTAAACCAGAGAGACACTAAAATCAGCAGGCATTTTGACTTACAAGGAGAAGAAGGGAAACAAAGTGAATCAGTAGAAACAATCTGGATCTACTCTGGTCCTAAAGCAAGAGAGTGGAAGCAAGCATTTAAAAGCAGTTGGTATATCCAAGGCATAATGAATATGCTGAGCAAACTACCAAAGGAGGCAATAAACCTGCATGGCAGGGAATGGTCTAAAAGAAGTTCAGCTGGCACTTGAGAGCAAAGAGGCATTCAAGGCTGAAAAGGTAAGCAGTAGTACGTGGGGATGTGTGGATGCAGCTCATTGCTGTGGTGTGTGTGCTATGTGTGTGCTATTGGTGTGTTTTCCATCCCAAACCCAGCCTGCTCAGCTTGATTGCTTAGAGAAGAATTCTGAAGAGTTGGCCAATTTCCACTCAGTTTATAATTTAGCAAGCAGAGGAACTCAATTCTTTTAATTTACACACACATTAAACTGAAAACAAAATAGCTTAACAGCATATGGGCAGAGCCTAGAAGAGCCACAGAGAAAAGGGAGTGGAAAAAAGGCCACGTAGCAGAAGTAGTCTGGGTTGTGCTTTGCTAGGAGGGGTTGAATGCCTTATTTATTCGAAACACCTCTCAGACAAGCAGATTTTCATTGTCATGGGCACATGTTGGGGCTGCACCTCAGCCTCATCACTGGACTATCAGCCACACAGACTTATCTAACCAATGTTGTAATGCTGGATAGGGATTTTTACTGGATTTTTTTTTTCCAGGTAATGAGAAGAAATATTGCTGAAAGCCTTCTGCAATGACTTGGCAAGAAGGCATTGATGCATATCAAGCTAGTATTGCCTTCCTCCCATTCCCTCTGGGGCATTTAGGTCTTGCAATGACAAGACAAGGGGCAATGGGTTTAAATTGGTAGAGGGGAGATTTAGACTGGATGTTAGGAGGAAGTTCTTTACAGCGAGGGTGGTGAGGCACTGGCACAGGTTGCCCAGGGAGGTTGTGGAGCACAGAATCACCCAATGTTTGATCACATTGGGTGATTCTGTGCTCCACAACCTCCCTGGAGGTGTTCAAGGCCAGGTTGGACGAGGCCTTGAGTGACCTGTACTAGTGGGAGGTGTCCCTGTCTATGGCAGGGGGTTGGAACTGGATAATCCTTGAGGTCCCTTCCAACCTTACCATTCTATGATTCTATGATTCTATCTCCTTTTTCCATGAAGAAAGACAGGGAAGATAAGCCCAGGTCAGCACACCACCTGGGGAGCAGCAAGAGGGCCACTCTCTTGCCCCCCTCATCTTATGACCATTTCTCCTGCATTCCTCCTCTGTGTCTGCCATCAAAAGCATCCTGCAAGAGGAAACACCACCTGCCATGTGCTGATGCTGCCATTCCTCCCCGAGGTGTGGCAGGTTCCAAATCATGCCTCTCTTCCCTGTTTTCCTGGGGAGCTGCCCTGGCTACTAACAACAGACTCCGTGGAGGCTGATGGAGCTCAGGTTGCCTCACCAACTTCTGTCTGAATTCAGTCATTTCCAGCGAGCAACACATAAATAGCTGTACAGTGTACGAAGGCTTTAGCTGGGGATGACGCTTGTCTGCTCTCCTTTTATGGCTGAGAAGCAGGATCCCAGAGCTTCACCTGAAATCTTGGCACATGTCAATCAAACCACGCCAGGATGAAGATTTTGTGCTCTTAGGTCCTCGTTAGCAGCAGCCACACAGGCGCAGGAAGCATCCACGGGAACAAAACGCAGCTCTGCATGCTCCTGCACGTGTGCAGAGGCAGATTTACACACACACCCCAAACCCAAATGCAACTCCTGGTGGCCTCAGCCTCATTTTTCTATTCCTTTTCAAATTCCAAGACGGAGCCTGCAATCTGAGCTACTCCGACACAAATTTCAGCCGACGTTATTATGAACCACTGATTTGCACTAATTGAGCCTTTGATTTAAAAAGCAAACCTGAGAGGGTGGCCTAAGGCCCAAGCTTCTCAGCCCTTCAGCCTGGGTGCTGAAGCACATTGATACTTGCCAGCTACATCTGATCAGCAGCTCTGGTGAAGGCAAGCTATCGATATTTCAGAGAGCCATGCCTCACACTTCTGAGCAGCAAATGGCCCTTCAATAAGAAGGCCAAAGCCTTGTCAGTGTGAGCTGACTTCTATGAAATGAAATACTGACCCTATACTGCTGGCTCCAGAGTTAATCTCAGAAGAGAGGTTTTATTAGAGAAAGCAGAGCTATTATTCCCAGCCTCTTTACAGGGCACCTCTGTAAGTTTTGCACCCAAGAAATGTAGAGTTGGCATCTGATAAAAAAATTAAAGCATACAAATTCCAGCCGAGTGTTTCGTGGAGGGATTTATTTATTTATTTGGTTTGCTTTCCTTGGATTTTTGCACCACGCCTATTCAGCTGCCTTTCCCTTGTTGGGGTTCTTCCTCCCTCCATACCAGGCAGGCTGGAGCAGAGTGAGCAGCACTGACTCACTGCAGCTCCAGCAAATGAAAATTAAACATGTCTATTTTCATCCCTAACTGAGAGTCTGGGCTGGGTCCTGCCTGCTTTGCTGGGAAGAATTTACATACGCAGAAATGCTGAGCACCTAAACAAGGACAGCAGAATGGACCCAGTTTGTCCCTTGCTTCCTAGAGCAGGACTTGCAGATTCTGTTTTCATCAAGGGACTCTATGAAAGGCTGAAGACAAATGAGTTTATGATGTCATTACAGGTACGACAGCCACATAATGTCATAACATAATAAAGAACAATATGACAGGTGGAGTTAAACCGAAAACGATCATCCCAAAAACCTTGGACATAACTGTAGTGTTGTCCTCTGCTCTGCTCAGCCTCCTGGCGAACAAGCAGGGAAAAAGGTCTCTCTTAAGCTGAGGTCTGATGAAGTTTCTATAGTTCTCCTCTATAGTGCAAGGAAATTAATGATCCTGACACTTCTAAAACACACAAGAAGAAAAACCCTGAAGCCCCTTCAAACCTTTGGCACTTATCAGAAATGGCAGTGGAAGAAAGAAAGTAGGGGAACAAGAAACAATTCTTCCCTGCAATGGTCATTTTTAACAAGCAGCACATGAAGACTGTGTTAACTGGCTCCAGCAAAACAGTAGGCATCGAAGTGTATGGTTCTGGATTTCAGAAGATTGGTTTCAGCATCTGAGGCATAGAGCATAGAGGCAACACAGCTCTACATTTTCTTGGAGTAACCAAGCAAGTTACCTCCTGCAAATTGAGCATTTAAAGGATGAGTTTCCAAATGATGTGAAGCATTACTGCATCAGGCCTCCTGGCTCTTGTTATTTCCCATCTAATCTAAAAAAATAGTTATTTTTTTTTTTAAAATCCCTTTATAAGGCAGCAACTAGAGCGATGCCTTTTTATTTGAATTTTCTTTCAGCTTCTTGTTAGCAGAATTTGACTGCTAGCAAAGCTATTACTGTCAGATAATCTAAAAGAAAGCATCTGAGGTCTAGATTATCTGTGCAAAGGTCTCTACAGATGCAGTGAGGTGGGTTGGTTTGTCTGTTAGGTTTTGTAACAGGCTGCACAGTTAGATGCTGTACAGTTTTGGAGCAGAATGTCCCTCTTTCTCCTGTCAGAGAAGACTGGTCCCATGGTGATCACTTCATCACTCATTTTCAGGGATTTAAAAGGCCTGTGACCATTAGTAAACTTTGTAGTATTGTCCTGACTTAGTAAGAGAACTGCTAAAATTCCAAACAACAGCTACATTTCCTGCCTACCTAATAATGTAAAAGGGGTGTAGAGAACACAGATTAACTTGTACAGAACAATCCTGTGGTGACAATTGACCTTAAAACCAATAAAAGATTAAGTCTGGCTTAATCTGAAATACTCTGAGAAAGTCAGAAAGTTGCAGTAGCCTTTCATGGCTCTGCCACTTTCTTTTTTTCTGGTGATACAAAGAATTGGGAAATTATCAGAACCGTTTCAGCTCCATGGAGGTGTATCACAGGAATCAGAGGCAAGGCAGCCTCCTCAGGTAGCTCTCCGGACCTCCTAGGGTGATTGCTGCCTGTGGTTGCTTGGCCGAGCTAATTTGATCTCTCCCAGGCAAGATTTTTTTTCCTCTATGGCTACTTTAAATGATCCCCACTGGCTAGAGAGGCACTGGGTTCTCCGAAAGAAAATCTTTCCTGACACCACCGCATTTTCTCCCTGCGTAGCTCCCTATATAGAGGCCAATAGCCAGATGTGTCCATTTGCACACACCAGGCTGACACTGCTTTTCTGAAGACAAGAGAAATTGTGGCCCCACTGAAATCAATGGAAAATTCCCACTGGTTCCTGTAGGAGAATGCTTTCAAAAGAAGGATCCTGATTTCACTTATTTATGCAGGCATTATTATGTAATTTTGACTGAGTATGTACATCCATCTATCTGTGTGTGTATATAAAACTCCTTTCGGCTGTATATTCAGGGCTCTTAGTTTTCATATCAATCAACTCCTCTAGTTTCTGGAACATTCCACCTTATTCTCTGTTGGCTGCTTTTTAACCAGATACTGTTTTTCCAGAGAGCAGTCTACTGGATCCGTGTGGCGTTTCCAGCCCTGGTCTCCACACTTCTGGTGCTTTCTCCCAGCAGCACGCTGTGATACCTCCTTGCCTGCCGTGCCTGGCGCCTCTCCTTTTATCTGTCCTCTGGCTCTGCAAAGCTGTGGCACATCCACACTCTACCATTACCTCCAAGCCTCCTCCCTTTACCTCCCTTAGGATGGTCTCCGTCCTGCGACGTTAGACACTTTCCATCACCCCTATGAATTCTGACTTAGGTTTTCACTTTTAGACTTCCATTTTTTTTTCTGGCCTGCCATTTAAATTTCTTTTGAGTCACTGTTGTTATCATGCCAACATTTATAAATAGCTCTGTGCATTCCAAGTGCGTGATAATCAAGTCCTTTGATTTTTGATCAATTTGGTTACTAAATGATAGCAATAAAAAAGCATGTATGCATTATGGGCGTTAGCCCAGGAAATGCTTCAACCACTAAAGCTTTCAGGAGGCAGATGCCAAATCTGGCAAAAAATTTACGATTATTGGTAATGAGTGTTATGATTTACCTTTACAACACTAAATGGTGAGGTGTCATAACATCTAAGGTAACAACTGGGTGGGTGCTTTTCAGAAAAAAATTAGTAATCTTTTAAAATGAAGAGAAGAAAAAGCCTTTTGTGTACATGAAGACACTATTTATTTTAAAAAAATATATAAATATATGCATTCAAATCCAGCTGTATACATTACTTTTAGTGTGATGTAAAAACCCCAAAGAAAAAGGCTGCTTAGCTTATTCTTACAGCTGTAGCTGTGTGGATGCAGAGGTGTTATTGTCAATTTCTTTAAGAAAACCCTAGGAACACTAGAAGCCACCTAAAGTGACATGAAAAGCAGTAACCTGTTATGGGAGGAAAGCATTACGCTCCTCTCAAAATCAGATGGAGTCTTAAAAGAGAAAAGCAAGCGGAACTGATCCCAAAGCAAAGCATCTGCATGGCTCTATGGGTCTACAGGCAACAGCGTGTGCATTTCTTTCAGGCACATTTGCAAGCAGCAAGAGGAATCACCAACATCGGTCATAAATAAAGCATGGCCTCTGCTGAGGTAAGTGGGAGTTGTGCCTCTGTCAGGGCTGGGAGTGCGGGACTTTGCATTTGATGCTGTGGCCTCCCTTCAGAGAGATGTGTGTGCATGTATATGCATGTGTGTGTACATATATATTCATTCCGTTCAGAGCTAGGTGTGCATATGAGGGCTGTAGGCTTAAATCGTTGTGGAAAGAGCACCTGGAATCAAACAGCAGCCCTCAGCGCTTATTTTAGGCTACTGCTGAGCGGAGCAATGCTCCCTGCTACAGGTAGACAAAAGCAGGACTGCTCCCCTGCCTGCACAGAGCAGTAAGGCCCAAAGCTAATCTTCCTTCTCCCTCTCCCACCACGGGGTACGACAGGCCCGTGGGTACTCGTGGGGACAGCCCTTTTGGCAGTTTCCTGTTCTGGGAATGCCCGAAGGGTCGCCATCTCCCTGGCATGGAGCAGGGCGGGAACCAGTTCGCATCATGGGCGGCCGCGCAAAGGGGACCTGCAGCACCTTACTCTGTGCCAGGACAGCTGCTACCCCAGTGTCCACTCCTCCGTTGTTGGCTACAATGCCACAGGGGCCCTGGTGTGACAAAGACTTTCCTATGGGAGCAGCCTTTGAGGCTACTCCAGCGGATTAAAATTACCCAGAGATATAAATCTTCACAGGATTGTGGCCTTTTAAAAACAAAACAAAACAAAACAACCAAAAAAAAAAAAGAAGGCTAAGTTCAGATAATTTGGGGGCTAATTCTTTATTTAATTTTCTACCAGGATGCTGATTACAAAACCCATTTTGAAACAGAAATTTGGTATTCTAAATCAATTAAATATGCACTCACCAAAATAGCTGTTAAGACACGGTTGGTGCTGCCACAATCCTCATCCTAAAATGTTGTCTGAGGAAATACTCATACTGGTACAATTAAAAACCCTTATTTATAACATCATGCCTTATTATGTTGCACTATAGCCTTTTAGTATAATTTTTTTTGCTGTTAATAAAATATCATTAGACTATTAGAGGCAGGGGGTTCTTAGACTCATTTTTTAGCACACGGGAGCCACAATTTCTAAAGGAGGAAAATAGGAAGTGTAGCGTTGTAAAAAAAATCCCTTTCACTAGAGGTCTAATCTTTCCCGCAGTGAAATCAATTGGGGCTTTGCTACTGCATTGAATGGTAGGATTTGGCCCAAAATATTTTGGATTTAACACGAACACAACCTTCCTCCCCTGAACAGCCCCACAGAAGCTATGTTGCATTCCTAGGATCAGGCTCGGAGTATAAAGTCTCTCCTCAGAGATCTGTTCAGAAGTGAACGCTTCGCTATACATAGGTGACAGACTCCAAGAACTGCTAATGACCAGGGAGAGAGACTCTGAGATCATGCTGTTGGGAAACATCATTCTAAGAGCCCTTACACTAGTGAGGGCTTTATGCAATATTTGCTCATTATGGTGGTGAGTGCATCCAGGATTCCTCCGATCGGACTGTACAGTTTCACTCTTTTAACCCACAGATCATTGCAATTCCCCAAAGATTTTAGAGAAATCTACAAATCATCAAAATGTTAATTTTGACAATGACAAAGAGTACACGCATTAAAAATGCATCAGCCCTGTCATTAAGGCATTATTCAGCAAAACCAGCTCACCATGCTAAACAGAAAGCAACTAGGAGAGACCAGGTATAAAGAAACATTTTGCTACGCTTATATTTATGGGTACCAGTCCAGCCCATTACTGCACAAGATTCTCAACCAAGCAAAGGGCAAACAAAACCACATCCTTTATGTGATGAAATGGGAAGTCCTAATAATACTCTGTCGTGACTCAAGGGAAAATGTCAACTAAAAGCTCAGATCAGAGGAAGGTTTGTAATACAAACCTGGATGTTTTAAAATAGTGTTTCCATCGCTGTTCCTGCAGCAGTTGTAAAAGTGGCTGTGTTACATTGCTGAACTGACTGATTTAGCAGCTGATTGTGTCTTTTTATAGCATAATTTAACCTTTTTTTTTTTTTCTGAGGCTGTTGAACATACTAAACTACAAGAAAAAGAAATCTGCTTTCAAGTGATATTAGAGAAACACGAGGATCATAGCGCTAGCATCAAAGATGTGTCTAAAGAATAACAGATCCACACGTCTGTGTAACAATGAGAGCTCTGCTCGCTACTGAAGGCAACAGAGAAAGCTTCCTTTGGCAGTTTGTTGGAAATAATTAAGCAGAACGTAGATGGCCTTTCAATCACTAAGCAAGAGACAAGAGAGAAGGAGAGAAAGACATTCTCCATCATTCTGCCTCACCCTCACAACTTTAACATCACCCCACGTCTGGGCTGTCCATGTTGAAAATTGTTCTCAGCTTCAGCACAGCTGAGCTTGGAGAAGGATCCATTCAGAAAGGCTATCTCACGCCAGTACTCTTGGTCTTGCTTTAAAATGGCTTCTGAGCTAATTCACTTAAGGTTTTCAATCCTGGTCTCACAATTGCAACTACATGGCAACAAGACCCGGGACCATTTTGAGAGGTCTCGTATGGGGAAACAGAGGGATGATTACACCCTGATCCTTGTGTCTGCCACGCATGGGGGCAGAGGAGCAGGGGCAAAAAACCTAAAGTATGAATGTGACACCTGGATTTTCCTAAGCACAGCTTCTGAAGGACTAAGCAGGCTTCTAACCACAGCCCATGCCTTGCTGCTGATATTGGAGACAGTGGTGGATTCGCCTCTTCTGTGTTAAGGAGGTGAGGCATGGCTTGACCAGTAATGGGAACCAACATTCCCTTGGTTGCATCTCCCATCTGCCCATCTGTAAGTAGCATTTGGGAAGTCCTGAGCCCTTTGGGGATGCAAAGAAGCCACTCCCTGAACTCCAAGGGGGAAATCAACCCTCGGCCCTGTCCTTGAACATGTATCTCAACCTGAGGCCTCGCAGCCTGGTGACCTTCACATTTGGCTGGGTGCTTTCCAACTTGCTGAGCTGGGACTAGTGTGAAGGTATGTTCTTAATCCTACTCTCACCAGGTTGGTACTGTAGGGTGGGGATAAGGGGCCAAGGGGGCATCAACCTCTCAAAGCACTTGGCTGCAATCTGCTCCCCAGTAGCAGCCCCACTGGGTGGCCAGACCCCTCTGCAGCCAGGGAATGGGAGCTTCCCCGAGGGAGAGGGAGCAGCCACAGCCACACGGGGTGCCTCTTGCCTCTCTAGCCCGGGTGTCCGGAACCTCCTGTCGGCGGGCAGTCCCCCAGCCCCTGACGACCTGCTGTGGGCGCGGTGGCCGCGGAAGTGGCAGCATCCCGCGCTTCGGTGGCGGGTGCGGGCGGAGCGGGAGTCGTCCTCGCCCTGCAGACAGTCCGTATCCTGGGGGTGGGGACCCCCGCAGGCGGGGTCCCTCTCATCCCCGCCCCGCGTTCCCTGTCGGAGAAGGGCAAGGGGGCTCGGGACGGGGGCTACCGACAGAGTGCCGGGGCGCCCAGTGTTCCCGGACGGGTGGAACGCCTTTCCCCAGCCCCTGCGCAGGCAGTGGTGCGCTGCCGGCGGAGGCGCACCCCACAGCGGCGCCAGCCGCCCCTGGTTCGCAGCCCCCAGCGCGCTGCTGCGGAGCTCGGTGAGCCCCTCCCCGGCCCTCCGCTTGCTCCCACGCGAACACACGCATAGGAGAGCACCCACCCCCGACAGGGGACTGGGGGTCCGAGCTACCCCCGCCCGGGCAGAGACACAGACAGAGTGAAACATTGCAAAGCGTAGGAAAAGATGGAAAAGGTGCTACCTTGGCAACTAGAGGACGTTAGGAGCCAGCTGGTGGGCTGGGGGCGGTCGCGCTGCCTGCCTGCCTGCCCGCCGCCGGTACTCTCCTCGACTACGCGTATTCTTAAGCAATAACAACGTAATCCGTATTATCCACCCAAGAATACCCGTCACCGAAGAGAGTCAGAAAGCTGCTGCTGCCGTTGCTGCTGCTGGTTGGAAGTGCTGCACCGGGACAATAAATCCACAACTATAATTCCCCTCTAGAAGAAGGAGAATCCACAAGGGTTGCAGTGATTTCGTCCCATATCCAATGGACGCTGAACCTTCCCATCCTGAGGAGGCAAACGAAAGAAGCAAGCGTTTAATACACACACGTACAGTCTCTCTGCCTTGCCCGGTGCCTTGCTGGAGTGGGCAAGGTCTTGCAGGCGAGGTGACAAAAAATAAATCGAAGTAAGGTTGGCCTTACCTGGCGATTGCCTGGTTTCTTCCTCTGTGCTTCTCTGGCATCCTATTCCCTAGCTGTATGCTTCATCAATTCTCTCTGGGAGCTTGCAAGATGTCACACGAGGCAACAGATTCCTGTAAAAGAGATGCACGGTTAAGCACACAAATACTACAAATCTGTTTGCATAGGTGGGCTTGGGAGAGGTCAGATAAAGCAGCAGCTATGCCTGAGAGACTTTTCGTCTGGGTTTTGGAAATGCATTTTACGAGTCCTGACTCACACTGACACGACGTGCTACCGAGAGGAGGGAGAGCGGAAAGGAAAGCGATGAACAGAAAGAAAATCAAAGATAGAAACAGCGAAGGCTACGAGCTCAGCAGAAGCACTCCTCTCCCAGGCCTGCCTAGTGCCACAAAAATCTAAGGCGAAAAAAAAGACTTCCGAGTACAAATTCGGCGCACTTCGCTCCCCGCGTGTGCTCGAAAGGCAGAGCCCACTGGCTGCCAGGCGCCGAGCCGGGCANATAATAATAATAATAATAAAATAAGTTCTTTCCAAATGGCGCCTGCGGCTCTGCCTGTCACCCGGCGCAGTTCCCTTATCAGCAGCGCTCGTACTTGGGGGAGGCGGGAGGGGGAAGCTTTGTCTGATGATCTGCCGCGGTGATAATAAACGTTTATTGTTCGCCAACTAAATAGAAAGGATCTCTGCAACGTCATGGCACAGCACACTTCGCCTGGCGATCAGTAACTTCTCCAGGTTATTTCACCCCTGCTCCTGATGCTAAGGACAGCTTCTGTGTGAGTGACGGAGAGGGGGAAGGAAACTAGCCATGCACCGTCGAAACACACACACAGAGCAGAGGTACTCCGCACTTCTTCAGCCATGAGTAATTATGCAGCACGCACAGCTCTCATTATCCACTGCACTTGGTAACTGACCAGCTTGTTGATTAGATTCCAACTGAAATTTGTACAGGAGGCTTGCTTTTTCTACAGATTCCTTCCTTAACACGAGAGCTTGCCTTCCTTGACATATTACCACTATGTTTCCTATGAAAACATACAAGAAGACAGCATTTGTTTTGTAACAGACTCTTGTCTGGATTTGAAAGAAAAAAAAATCAGAGAAAAAAATATATAGCTACATTACCTTATTATTTTTTTTTTTTAATTTCCAATTCACTCTCCTCTATTTTAATCTCATTTTCGGTGTGATTCCTATATTCCTCTAATATTGCAAGCNGGCGAGGTGACAAAAAATAAATCGAAGTAAGGTTGGCCTTACCTGGCGATTGCCTGGTTTCTTCCTCTGTGCTTCTCTGGCATCCTATTCCCTAGCTGTATGCTTCATCAATTCTCTCTGGGAGCTTGCAAGATGTCACACGAGGCAACAGATTCCTGTAAAAGAGATGCACGGTTAAGCACACAAATACTACAAATCTGTTTGCATAGGTGGGCTTGGGAGAGGTCAGATAAAGCAGCAGCTATGCCTGAGAGACTTTTCGTCTGGGTTTTGGAAATGCATTTTACGAGTCCTGACTCACACTGACACGACGTGCTACCGAGAGGAGGGAGAGCGGAAAGGAAAGCGATGAACAGAAAGAAAATCAAAGATAGAAACAGCGAAGGCTACGAGCTCAGCAGAAGCACTCCTCTCCCAGGCCTGCCTAGTGCCACAAAAATCTAAGGCGAAAAAAAAGACTTCCGAGTACAAATTCGGCGCACTTCGCTCCCCGCGTGTGCTCGAAAGGCAGAGCCCACTGGCTGCCAGGCGCCGAGCCGGGCAGGCGGCTCCGCAGCGGCGGCGGCGGCGGGCGGGGGAGCGGCAACGGCAGCGCACCTCCGCACCGACACCTGCCGCCTACCCACACGTATCTGCAAAAGGCGAGATGTTGGTTTGTTGTTTTTG
>WBNM01045629.1:0-12160 GCA_013399055.1 Ramphastos sulfuratus | reverse complement strand
AGCTGTGTCTTATCTTCTTTGCTCTAGGGGACCCAAGGCCTCACCACTATTCATGTCTAGAAATCTAGAAGCTAATCTCTCTTAACTACTGGGAAACTTTCTAACTGTGAGAGAAAGAATTAGTAAGTCTCCCCACCTCATTAGGTAGGTGCTAACAAAGTTTGGTCTCCAAAGATTAACATGGCATTTCAGAAACCTCTCTGCTCTGCAAAACCTATGGGTGTCAGACAGCTTTACATTCAGAAAAGAAACATGATATAATACACTAATTGAAAGAGTTTACAAACACTCTAAGTTACACAAAGACTCCAAGCCACTTTTTGCATGGTGGAATTGTTACTATATGAAGTTCATAAGGAAGCTTCTCCACATTAGAGATTCCTATTTGGGAATTATGCCACAGAATTCACTAACTACTCTGAAAAAAAATGGCATACAGGTGTAGGAATATTGAGCTGTCCTTGTCAGCCCTTAGCTCAATAAAATACAGAAGACACGATGGAAATCATCTCAAAAAGGCAAAACATATAATTCTGCTTTTATTTTATTCTAAATCTGGTAATTAGTTATTTGATTTAGCCGAATAAAACATATCTTATGCTGCATCCATATCTTGTCTGGTGGTGGTAGAAATGAACTTAGGTTAATCTGACAAATACGTTTATCTTGCTACATGGGATACAAATAGCAGAAGTGTGTAAAATCCATTGTGTCTTTTACTCAGCACAGTATTGATGTTTGTCAAGCTTTGCAGGTTGTCTCCTCACTAAAATGCAAGGGACTAAATTAGAGAGACAAAACATGAAAATCAAGATACAAGCCAAAATGCCAGGCAGAAATATTGCAGCAGGTGCAGAGCAGCAGGAATGAACTTGAGGTCTGAAGATTTCGTGGCAGATATGCCTGCCCATTTCTTAGTTTCTTACTATGTTTCTGACCTTTCCTAATGTGTTCTCCCCAGAGGACCCAGAAGAAGCAAAAATGTTCCAAAAGCTTTTAAGCTTAATTGTGAGACTGAGGTGGCACAGCTAGGTGATGGATAGTAGTCTCTGATGAGGAACAGAAAAGGCAGTCTAGTGCATTAGCAAGTGCCACAGGTGAATCTTCAGGAGCTAGTCTGGTGAAGCCACAACAGGCTCCCAAAGGCATTCAGCTGCCTAACATCCTACTGACACTCATTTCCCTTCTGCTAAGATAATTCCTAGAAAAGGGTACTCTTTTAACCTTCTTTTTCTACTCCATAATATGTCATAGAATCATATTATTATTGAACCTCTGATTACAGTCAGCACTTCATAAAATCAATAGACATAATAATTAAAGTTATTAAGCAGGCAATTGTTGCTGAACTTTTAAACTCTCACAAGGAGAAATGCCATAACATACAAAGCCTAAAACAGGAGAGTGCAATAGAATTCCCAGAAATGTGAAGAAAAACAATAAAAAGTAGCTGACCCAAAGAAAGATGATTGACCTAATTAAACATACACTTGTTTCTCTCTGCATACTGTTAAGTACATGGTAGGACTGTCTTAAAAAGATTCACTTAATGGTAGTGTAAGGAATATACTTCACCGCCTGTGACAGAATTTTGCAGTAGCTTGTGACTGCCCTCTGTCCACCTGCAATCTCATTGTAGGTAGCTCTCTTTTTCCTGCTTGCCTTGGATCTATAGATACAGTAAGAGACATCATTCTATCTTTAACGTGCCAGAAACTTACTGCTTTGTAGTGTATGCATTTCTTTTGATGTAACTACCATCCAAAAGGGCAGTTGGGATAAAGCCTAAAACATGAACGTGGATCAGGGAAAGAAAATGAGTGAATAATCTCTGCTACAGATATGCTCCATTGCAAATTAATATGAGTTTATGTTACATTGTAAAAGAAAGAAAAGAAATGAAGGGAAAGGAAGATATGAAGGAATGTGACTACAGTGATTTGGCCAGAGGCTTGTAAGTATCACTGATCACATTTTAATGTTGAGATTTTATGTATTCAGAATATTAAAACTTCAATTACATTTTCAAATAAAAACTCACACGGAATACATGTTGCAGTAATTTTATGCTCTCCAAAGAAATGAATGTATGCAAGTTCTAGGGGAAAAGGAATATTCTAAATTTACAAACTGAGGAGTTTACTTAGAGAATTAGTTCTATGAACATCTTCTGCAAGCACCATGGGATAGTGTAGACTCTCATTACATTTTCTGCACTAAATTCCAGTCCTTGAATACTCTCTGTCTCCTGGGAAATTATTCATTTCCACTTAAGAAGGAAAGGCATGTGCTCAACATTGAATAAACATCCAATCTCTCAGAAAAGGGAGCACTGCATGCTGAACAAGCAGCAAATGCTCATCTAGGGAAAAAAAAAAAAGATGTGGTTTGGGCAGAATTTGGGTGAAATTCCACCTATGCTGAAACCTCAGTAACTCTCTCATGAGTCCTAATGGAGTATGAGCATTGTAGCTAAGACACTGAAGTGTCTCAGTACTGGTTCATTTTTCTACTATGGTGTTTTTGACAACTTCAAGGCCAAATAGGCCAATTAATTATTTGGATAAAATTGACATGAACAATTTATTTATTTTTTTAATAGTTGGATGTTCTAGTTGAATCAGTGATCCTATTTCATTCCTCAGCAGTTAAACAGATTTCCATTAAGCATTCTTCTGTCACCTCCTCTATTAATGTCAACAGTTTGTTGGGATTGTATCCATCAGAGTTAGATAAAGGAACTGTTTATCTTAAATGGAAAAATTTATTGCACATTTTCAAATATCTCCCTTTTCCACAACTGGACAAATGGAAAGCTCTCTGTCTTGGGTTTGAACAGACAGAAAGCTATTTTACCTCTTCCCAAAGGAGTAAAATAAAAGTGCTTCACACTGAATTGGAAGTTTAAATGGAAAAGCTATTTACAAATATATACAGGAATACAAAACACACTCATTCATATTCAGCCTCAGCCCAGTTCTCCATCCTGGGTTTACCACAGTCTCATTAGGCCAAAACCTTCCAAAGCCTTCTCCCCCAACCAGGCCTCAATGCCACCCTCCCAGCCCCATACCTCCCTACCCAGACCCTAGCAATGCAGTTAAAATTAGCCAGACTGCTCGAGGCAAAAAACCTCAACCCTTCCGTAATCACCAGAGAGATACCAGCTGAGTGTGCTGGGAGGAGAGAGGGGAAAGGGCACAACTGACAGAAATGTCTCTTTATGTAGAGGTGCAGGCTGATGGCAATGAAATAACAAAAGACTACATATTCCTGGGCTACCTAGCCCCTGGAGGGCTGTACTTTATGGTTAAGACATCCCAGTTCTTAAAACCATAACACTTTCTTAACTTTAATGACAAAAATTACAATATCTAGAATAACAAGTAGTGAAAAGTGAGGCTTGAGTGCCTGTTCTAGGCTTCTCTTTAGTCTGGGATAACATAAACCACTTGATGACTGTGCTGGATGAGGCTGCCTGTCTCTGAAGATGTCTGCTTTAGGCATGCTCACTGTTCATTTGATCAGATTATAAAACTTCTTCTGGTATGTGACAAATAAAGATGGGCAAAGCAAGAAATGAATAACAATAGATTAATATAATATTAATAGTAATTAATTAATTAATAAATAATTAATTAATAAGAAATTATTTTGGCTCTGACTCCCACGTAATGCCATACAAAAATGATAAAGATTCGATCATTTGGTTGACAATTATATTCACCAAAGTAATGGTTACAAAGAGTTTGAGAATAGTATTTGGAAAAGATAGATCCAAAATGATCCAAAAGATATCCAAAAGATAGATCCCAAAGACAGATCCAGTAACGAAAGGAAGGAACCTACTGAAGACTTCAGGAACATATCAAATGCTCGCAATGCTGTTTGCAAACTGTGGGAATTCCTCTTATCATCTTTTTTTATTGAAAAATCCTCCTAAGCTGCTACTGCTGCTTACACCACATGTGTGGTGGGCAGAGACCCAAGAGAAAAGAGCTCACGTGCTCTGCATCTCACTCCTTTTGTCAAATCCGATCTAGGTACCACAGCAGAGCATGTCCAAACGCCCAGATGAAATGCCAGGACCAGATAAGCATCTGCCCTCTGCCCAAAGATGCCCAAACTCATCCCAGCATGGGGTCTGTGCCTGGCATGTGGCTTGGGGATGGGCCCAAGTGAATCTACAATCCACAGCCATCAGAGAGGGGGAGGTGTCTTCCCCTGGCTCACTCTGTCCCAGCATCTCTTCCCTCCATCCTGTCTTTGCAGGGGGGGAAGGGGTTTTGGATGTACTGCCACATAGTATCAGTGTTAGGTCTTTCCTGCAGCTTACCAGGAGTACCTATATCGTGTCTCCATGACTTTGTAAGTCCATCAGCTGGTGACCGTTGGTCTGCGTCAGTGTGTGTATGTTAGTGGCTCTGGATGGATGAAAACAATGCGTGGTTTGAAACAGTTGCTTAGTTAAGCTGCTGTGTAGCCCTTACAGCATGCTGCTTTCAACCAGCAGTGCCCTCTAAGGCAGTCCCTTAGAGGTGTAGAGAAAGGTGTAGAGAAATCCTAAACGAAGGACTCAGACTCCACAGTGATAATTAGACTTGTAGCTGAAATTTCAACACAAGAGATACTTTTCTAAGTATTCTCTCTCAAGCAGAACTGGTAGCATGGTGTATGTGAAGGGACACAGACAGACATGCTTTCAGGGCAAATAGCAAGAGGAGCTACTGGTCATGATATAAAACTTGTAATATTATCAAGATGAAGCAGAAGCAACCAAAACTACTTGTACTGTGGAAAGAAATTGTTCATTTAATAGGATCGCTTAGTAGGGACCAGCGAGCGTGACCCTTACACCAGGTGGAATAAAGTTTCACTTATATGGGGAACTTCAATTTACCCTATGCTCAGGAGTGGTAGCCAAGCAGTGGAGAGGAAATATGTTAGAGGGTGAAATATCCTGTTTCATGTATTTGTGAAATAGCAGCCATTCTTCTTGTAATTCAGGTTTGAACAGAGTGAAAACCATCACACTCCACGGAAACCATTTTCATCCTATCCTATTATGCCTGCTATTCTCATCATCTCTGCAATCTGAAATGTTGACAAAGACCACTGAATTTCTGCCAGGCTGGTGACTCCATTTGCCATGGCCACGACCTCCAGCTTGGCAAATGCTGCCCTACAGCTTAACTTAGAGCCTTGCTCCATAGCTAGGGACTTGTAAAATGCTTCTAATCTCTGTAAATGTGTAGCAGCCTTTGAACAGTACATTTGTTTTGTCAGCATGATGAACATGTGAAAGAGAAAGCAGACAAATGCCTAGGAAGGAAGAATACCATCGGGGACTGCTCTCCATGGTGATCTTGTGCAAGCCAAGGTGGGCCCTCTTCCCATAGGGCACAGTTCTGTGTGGGGCCACATGGTGACAATGACAGGTACCAAATGCCCAAAACACATTGGATTTGAACTCCTTTCTTGGTAGCGCTCACAGAGCAGGAGTTGAGAGAAGCCAGGCACTTAGCCACAGGACACCAACTAAACCCAGATAAATGCTGCTCAAGCCAAGTGCAGCCCAGCCACCCCCTGAAGTCTCACATAACTCAGTGGCTGCTCCTGTGGTGGCAGCTATGCTCTGGCTGGGGTATAAGAGTCTATAGAATTTTGCAGCATTGAGGTTTTGTGTCTTCATTTAAGAGAGAACATTTCTAATGTGTGAGAGCAAGGAATCTGTGAATGCACTGGATGTAATGAGTCGCCTTCCTGGAAAGTAAAAGACAATAAACAAAGCTTCAATTCCAGGAATTCTGGCCCTTTGCAGTGCAGCAATCCAATTTACTGCATTAACAAGTTTCTAAATTAGTATTTTAACCTTCGGTAATGGAGGAAATGGATGCTTCTGGTACTGCAAGAATCAGAAAGAAAAACTTAAAAATTCAAGTGAAGGATTGTGTAGAGAAGAGAAAAAAGATCAGCTTCTAGGAGACTATGTGAAGATGAAACTATTTATAGAATTTTTGCAAATACAAGTCCATAAGCTTTTAGGAAGCAACCATTGTGATTTCTGATTTTCTATTAATTATGCTGTTCTGTAGCAATACCTTAGGACGTAGCAGATCTCAGCACAAGATTTCAAATCAATTTGTGTAACAGAGAGGTGTTCCTCGTTCTTGTTAGGTTTGTCTCTTTTTGCTCCAGGCATTTGAAATACGAGTAGAGACAAGTCCATGTTTTGCCTAATAAGGTCATTAATAAGTACCTAAGTTATAAAGACAATTGTGTGTGTTTCGTGAGGTTGTTTATTGTATCTTAATTTTAAGAGTGAAAGACTCTTAGAGCTTAAACTGACTGGAAGCTAGTTATAGTTAAAAACCATAGGATTAGCAAGCAATTATTCTGAATTCAGTTTTATTTATCACAGCTTTTGAAGGGATAAACAGAACTCAATAGATTATGATAAATCAACTCCAACAAACAGAAAACATTAATGAAAAGCAGTCACAACCAGGCCTGATTCTCTGGTTGGTAGCATCTATCCCCAGTTAGAGCAACTGTCATAGGAATGTGCTTAATAAACTTGTACAAAATGAATCACTGTTCACAAATGATAGCAGACAGTAATGCATGTAGGTGTTGAAGAGATTGTAAGCCAAATGTAAAATATACATGGTAATTCATACTTTGGCAAAAAAAAGAGGGAATTCCCTGATCTGAAATTAGGCTGGTGCACAGCTTATGTCACACTGATAAAGATTATCTTAACAGAATTGTGATTATACTCAGAGATGGTAACTCATTGATTCTGTTTCATTTTCTGTTTTGACACAGGGCTAGGTTAAATGGGGCTACAGTAAACTGTAATTATATAATCCCTGAGACTTTCCCACATTTTAGAATTCATGTCTTTTGTATGGCTTGCTTTGATTTAACTGCCCATTAGGAGTAATCAGACAGTAAATGGGGATGCATCTGGCCTCAGTCACTGTTGCTGTTCGGTGATAGAACAAGAGATTGAAGTAGTTTTGTTTATATTTAAAACCTACTGCTGGAAGAACCCATGGATACTAGTGCTGACCAGTTCACCTGCATGTTCCTAGTCCTGCAAACAAACGTCTGGACTGCCAAATCCTTTCAGACTACCCAACAAGAGTGGGGGCAGAGGAGCTGCAAAGACAACAGAAAGGACAGATACAAACAGGATTAGAGGGAAAAGCAGGGAAAATTTCTGGTTCGTTTAGCTTCTATTTTTTTGTTTTCTGCTACTTTCTCTTGTGTTTATCTTTGGGGTTAATTACTGCTGTGACAAGGGGCTTGAATTAAGAAAAAATACTTTAATTAAACTCTGAAAACACTAGTCACTTGTGTCTTCACTCTCCATTTCTTTAGCAGAAGAACAAGGTGTATAATTGACACCTGGAAGAAATTATGTTAAGAGTTAGAAAAACTTCAGTGCTGCCCAGACTTGCCGTTCATGAAAACCAGAACCTATCCTCCTGAGAGGATATCTGTCAAAAATCCACATTAATTCATTAAAAGCAACAATATGCTAGCAACATACAATTCTTTGTGCTTCCACTTGTGCTGCCACTTTATCATCGGAGTCCCCTCTTCTGCTGCCACTGCAATTGCTCTTCTACATGAAATAATCACATGAGACGTGTTAAATGCTCTTGGAACACATACTCTTGATTCTTCCCTTTCCTGGTCTATTGGTCTGCTTTTTAGCCTTTCAGTGATGTTACTGTCACAATTCCCTAGTCCCAACCTAGTGACCTGACAAAACCAAAACACTCCTCCATCCCTGCACTCTCCAAACCCCTTCCCTAACAAGACAAGAACGTTGTATTCCCCTTCTAATTTCTGAATAAAAACCACTCTGGAGTGTAAGTAGTTAGCCTGTGGTGTACCTTTTCTTCCTTCAGGCCTAGTATCTTTATCAGCTGGTGTTGTATAAATTAATAATATGTTTTCAATTATGAATATTAATTTCTGTATATTAATGTTTATAATTAATTTTTAAATATGGGGAAAATTGGCTCTGTTGGTCACAAGGGCACATTGCTGGCCCATGCAGAACTTGCCATCCACCAGGACTCCGAGGTCTTTTCCACAGACCTGCTTTTTAGCAGGGCTGCCCCCAACCTGTACTGTTGTTACCCCTCCCCAGATGCAGGACCCTGGACTTGTCCTTATTGAACTTCACGTGGTTTGCCTTCCCCCAGCTCTCAGCCTGTCCAGGTCTCATTGGATGGCAGCACAGTCTGATGGGCTGGCAGCCAACCCCCCCAGGTTTGTGTCATCGGTGAACTTGCTGAGGGTACACTCAATGCCCTCATCCAGGTCATTGGTAAAGATACTGAACAAAACTGGACCCAGTACAGATCCCTGGGGAACACCACTGGCACCAGGCCTCTAACTTTGTGCTGCTGATGACAACCCTCTGAACTCTGTTGTCTAGCCAGTTTTTGATCCACCTCACAGGTCACATCTCTTGAGCTTATCTGTGAGGATGTTTTGGGAGACAAGCATTGTATAAAAGCTGTGCAATGAACTGTACCCAAGAGAGATGCTTTTATTACTGCGAGAAAATTTTGCTATGCACAACAAAAGCAATATGAAGAGATGGCTTTGAAGAGCAGGGATCTAATTCTTACACCATGTGCAATATGAAGATAAGAAAGGTTGTTCACAAAATATCCTGGCTACTTCAGTGTCCAAAGCAAGTCAATAAGCAAATCATGCAGTGATCAAAGAGATGCAGATACTATCTTACAGATACTTTTTACTGTCACTTTTGCTATGGAATATTTAATTCTTTCCTTCNAGGGTGGTTGGGAGCCCCTCCTGGGGACTCTGATTTCTGGGAGGGGGTTTGTGTTTCTGTATTCCCTTTACCTTGTATATTTCTGTAAATATTCCTGTATATAGTGTATAGATCTGCTTGTATATTGTGCTGAGCTGTAAATAGAGCTTCAGTCCTTAACTTCCAGCTGGCTGAGTCTAGTCTGGGGGATTTTCCAAAGTGTGGGGGGCAGGGAACTCCCAAACCATCACATCTTCTCTTGCAAAAACTCCTGTAAGATTCTATAACTTTAGGTTCCTCTGTTAACCTTGCCAGAAGGTAGCAATTTTCTTCTTGTTGTTGCTTACTTTAGGACTCTTGAAATTCCAGGCCTTGAACCAGGTTGTGCATCTTCTGTGGAAGAAACATTTCTGTGACTGTAGATGATTTCCAGGACACACCTTCTCATGTGGTAGATTCTACAAGGGTGACCCAGAATCCTGTTATACGAAGCATCATTTTTTTGTTTGGATATGCAACGTTCTAAAATTACAGAGGGGTTTTGAGGAATGAAAGTTGGTGTGAATCAGATGAAGATGTCGAAGGAACAAGTACTAAATGAATTTGCATTAAAATTTCTTAAGGAAATCAAATGTTTCTCATGACCTATGTTCTTCTGCAGAGATCAAGTGCTCTTGCTGGAGATCTTAATGAAGAAACATGACATTGTATTTTCTGTCTTGGCATCCTTTATTTGTCAGCTTCTCACCTTCCCCAATTTACTTGTGAGGTACCTGATAGACTTCCTCACATCTTTGAGGATGTGAATGTTTGGGTTTTTTCTGGAGTTCAGGTGCTCTGTGTATCTTTACAGTGCCAAGCACACGGTTTATTAAATTAGAGACCAGTGAAGTGTATCAAATCAGTGCTGATTTTTTTTTGATAGTGAAATCCAAAACGTCTTGCAATCTCAGGAAACATGATATGCTTATTTGCTCAGACTTACAAACTGATTTAATTTACCTCTTAAAATAGCTTGTACAATCTCTGGAGCAAATGTTTTATTTCTGAACACGTTTTGGCATGCAAACCACATGAATTACTTTTTTTCTCTACATAAAAAACACGTAACAGTGAAAAGAAACTCTTCACATCTAAATCTCAGCTAATTGTTGCACAGATGATTACAATTAAGCTGAACTAATTTATAAAGTAGGGCAACTATGCATTTTTTTTTAAACCCATAAAGCAAATGATAATAGTTAAACAATTACTTTGATATCAATAGTTAATTAATATCAATAGTTAAACAATTATTTTAATATCAAAATATGTCTATGGCATAGGAATATTAGCAATTTACCAGAAGGGACAGTTATTCTGGGGAGCATTGGGGTGATGCTGAAGCAATATATTTCTTTCACCTTAACTTGGGCTCAGCTGAAACCCTTTTAAAGGTGGCAGGTGGAACAGGACTGTGGAAGGATATTCTGCAGGTCCAAAACATTAACCTTGCTCTATGTAACCATTGGCTCAAGAATCTAATTCTTGATGGTGCTATGATTTTTAAAAGTCCTGATACTAGAAATGTATGGTTTTGGGTTGTTTTGCATCCATTTAAGCTGTTTTGGTTTGCTTTGGTATTTCTTATTCGTTAAGGTTTTTTTGGTGTTTTTGGTTTTTTTTCATTTGTTTTTGTTTTTTTTTTTCAGTTTGTTTTGGGGGGTTGTGTGTTTTTGCTTGTATGTTTCATTTCTGGTTATTTTTGTTGTTTGGTTGGGGGTTTTGTGCTTTATGTTTTTTTGTTTGTTTTGAGGTTTTTTTGTTGTTTGTTTGTTTGTTGTTGGGTTTTTTTTCCCCAAATTAAATAATTTCCTAATTTGGGGTAATGCTACATTTTCAAGATTAGGACTCCATACATTTCCCTTAATGAATCCAAAACTGAATTTATTTTGTTTTCCTTCCCTCAACTATAGAGTAGGTGTTTGGTTTAGGCCACTGAGACTTTTGGCTCTGCAACAAAAGCACTGAGCTTCAGTAGTAGGCAATGAAATGTCTTTAGTAAAAAGGAGAATGTGTATTTGGGGATCGATGATGAAGATGCTCAAAATACTTAGTTTAGACTTTTTTGACTTACAGAATCATAGAATAGTAAGGTTGGAAGGGACCTCAAGGATCATCTAGTTCCAACCCCCTGCCATAGACAGTTTGAATTTCCACCTTATCTTTGCTTAGGACTTCTTATCTAATCATCATATATGTCAGTTAAAGACAACATTAGCCCAGCTATCACAGGAAAAAGCTGCTCATTTTATATAATTAAAACAAATCAGGATCAAAGTGGTTTTATTGATTTAGTAATGACATGCAATTTGCTGGCAAACAGTGAACTGCATCTTCAAGATCAATATGAGTAACAGAACAGAATAAACCCTGGTGCTGGCTGCTTACAATGTATTATTAAACTCCCAAACCCAAGGAGTCCTCTCTGATACAGAGGTGCACACACACTTACACACCTACATGGATACTCACACAGATAAAAAGGGACATCCCTGCCCCCTCAACAGTGTGAATGGCAAACACACATCTCCTTTCTGGGACTGTTGTAGAAGTGGGTGATAAAGCTTTATGTGTACTTGTGCTGTTCTCAAACCTATGAATAAATGATCCACTGTAAAAACACACCCAGAGTCTGCATAGGTACACCTGAAATGTAGGTACTACCTATGTCACCCCTAATGTTGGTCCTGCCAGACGGAGTGCAGAGGCTGATCATTGCTTTCAGCACCCAGCAGTAAGGCTTCAAAGTCTGTCCAAGGCATAGGACCCCAGGGTCAATGAGATGTCTTGGTGCATTTTGGTGTGCATGACTTCTGGAAATGTCAAACCAGTGCTCAATTTCCACCCACTTAAAAAAGTTGCATAGTTCTCTTAGATGTCTCTTCAAATCAGCTCATTCACTGCTGCAAGAGTCTCTGTGATGGTTTGGGAGTTCCCTGCCCACCCACACTTTGGAAAATCCCCCAGACTAGACTCAGCCAGCTGGCAGTTAAGGACTGAAGCTCTATTTACAGCTCAGCACAATGTACAAGCAGAGATAGACACAACAGACAGGAACAGTTACAGACATATGCAAGTTAAAGGGAATACAGAAACACAATCCCCCTGCCAGCAATCAGAGTCCCCAGGAGGGGCTCCCAACCACCCTTCCACCTTCTCCCCACCCCTCTGCCTTACCCCAGGGTCTGCCTTATGTGCAAGGTGAGTTTGGATGATGGGCAAGGGGGGGGTAGAAGCAGAGGGGTTAGTTGGGTTAGCAGAGAGGCCAGCAGACAAAACCAGCTGGAGAGTGAGAGAGCGAGAGACTCTCTCTTA
>WBNM01045623.1:7009-19961 GCA_013399055.1 Ramphastos sulfuratus | reverse complement strand
TTTGCCTTGGGCTTTGTGAGAAGTTTCTTGGGTTTATGAGGGTTTTTCTTGGGCATCTGAGTGTTTTGCTTGGGCATGTGAGGTTTTTTCCTTGCGTTTGTTTCCCTTGGGCTTGTGGGATTCTTTCTTGGGCTTTTGGGTTTTTCCTTGGGTTTGTGAGTGTTTTCACATCAAATATCATGAGAATGGCTACTATGAAAGATACATTCTTGTTTTGAGTCTGCTGCTGGCATATATTGTATATTGTGTAGGTGTTCTTGACTTAACTTCCCTACGTTTACAGAGGGAAATGTAACATTTCTCCATTGAGTAGTGGTTTGGAGAGGAGAACATTTTGAAATGAGCAGTGCTGGCAACCCTTTATCTCATTAAGTCTGCTTTGCATCAAGAAAGCATGCAGCTAGCAGCAATATGCCTGCTGCTTAAATATTGTAACACTCCGCAGCAGATTTCAAGCTTTGTGAACTCTCATATTTGTTTTGAAATGTTTCAGAAGAAATGCTTAATATTTTGCCTTAAACTTGGTGCTGGAAGTATCTGAACTAAGCAGAACTCTGCCTGTGTAATACATGTCAGAATGTGACTGCAAATGTTTAGGGATTTTTTTGTCTGTACAGGGTGTGATACTCTCTAAAGTCATGGAATTGTAGAATGGTTTAGGTTGAAAGGGACCTCAGAGATCATTCAGTTCCAACCCCCCACCCTAGGCAGGGACACCTCCCACTAGAACAGGTCGCTCAAGGACTCATCCAACCTGGCCTTGAACACCTCCAGGGTGGTTGTGGTGCACAGAAGCACAGAATGGGATCTTTGATCCCATTCTGTGCTTCTGTGCTCCACAACCTCCCTGGGCAACCTGTACCAGTGTCTCACCACTCTCACTGCAAAGAACTTCCTCCTAACATTCAGTTTCTCCCCTCTGCCAGTTTAAACCCATTACTCCTCATCCCATCATTACAAGACCTTGTCAATAGTCACTCCCCAGCCCTCCTGTAGGTCCCCATCATAAGTAGTTTGTTGGTGATTTTTCAGTAGCAAAGCTAATCATAGTATGGTAAGGTTGGAAGGGACCTCAAGGATCATCCAGTTCCAACCCTCCGCCATAGGCAGGGACACCTCCCACTAGCACAGGTCACTCAAGGCCTCCTCCAACCTGGCCTTGAACACCTCCAGGGAGGGAGCAGCCACAACCTCCCTGGGCAACCTGTGCCAGTGTCTCACCACCCTCACTGCAAAGAACTTCTTCCTAACATCTAGTTTAAATCTCCCCTCTGCCAATTTAAACCCAATACTCCTCATCCTGTTGTTACAAACTAAAGAGAGCATTAAAATGTAACCCACTAAATGTCAATGGCCAGGTTTGAAGAGCAAAAATATTTTGTCTTTACGGACATGGAACTCCTTGGGGAGCATCGCAGCCCCTTGCAAGGGGGTAGAAGTTCTCCTAGCAGGAGTCCAGCCTCATTTCAGAGGAAATGAACCAAGAATGGTTTGGCAAACTCTTTCTGGTCATCATTCCTACAGTTGACCCATCAGGCAGCTTCAGAAGCTGTGGGAACTCCCTCATCTGAAATAGTTCTTTGGTGTCTCCAGCTGAGACCTCCCAGGCGCACGCATTCAGATCTCAGAGTTAAAATATCATTTGTTTTTGGCTAAACAGCTTCTAAATATTTTCTTCCTCCAGATGGAAGCGTTTGTGTAATTAAGCATTTGGCAATGTTGGCATAAGTAACCACGTCCCTTTTGGAATGTTTTCAAAACAAATGCACAGTAAATGTGGAGAGGGTGATCCGAAGTCATTGTTTTTCTGGGAAGGCATTGTTTGTTTTCTGAGGGGGGTTCGTTTTTGTTTTGTCTTGGAGATCAGTGCTCCTTTCATGTGTGAAAACAAAGCACAGAGTGGTAGTTCTGATCAGGCCTGGCACTGAGAGTGACAAAGAATGCCCACATTATCTGTTTGCCATATAGGGACAGCAGAGTCTAGCAGAAGGAAGGATAAAAGTGCATGGGATGAGAGAGTTGTATCTGATTTAACCTGGCTAATTCAGTTCTGCTGTGATCACAGAATCACAGACACATCCAGCCTGGCAAAGCCCCTCAGGATCACCAAGCCCAACCTAGAACCCTACTCAAAAGGATTCACCTTAAACCATCTCCCTAAGCACCACATCCAAACCACCCTTAAACACACCCAGGGTTAGTGACTCCACCTCCTCCCTGGGCAGCTCATTCCAGTCCCTGACCACTCTCTCTGTGAAAAACTTTTTCCTATTGTCCAATCTAAACCTCCCCAGCCCCAGCTTGAGGCCATTCCCCCTTGTTCTATCTCCAATTACCTGTGAGAAGAGTCCAGCAACAGCCTCTTCTCAATGTCCCTTCAGGTAATTGTAGACAGCAGTGAGGTCTCCCCTCATTGATCACCCAGCCTAGCTCAGGAGATTGAGTTAGATTTGTTGACTTGGCACAATAGGTAAAATATATTTAGGTTGTCACAGCAGGAGTGAAACACAACTGTTATCAGGCTTTTCTCATACCCCCAGGGGCTAGCTTTTCATGCCACTGGTGTAAATGACAGCACTGCTGAGACCCCACCTGGAGTACTGCATCCAGTTCTGGAGCCACTATTGCAAGAAGGATCTGAATGTGCTGGAAGGTGTCCAGAGAAGGGCCATGAGGATGATCAGAGGGCTGGAGCTGCTCTGCTGTGAGGAGAGACTGAGGCCGTTGGGGCTGTTCAGTGTGGAGAGGAGAAGGCTCCCAGGTGACCTTATTGTGGCCTTTCAGTATCTTAAGAGGGCTACAAGAAATCTGGGGAGGGACTTTTTAGGCTGTCAGATAGTGATAGGACTGGGGGGGAATGGAACCAAGCCAGAAATGGGTAGATTGAGACTGGATGTTAGGAAGAAGTTGTTCAGCATGAGGGTGGTGATAGTCTGGAAGGGGTTGCCCAGGGAGGTGGTGGAAGCCTCACCCCTGGACATGTTTAAGACCAGGCTGGCTGAGGCTGTGGCCAGCCTGATCTAGTGTGAGGTGTCCCTGCCCATGGCATGGATGTTGGAACTGGCTGATCCTTGTGGTCCCTTCCAACCCTGACTGATTCTATGATTCTATAAGTGTGGGGAGACCTCCAAGGTAAATTACTGCAGCAAGAAGAGTGCCATGAAGACCCCAATTCAGCTTTATATTGCTGAAACTTTAGCAAAGTTTGCCAAGGATCTATCAATATGAAATTAGGATCAGGTTTTCATAGTGCTTATATTTACACAGTGTTTTAGTTTGTATCTGAAGCCAAACTGTAGCAGTTGCTTTCTCATCTGATGGCCCTTCCCCAGAAGAGAAGGGGAATCAGGAACCCACAGTTTTAAATAAAAACAGATTTAATGAAATGGCCAAACTGATAGCAGCATCAATGTAGAGTATAAAAAGTTAGACTCCACTCAGCAAAGGTATGGCAGTCACAGTAAATGGGAAAGCAGCCCTCAAGAGTGGGAGAAGGAAGAGGAGCAGGGTCAGGAGGAGCCCAAACACTCCTCAGCAAACTTCTTCCTTTTATGACTTATGGTCCAGGGATACCTCTGTGAGCCAACTCAGCTGCTCTGGCTGACTCAAACCTGCCAGTGGCCTGCAGCCCATGGCTGGCCCAGCAAAATGAAGACTCCTAGATGCTAAAAGAGAGAAAAGTTAGGAAACAGGTACCTGCCAGATGTAATGAACTCTGAAGCATAAGGAAAGTTGCTGACTAGCATACATCTAGCATATGTCAGCCCACAGGAGACAGAGCCACTCATTTCCTGTGTTTCCTAAAAGAAGAAACTGTACAATGTCAAAGGCTCCTGTGTAATGGCTCTTGGCATGTTGTGGTTTCCAAATGGCTGTTGCTGTAATGTAGTTATTGTGTTATTTTCAATGAGTTCTGAGATGAGCAGTCTGGTTAGGATAAAGTAAGATGTCTTGCAGACCAGAACCCACACTGCATTTAACTGTAGTTTGTAAGAAGGTGGGAAAGGCCAGGAGAAAAGTTGTCAGCATCGAGAGCAGGAAGGAGAAAGCTTATAATTGAATTTGACAGAGACTTCAGCTTCGGGTGGTTTAAAATGCTAGCAATCTCTCTTAGGGGTGGTGTTTACCATCCCTTAATTGGGAATGCTTAAGTGTCTTTGGAGACAAAGATTTCTCCAAGTGCTTTGTCCTTTGCCAGAATAGAGCTCAGATTCCTGATGTCCAGTTTTGATTGCAAAGCTGGTTTCTGGCTCCCACCACTAAGTGGTTCTGAGTGATTCACAATGCGGTGCCGCTGATGGTAGCTGCTTTTCTGCCTGCATCAGAACTCACTCACCTCACTGCCTAGCAAGCTCCAAAGGCCTCCAACCTGCCCTCACAGAAAGATGAGGTTCAGGGATATATATGGAAGCTCAGCCTGCTCAGTCTGACTCTATAAACATTAAAACTTCTCTGTGTTTGGTATGTGACTCCTGCTTTGAGGGCTGTTGTTGTATTTTGCTTTAACCTGAATCATCTTTGAAGTTACATAAGATTTCAGTCTTTGAGGTTCAAAACAAAAAGATGGAACAGATTTTGCTTTGATTTTTTGTTGTTCCAGAGTGATCTCTGTATTGAGCCCTGGGTAAATAGAGAAGGGAGGAAGGGAAGTAATAAAACAGTGTTTGCTGCGTCTTTTCACCTGAAGAGCAAAATAACTGATCCCAGGGAAGTTTTAGTTCAGCTCCTTGGACAAAGATGATTAGATAAAATAAGATTAAAAGACAGTCTGAGCTGAGCCTGCAAAGCTTTTCAGTCCAATTTTTCATCCTAATTAACTCATTATTCAAGTCACACAAGCCTCACGAATTTTCTTGCATGTAAAAAAAGGGAGAAATGAGACAAAACCTGCACCTTAAAACTTTGTGCAGGAGACCTTAGAGTTGGAAAACTGGATCACAGGCTCACAGGATGCCAGGGGTTGGAAGGGACACAGAGACCACCAAGTCCAACCCCACTGCTTGAGCAGGATCAGACAATCTAGCTCAGGGCACACAGGAACATATCCAGACAGGCCTTGAAAGGCTCCAGAGAAGGAGACTCCACAGCCTCTCTGGGCAGCCTATGCCAGTGCTCTGGGACCCTTACAGTGAAGAAGTTCCCCCTTGTGTTGAGCTGGAACCTCCTGTGCTGCTTCCATCCATTGCTCCTTGTCCTATCCCAGGGAGCAAAAGAGCAGAGTCTGTCCCCCCACTTCTGACCCCCAGCCCTCAGAGAGTTATAAACATTGATTAAATCCCCTCTCAGTCTTCTCCAGACTAAGCAGCTCCAGGTCCCTCAGCCTCTCCTCACCAGGCAGTGCACCAGTCCTTTCAGCATCCTCGTAGCCTCTGCTGGACCCTCTCCAGCAGATCCCTGTCCCTCTTAATCTGGGGAGCCCAAAACTGAAGGCAGTTCTCAAGATGAGGTCTCAGCAGGGCAGAGCAGAGGAGGAGGAGAACCTCCCTTGATCTGCTGGACACACTCTTCTCAATGCACCCCAAGATCCCATTGGCCCTCTTGGCCACCAGGGCACATTGCTGCCCATGGATGTTCTCCACCAGCACTCCCAGGTCCCTCTCCACAGGGCTGCTCTCCAGCAGATCACCTCCCAGCTTGTACTGCTGCAGTTTAGATTTAGCCAGTTTTTGGTAATCTGCCCCATAACTGCATGTTTTGGGGAGGGTTATTGCCTGCACAGCTCTCTGTCAAGGGCAGGAAGGCAGCTATGCACATCCTTTCTGTTTGCTTTCTCCTTCTGCCCAGGGGTTTTATTTTGTGGGAGGAGAGCATCAAGGTGAATGCAGAGTGTGTCTGACATAAATCCTGGCCTCTTTGACACTGAGTCTGATATCTGAGCTATAAAAGCCATCTGCAGGATAGAAAGGCAGTTTCTGCATTTCTGCTTAGTGGAAACCATTAACTTCATGTCTCTGAATGCTAGCATTAACTGATCTCACTTTAAAGGCCTAAATATTGTGAATATTTCCAGGGTATACTTACAGATCAACCATTAACTTCAGTGCACACATCCTGTTATGTCATCCTGGAGTGAAGCAAAGGCTGCACCAAATCTTGGATGCGTAGTGCAGCATGAGAAGTGTTTTTCCTTGACAGCTGAAATCTCCATGGGCTCTCTGAACACCAGGGAGTTTTGCCTTGCTGGTAGTACAGACACACACACACAACTAGACTGCTGTAGCTCTTGGAAATAAACACATCACTTGATAGGGCAAACCAAAGGAACAAGGTTTTGTTTTTTTCTGGCTGGCCTTTGAGATTTTACAAAGTTCCTGTCATGATGGTGTTCTGGTGGGTTGCCTGTCTCTGAGATGCCCTCATCATGGGAAAACCAGGTGGGATGTGCACCACGTTGCTTAAGAGATGACCACAGAATCACAGAAATGTGCAGGCTGGAGGAACCCCTCAGGATCACCAAGTCCAACCTAGAACCCTACTCCACAAGATTCACCTTAAATCATAGCCCTAAGCATCACATCCAAACCACCCTTAAACACACCCAGGGTTAGTGACTCCACCACCTCCCTGGGCAGCTCATTCCAGTCCCTGACCACTCTCTCTGAAAAACTTTTTCCTAATGTGCAATATAAACTTCCCCAGGCTTAGCTTGAGGCCATTCCCTCCTGTTCTGTCTCCAATTACCTGTGAGAAGAGCCCAGCAGCAGCCTCTCCACAATGTCCCTTCACGTAGTTGCAGACAGCAATGAGGTCTCCCCTCAGCCTCTTCTTCCTCAAACTGAACAGCCCCAGCTCCCTCAGCTGATGCTTCGACTTGAGTTGCTTACACATTTTTTTCTGCAAGAGGGAATCTGCAGATGAATAAAACTGGTTTCTTTTGCACTGTTTAATGGGAGTTGCAGAGCCATAGACATGCTGCAGCAAGGATCTTGTCCAGCGTAGTGTCAGGGGATGAT
Organism: Ramphastos sulfuratus; assembly: GCA_013399055.1. Taxonomy (NCBI): domain Eukaryota; kingdom Metazoa; phylum Chordata; class Aves; order Piciformes; family Ramphastidae; genus Ramphastos; species Ramphastos sulfuratus. The sequence goes on along the minus strand of WBNM01045623.1, from coordinate 13,008 downwards.
GCAGTGAGGCAAGTGAGGTCCTTTCACTTCAGAGTTCTCCTTGAGGTCTTCCTCCTAGAATATTTTCCACGCTTGTATTTGTGATTGCCAAACTTAAAAGGCCTGCTTGTAGCACATATGTCTTCAAAATTCTCCAAATTATAGCACACCCACTTCCTCATCCTCATCCCTCTCCTGTTAATCAGGTCCATGAGTACCTTGGCAGGTCTTCTCATCAGGTTCCCAGCCTCAATTCTGCTTCCTGGCATCAAATGATTCTGTTTGAAGATGATGCACCAAAAGAGTTTTTAATGCTGCCCTGCTTCCCTCACTTTTTCTCCTAAATTCAGGCCAATGCTTCAACTCTGTCCTTCAACTCATCCTGCCCCCACATACATTTCATAACCAGACTACAGATCTTATGATTCTTTTTCGTCTGTTTCTTCTTTAATTAATTTTTATTTGGAACACAGTAGCAGGAGTTTGGCAGTTGGAGCTACTCCTGAAATACCCTCGTGTCACACCAAGCAGCTGACACTTGCTTTGTAATCTCTGTTGATTTTATGACATCTATTTCCAAGAAGCTCATCTTGTCACAATCAAATTGTGCCATCATTAGGGTTGGTTTGTTTTTTTCTTACTTTTCCAGTTTCTAGAACTGAATAGAATTGAAACATGAAGTGAAGGAAGGAGATTACTTGAATGTCTTGATGAGCAAGTCCTGGGGCAGTGTTCAGGGAGAAAGATTGATTGTTGCTCTCACCAGGTTTGCTCCTGGTTTTAGTTGCCTTGGAGCTACCTTTTTGAAACTTTCCATCCAAGCCAGAAGGGCAAAACTGCAGACCCTGGGTTTTGTACTGGGCTCATTTCTCTTGTGGTCGTGGGTTACACTCCTTTGAGTCACAGAATGATTTGAGGAAGTTTCACTTCTCAGTTCGACTCTTTGACATTGGTTATGTTTGCTGTTGTTGTCAGGCTTTTTGTGAGGCTCCTCAGTCTTTTATGTGCACCTTAATGATTGTACATGGCATTTTTCTCTGTGGGAAGCATGAAATGTTCAGTCTGGTGTCACATTTGTTATCCATGGTTTGTCTGGAGAATGAAACTGTGAGAGCATAAAGCTGAGAGTTAAACAATTCTGTGACTTTCCCTTTTATTCCCTAGATACTTACTTTCCGAACTGATAAGCAGTGTGGGGGGGGCAAAAAGCATGGCATGTTCAAGTGCAAAGTCTGAGTTTGGATTGAAGACTTTTAATATTTATAGCATCTAATAAATAAATCTTAAAAAGAAAAGCTTGATCCTCAAGAGTCTCATGTCTCAGGTTGTTAACCTCACACAAACTTCACATCTCTTGTTGAAAATGCTATCCTGCAGCGACTCAGGTGTGCTTCATTGATCCAGATAACTGTGTGAGCTGTGAATATGAGAGTCCTGGATCAAAAATAAAGTTAGCTTTTCTGTAACTTTGCAGACCCATTTTGGCCACAGGTGCTTCCTTTTGACTGCCTTCCATTTGACTGCATTGGAAGCTGGAGAGATGTTAGTAAAATTGTGCCTCCTGGTCTGGATTTGTCAAGCTGAGTTATTAAATCAAACTCCTATGTTTGTACTTCATAGAATCATAGAATGGTAAGGTTGGAAGGAGACCTCAAGGATCATCTAGTTCCAACACCCTGCCATAGGCAGGAACACCTCCCACTAGTACAGGTCACTCAAGGCCTCCTCCACCCTGGCCTTGAACCCCTCCAGGGAGGGAGCAGCCACAACCTCCCTGGGCAACCTGTGCCAGTGTCTCACCACCCTCACTGCAAAGAACTTCCTCCTAACATCCAGTTTCAATCTCCCCTCTTCCAGTTCAAACCCATTGCCCCTTGTTCTGTCATTGTAAGACCTTGTCAATAGTCCCTCCCCAGCCTTCCTCTAGGCCCCTTCAGATACTGGAAGGCTACTCTAAGGTCTCCTGGAAGCCTTCTCTTCTGCAGACTGAAAAGCCCCAACTCTCTCAGCCTGTCCTCATAGGAGAGCTGCACATTTCTTACTTAAAGAGCCTGCTACATAGAGATGCTGAGAATTCTCCTTCTCCTATTTAGTTTCTTCAGCTTGTTGAGCCATTGAAGCTGAGTTGTTCAACTAACAAGAAAGATCAGGCCAGGAACTAGCAGCAGGAACTTGGGCACCCCAAACTATTGTGATGTTCTCAATGTCTCCCACGAGCAGAATTGCATTTATGGACTTGTCTGAGGTTCAAGTGGTGAGGCTACAAATGTTTCTGGTCAGCTCTCCCTGGGCTTGCCTAGAAATATTCTCTCCCCCTCCACAGGGGCTCAGAATGTCCACTTCAGTGTTATCTAGCCTGAAGAAGGCTATTGCATGGTGGAAGGGAAAAGCCCCATCTAAAATGCTGTTGGTCACCTCCTTCTCAGGGAGCCATCTGAAGCCAGTTACGGTCACTATTCATTCCCTTGCTTTCTTACAAGATACTGTGGAGAGACAACACTGCAGCTATTGATTTCTTTTTGCACATGTTAATGACCCTGTTCCTTCCTCAGGTGACTCTGTGTTAGTGGCTCATCAAATGTCACAGCCTACAAGCATACGGACTCTGTTCTTTGCCAGGAAGCAGTAATTGGCAACAAGGCAGCTGTAACAGACCCTGGGGAGAAATTGTTCTTCCAACTGAAAATGCCACGCTCCCCTCCCATGACAAAAACACCTGGAGTGCATATGTGCAACTGTATATAGCCTTTCCTTGCAGCAGCCATCCCATTTGTAACCCTCTTCTGGCTGTGATGCTACAGTAGCTTGGATTGCAGTGTTCCATTTTTAGTACTTATCACATAGCAGCAGACAGCTGGGCTTTGGCACTACAAAATAGCCACCACTGCAGTAGGGGCTTCAATGACAGCCAGATGCTGACCATAATGCATGGTCTTGAGTAATGTCTGGTAGCCAGAACAAAAATCAATCTGACGTTGCAAAAGACTAAATGCAGCTGAATGGCCTTGTTGAAATGGGCTAGAACAAGTGAAGCATGCAGCAGGACCAGGAAAAGAGAAAATGTATTTACTCTCAGGCAGGCTTAATTACCTGGGTTGCAGATTACTGCTGGGGTTTTAGAAGCTGAGTCACAAAGCTGAGGTGGCACTGCAAAATAGAGTGCTCACATTGTCTCTTTTTGAGAGTTACTGTCTGGGTAGCTCCATCAGCCTCAGCCCAGGACAGGTAATGACCACTAAACACAGTCTCATATTCCACAGTCAACAAGTGTGCTCTTTATAGTTAATTTATGATGAGTAATAGCTTGAGTGAACAACTTTGTTTTGCTTTTATGTTTTGAGAATGAGTGCACAAATACATGGTCTTGCTTGTCAGAAGTGATGCCAATGTAAGCTTTCTGCTTAAGTGTGATTTGCCTTAGTCTTCTTCAGTGTTAGCCACTCAGTTAAAGAGACTAAAACATCATGGCTGGTCATTGTTATTTAAACAAACTAAAAAAGAGAGAATCATTTGGACCCAGAAATTCTTGAACAAGTTAAAGAGGAGAGATTCTGTCTGAATCAAAGCAAAGAATCATAGAATTGTCAGGGCTGGAAGGGACTTCATGGATCATCTAGTTCCAATCCCCCTGTCATGGGCAAGGACATCTCACACTAGATCAGGTTGCTCTGAGTTACATCCAGCCTGGTCTTGAAGACCTCCAGGGATGAGGCTTCCACCACCTGCCTGGGCAACCTGTTCCAGTGTCTCACCACCCTCATGGAGAGAACTTCTTCCTAAATCTAAACCCACTACACGACAGGGGAACCTCCTAAGTCCAAAACTGTTGGTCTAGCACATTTTATAGTCAAAAAAGTTTTAACAGTCCAGAGAGAAAGGAAGATTACAGCCTCCTGTCCATGACAGGGGATTGCACTTAGCCCTCCCTGCTTTTAGTGGGACTGAGCTTTGAAGCACCATCTCTGAGGGAATCACACATCTGCAGGGAGGGATGTTATTGTGAGTAGATATCATTCACTTACTTTCTGTAAGAAAGAAGTCTGGAGTGCTGCACAGCTGCAGCTACAGACAGCTGCATTGGACCACGGAGAGAAAAATCCATCCTCTGGACTCAAATTCCAATAGAACCCTAATCAAACATCAATCAAACCTGGGATGTGTTATCAGTATGCTTCTGATCAGGCTTTTAATTCTTTGGTGTGTCACTCAAAACTAGGATTTCTAATGGGTTTAAGTTGTGCTGAACTCAGAATTTACTGCAGAGTGGTAACTTTTTGCCAGTGTTTGTTGTGTTGGTTTTTTTCATATGTAAGTAAGTCTCCTTTGTGAGATGTTCATCTCTGGAAGCTTTAGCCAGCTGTCTTCAAAAGTAGGCATTTCTTCTAAAGTGGAAGTTTTCTGCATGTGTAGCTAGAGAATACAAATCTGGTGACTGAGAAAGGGACATCTTAAAATGTGTTTTCTTACTTTCATAAGGCAGCTGAATCCTTCATAGACCAACTTCATGCATAAATACATCCTCTGTCATCATATTAATGCACTCAGTATGGGATTAAGTTTTTTCCTTTGTTTTTTGGTGGTGTTTTTCATACTGTTGTTGCTCTCAGAGGATAGAGTGAATACATGAGAATATGTGATGAGAGGAAAAAAGGAAAAGCAAAAATTCAGAGAGCAATGCAAACTCACTCACAGTTTGAATACAGAATCACAGAATTGTCAGCGTTGGAAGGGACCTTGAGGATCATCTAACTCTAACCCCCCTGCAGGGGCAAAGGCACTTTCCAGTAGATCAGGTGACCCAGGTTGTCTTTCATCACAAAGACCAAAGGGACCAAAAAAGGACACTGCTGTCCTGCACAGCACCCCCTTAACTTTCTGGCTCCCAGTCCTCCAATGGTCTTGCTTCAAATCCCATTAAAACCAGCAGTACTCCCCTAACATCTTCAGAAGTTCATAGTTTAGGTCCAATAAGCCTGTAGCTATCTGAGAAGGCAGAACATCTGTTGAGGAGAGACTTTTCTTTCTCAAAGGCTAAAAGGGGAACTGAAGTCATTTGGAACTATAGGAGCCCTTGGAGGTGGTCCTCATGGCACGGGGACCTGTGACCAGCCCTCTGTTCCAGCAGCAGAGGGGCACTTACATGTGTTTGGTTTCCTGGGAGCACTTTGCTGGCTCAACAAAAACAAGTGCTGAGGCTGGAAACTGCAACAGCAAGAGACTTACCCACTTGTCTGTCTTGTGTCTGAGAAGAAGGAATGAGTAATGAGATGACTCTGACCTTCACATATTCCTCCTCTTCACCATCAGGGAAACAGCAATGGTCTTGAGTGGGATTTTCCAGAGAGAAATAGATGTAGCAGACAGTGTCATACCTGATCCACAGTCAGCCCAGTGGCTTTAGGGCATGTGGTACCACTGACACCATGTTCAAATGACACTTAGGATTCCTGGATGCTGGAAGGTGAGCAACTGTTTGGGGTGTACACAGTAAGCCCAATGTATTCTATGGACATCTGGATGACTGTATGCACCCTGGTGTGACTGTATGTACCCTGGTGTGCTGGTTTGAGGCTAATTGGAATATTTTAATGAGAGAAATGAGATCATTGGCTGTGAAAAGAAAATAATAGTGATGTCTATATTACCCATTGGCTGTGCTGAGGTACATAAGAAATGTAAACAAAAATGTCAGTGCTTTGGCTGCTGCTGCTTCACTATCTCTGCCTGGACCCATGGAACCCAATGTAATATTTTTCCTTCTAACCTTTTGCTGACCTTTTGCATCTCACTCTGCACTTAAAGGGGATTCTGAGATAAAGGAGAGGGTGGAAAGAAGGTGAGGAGTTGATTGAAAGCCCTCCTGGGCAGTTCTGCTGTTCAGGACGGGGTTTGTAGTTCAGTATTGCTTTTAACTTGTATATAAGTGTACATAGCTGTAAATATCTGTATATAGATTGTGTATATAGGCTTTTAGATTGTGCCATGCTGTAAATAGAGCTTCATTCCTTAACTTCTAGCTC
>WBNM01045613.1:0-14826 GCA_013399055.1 Ramphastos sulfuratus | reverse complement strand
GGAGAAGAGAAGGCTTCCAGAAGACCTTAGAGTAGCCTTCCAGTATCTGAAGGGGGCTACAGGAAGGCTGGGGAGGGACTATTGACAAGGTCTTGCAATTACAGGACAAGGGGCAATGGGTTTGAACTGGCAGAGAGGAGATTTGGAATGGATGTTAGGNGGAAGTTGTTTGCAGTGAGGGTGGTGAGACACTGGCACAGGTTGCCCAGGGAGGTTGTGGCTGCTCCCTCCCTGGAGGTGTTCAAGGCCAGGTTGGAGGAGGCCTTGAGTGACCTGTTCTAGTGGGAGGTGTCCCTGCCTATGGCAGGGGATTGGAACTGGATGATCCTTGAGGTCCCCTCCAACCTTACCATTCTATCATTCTATGATTGTATAACTTAACAGTTCTAATTATTTTGCTGTAATTACTCTGCTGTAATAGATATCCTTACCCTTCACTTAAATTGCCCTATGCTTGCAGCATTTAACTGAGAGTCTGAGTGCTTATAAGCAAACACAGATTTGTTTATGCAAGCATTAAGTAAACCTCAACAACCTGTTTTTGTTGCAGTTCATTCTGCTATAAAGCCTGAGTAACTCCACTGAGCTGACAGACTTACAATGTTATAAAAGGACAATCAGCAGAGACTTGTGATCCACCAGTGGACTTTGAATTCTGTTTGTGACATCCTTCAGTCACAAGAGCAAACCAGACACTGGAGTCCTAAGGTCTCATGATAGAATTTGTGCTGGATCTGTGTTCTCTCTCTGCCCTCTCATTGTTTGCTCCTGTTGCAAATCTCTATAGCAGATATTACCAGGACATCATTACTGACAGCCTCATAATGCCACATCCAGTTAAGACTTTTTCAGAGAAGTGTGTATGTTACCATCAATTAATTCCCAAAGTGTGCTGTGAGGCTTTGAAAAGTTTGAAATGTGAAAAAAGTTTGAAATGCAAAAAAGTTTGATATGTGAAGAAGTTTGAAATGTAAAAAAGTTTGAAATTTGAAAAATTTTGAAAGGTGAAAAAATTTGAAATGTAAAAAAAATTTGAAATATGACAAAGTTTGAAATGTGAAAAAGTTTGAAATGTAAAAAAAAGTTTGAAATGTGAAAAGTTTGAAATGTAAAAAAAAGTTTGAAATGTGAAAAAAAGTTTGAAATGTGAAAAAGTTTATGTTCAGTAATAAGGATTTTTTTTTTCCTACCAGGACAATTATTCCCCCTGCCAAGTGAGTAGAAACAGGATGATAATTATAAAAATTATTTTTTGAAGCTAAAGGCTTGTCCAAATTAGAGTTCACAACTGCCTCCTGCAGTGAGGTTGGAAGATATTCAAACAACTGAGAAAATAATTGCAGTGGAAAGCAAAACTTCAACGACTAAGAAAATGCTTGCAGTGGAAAGCAAAAACTAACATTTTTAGACAATCATTTCTTCATCAGGGCAACAGGATCCTATGAANGAGGTGAGGAGAAAGTTCTTCACCGAGAGAGTCATTCCCCACTGGAATGGGCTGCCCAGGGAGGTGGTGGAGTCACCGTCCCTGGAGGTGTTCAAGGCACGTTTGGACGTGGCACTTGGTGCCATGGTCTAGTCTTGAGGTCTGTGGTAACGGGTTGGACTTGATGATCTTTGAGGTCTCTTCCAACCTTGGTGATACTGTGATACTGTGAACTTAAGAGAGATTAATATAAGAAATGGAATGGTCAGACTTTTATTCTGTAAATTTAACAATTACTAATATCTTTGTTCTACTGTTTGAAAAAGAAAAGTGGAAGTGGATATTTTGTTTTCCTTCTCGGAAAGGGTAATGCTTTGGACTGATGTTTAAACATACTGAGGGTTAGTTTTTAAACCAACTGGATTAGATCTATCTGAACCCATACAATGTCATCCATATGCTTTATTATTATGCTTCTTTATGTGCTTTATATAGGTTTTTCTGCTAGTCTTTAAGACAGGAACTTTTTTCCATAATAAAACTTGAGGCAGAACTCAGCAAAGGTGACTGTTGCAAAGCAAGATACTTTCAGCTTATCACTATGTATACAATTAATCTCTCTTTTATATTATAAATGTTATAATAAATGCAATGTGAGATCATGATAAATAATAGATTAAATAGTATTTATTGGCACAGTGATAATAGCTAACAACAGCTGCTTCTTACCCTTTCCTAAGGGAAATGAGGATCTGCAGGTGTAGACCTCATTGATGTCTACAACTACCTGAAGGGACTTTGTGGAGAGGCTGCTGCTGGTCTCTTCTCACAGGTAATCAGAGACAGAACAGGGGGGAATGGCCTCAAGCTGAGACTGGGGAGGTTTAGGTTGGACATTAGGAAAAAGTTTTTCACAGTGAGTGGTCAGGGACTGGAATGAGCTGCCCAGAGAGGTGGTAGAGTCACCCACCCTGGATGTGTTTAAAGGTGGTTTGGATGTGGTGCTTAGGGATATGGTTTAAGGGGAATCTTGTAGAGTAGGGTTCTAGGCTGGACTTGGTGGTCCTGAGGGGCTTTGCCAACCTGCATGTTTCTGTGATTCTGTGTCTCTGCACACTATATGGGAGGAAATACTAACTCTTCAGTAGTGACCACCCCACATGTCCATCCTCAAAGTGCCTTCCACAGCAGGGTATCTGTCTCTAAAGGTGTCTGCTTCAGTTCACTTTACTCTGTGTGGACCACTGTGATCTGTGAGTCTCAGCAGCACTTGGTGGTGTTACATACAGCTTACAGGCTTAATCAAGCCTTGTGCACCTCCCTCTCTGCAAAGCTGAAAAAGGTATTTGATAGTATCCTCACTTGTGTTGCTATAATTGACAAGAGACCAATTGTCAATCACTACTGAGCTGCATTTTATTCCTCTCCTTATTAGCAGATCTGTAACTGCTTTGTTTCTGCTTTGGCACTTATGTAGGAATTGACACAGGTGATGCACACCAAATACTCACAGTCAGCCTTGAGGGGCTTTCATAGTACTGAAAGTCAACAACCTAACCTGAAGCAGAAGGCCCAGTAAATAACCTATCATTTGAAATAGTAAAGGACATCATCACAGATACGAGGCCTTGATCCCAGTCCAGCAAAGAACAGAAGGATGTGTTTCCCTAAAAAGAAAAAAAAAATCCACCTTGTTCTAAAATATAAAAATCAACCCCAGTCTGCTGTCTGTCTGTTTTATGCATTGTGTAAACTTCAGGTATTTGCCCTTTTCACTGACTTGAGCATAGGGCTTCTATAGGATAAACCCCAACATCAGCAATTCCATTTCCCACACTCAACCAGAAGCATAAAGCTCATCTGTACAGGAGACAGGGTTTCAGCCAGTTAAGAACTAAGCAATATAAATCTTACTACTTTCAATCCTGAGGCCACACCAAGTTCTCAAACACTTATTTCTCCACAAACACACTAAAGATCCAAGCTAGAGCTAGATTAGACATTAGGAAGTTCTTCACCATGAGGGTTGTGAAACACTGGAACAGGTTGCCCAAAGAGGTGGTAGAAGTGCCACCCCTGGTAGTTTTAAAGGCCAGGCTGCATGTGGCTCTGGGCAACTTGATCTAGTGCAAAGTGTCCCTGCCCATGGCAGGGGGGCTGGAACTGAGTGATTTGTGAGGACCCTTCCAGCCCTGACAGTTTTGTGATTCTGTGAAGATATACACCAAAGGACATCAAACTCAAGCAAACTTCTCTTAAAATAAAATACTCCATGCATAAACAGTTCTCTCTCTGAGGAAAGGGAGTAAGGAAGCAGTTTAACCTGAATGTCCACTGATACTTCACTGATTATGGTGTTAAGAAAACATGACAGAATAATACAGAGAGTTAAGNGTTTAGGCGGGTGTCAATCAGCACCCCCAGATCCCTTTCTGTTTGGCTGCTCTCCAGCCACTCCGACCCCAGCCTGTAGCTCTGCATGGGGTTGTTGTGGCCAAAGTGCAGCCCCCGGCACTTGGATTTGTTGAAAGCCATCCCCTTGGACTCTGCCCATCTGTCCAGGGGCTCGAGGTCCTGCTGCAGAGCCCTTCTGCCCTCCAACCCACCAACATCTGCCCCCAGCTTGCTGTCATCTGCAAACTTGCTGGCTACTGCCAGTTGGTAGAGCTTCATGGTTTTGATTTAAATGGCAGAAGATTTGGGCAACCGACAGAGGTTGGTAAGCTGGAAGACTCTATGGAAAGAAGTTTTAAAGCCCGGTGACATAATCGAGAGGCACTGGGTAAAAGGAGCTCTGTACTGCACATGCCCTCAGACAAGGTACACCATTCTTTAAGGCAAATTATCAGATAAAGCATGAGAGACAGAAACCTGCTAGCTCAGCAGTTTTGTAGAGAAGAACTTCCCCCTCTCACTGTGGTTACCACTGCGTTCAGAAAATAATGACTATTTGGCCCACCCCCTTCCTCTGACTGTACCACTGCCTTGAGCAGCCTGGGGTGACCAACAAACTGCATCCTCTGATATTTAAAGCCATTGTGTTAAAAATACCAACCCAGGCTGCACGACAAATGCTTTGCACCTGGAATGGGTCAACAGAGGAGCATTTTGGTTACTTTTGCTAAAGGGGTTTGCTTTGCTTGCAAGGTTGCTCAGAATAGGGCTCCCTGAACTTTGAACTGTGTCTGCAAAGCGAGATAAACAAGAGCTGTATAAATACCACAGCCCTTTTCCCCACAGTGTTTTTCTTCAGCAGGGTTAAGCAGAGCTGCCAAGGACTGGGGGAGAAAAGGGTAAGTGTGCTGCTTTTACTATGAAAGTACTTCACGACTTAAGATTTGGCAGAGCATCTGCTTGCTTTTTTGGCTGAAAAGGCTGGCTGGAAATTTCCATTGGAAATGAACTATAAAGTTGAAATGCAAAGAGAAGTGTGATTCAGAACACAGCCCTCGTCTAGCTGGCAGGCAGAGACAGCTGTTGCTGGGCGCTGTGTGCCAGTGCTGCAGAAGGCATAAAAAGGAATTTCAAGATGTCATAGGAATTTCATATCTTTATAAGGCATATAAAGGCTGGCAGCTTTCCAGGTGTGTGGAAAGAGTACAAAAAAGAAAAAAGACTTGTTGATATCTGTTGAACCAGAGTTTAACCTTCGGAGCGCTGCTTTTGGTAGAGCTGCAGGACAGAAGGATTTCACAACTTGTGTTGGCTTTGCAGCAGCTGATTCTCTTTTTAAAAGATCAGTTGTTAAATGAAATGTTCTAATTCTCTTTAGAGCATTGAAAAGGTCCATGAGATGCATGTTACTTGTCACAGCCTAATGTTTCCAAAGCATTCTGTTTGCTCTCAGGCTCTGCTGAGCGTGGTGAAATTACAGTTCCAAAATGCAGGACATGTTGAATATATTTACAGTTTTATGTATTTATCAATAATCAGTGTTTTTTGGTTTTTTTTTTTGTTTGTTTTTTTAGTATATTAAACAAAAATTGTTATCTTAATAGAATAAAAGGAAAATATAATTACAGAATTTCTTACATGCTTTGATTTCCATGAATTATGCTAAGTGTGGGTAGTGGATTTTGTAAGATAGGAGGAATCCTGAAACTCAGTTTTTCATTTCCCATTTTGGAAATTTGTTGTGTCTGTGCTCTCAAGAGATTTTAATCAATTGGATCCAAGTGCTACAGACTGACTTGTAAAAAATCTTCATGCATTTTCAAATGTTTAAAAAACTCTCATTTCTTTCTGCCAGCTTCTGCAGTGCTTGCTGGGTGTCAGAATGCACTGTTAGTGGAAGTCAGTCAAAGTACTCTGGAATCTGCAGTGAATAGGTCCAAGTTCTTACTTAGCACTACTGGTTTCAAAACACAAGGAATAAAAATCATTAAATTAGAATCACTGAAGTGTTAAGAACCATCAAAAAGAAATTACAAAGAGAAAGGAACAATGCAGTCTGATTAGTAGCAATGGGGGTGGTTTTTTGTTTTGTTTTGTTCACTTCAGCTGTTTCCACACAAAAACAACAAAAAAGATACTGCAAAAGAACACCACTGCAAAAGAAAAGAAGTATGATCAAGCAGGAAATAATGTAGTTCAAATTTGTTCTTCTGTTTCCCCAATGTTCTGCTCTGTTTCACTGTGGGAATTTCAGAGTCTAAAGTTTGGTTTTGGCATTGATCTTTGTTTGTTTATTCTTTCTCTCTCTCCAGATAAAACTCAGCCATGTGGGCAGGGCTGGGGCTAGTTCTGGCTCTCTGTCTCCTCCCAGGAGGAGGGGCAGAGATCCAGAACTGCAAGGAGCCCCCAGAATGGCAAATTGGGGATGAGAACCCAATGCTGAACTCTAGAGGCTCAGTGACAGTGGTGGCTCTCCTCCAAGCTAGCTGATACTTGTGCCTGCTGCAGGCATCCAGGTGAGTGTAAATTGCTTTCCCAGATTTTGTTAAAACACAACTGGCCAATATTTAAAATGTCATCTGAGGATAATGTGAATGCCTCACTGCAGGTGGACTCAATGGACTTCCTCAAGTGCCATCATGCAGGCTGACATGTGTAAACCAGTGAGAAGGTTAACTCTCAGCAGGAGCATTCTGTGCCAGTAGCTCAGATTCTTTACCTCTTCACTTGTCCTGGCTAAGAGATCATCTTCTCTAGATGGTATTTGCAACAGAAAAGCAGGATAAATTTGACATTAATGAAACCCAGAACACACAAAGACCCAACAGAGACAGTTTCTCAAGAGTCTGTTTCATTTAGCAACAGATAATAAATGTTGCAAAGATGCTGAGGACAAACATGGTAGTTCTCTGACATGTCTAGAACATCTGAAACAGAGTTCTGAGATCACTCATTTCTTGTGCAACATCTGTTAAGGAAAAAGGCATATCAAAACCTGTGCTCTTAATATGCTTTCCCAGCCCCTGTTCAGAGGTCCTAGATATATATGTATCAAAAAACCAAACAACCCAGCCGATAAGGTAAAGACTGACCTTTCAAAAAATAGAGGAGGCATTCCGGGGAATAATCAATGTTACATTTTCACACAAGGTCTGGGGGATTGGTGTTACCTCTGTGCAAATAATTAGGTTATCACAACAGCNGGCCTCCTCTGGACCCGCTCCAACACTTCCATGTCCTTCCTGTGCTGGGGGCTCCAGAACTGCACACAGGACTCCAGCTGGGGTCTGAGGAGAGCAGAGTAAAGGAGTAGAATCCCCTCCCTTGCCCTGCTGCCCACACTGCTCTTGCTGCAGCCCAGCACACAGTTGCTGTCTGGGTTGCACTCACACTGCAGCCTCATGTTGAGCTTTTCATCACCCCAGACCCCCAGGTCCTTTTCCTCAGGGCTGCTCTCAGCCTGGAGTTGTGCTTGGGTTTGTGACAAGCAAGAAAATAATTTCTAGCTGATGCAAATAAGTGTTGCATGCAGCACTTACCTTGAATTCATTAATGATTGTGAAGTAATTTGGATTTAAAAATTCACAGTACCAGCTGCATGGCTTGATTTTAATCACTGCAGTAACATACTGGGTTTCCCCTCCAGGCTGCATACATTCATAGTGTAACAGACTTTGTAAGTTTTTTAAGGATTAGATTTGAAAAAGTGCTGGTAAATCTCTGGCTCCATCCAGGTCAAAAGTGGGCTGTGTGGTTGGCTTTCAGAACAGCTGTTTTAAAGCATCCTGTGAGCTGTAGACTGTTTTCTGAAACTGGGGGGGGCGAAACAAAGAGTTTTCTGGAGTCATTAAATAGGAAGAGTACAAATGGAAAGGGAGGAAAAAACCCTCAAAATAAAACAAACCACCCCATCACAGAGTAAGAAAGCAGCTTTCTGTGCTATGGAACAAAGACTTTCAGAAGAGGATGTCAAAGGGGGAGACTATTAATTCTCGGAGAGGTCACACACATTTTGTAGCCATCCTTTTGACCCAGTTATTGCCATATCCCTTTCTGGCTGTTACAAAACCCAGCCATTCCAAGGTGTGTTGGAGAGCTTTCAGCCTTTTACTCCTGAGTTTGCTTTCTTGGTTACCCCTCTTTCTGCCATATTTATAGTATGAATCCTTTAACCAACATTATTGCTGTGGCACATTAACTGTTGTAGAGTTTGGTGACAGTATAGACGATGGCCATGGTAAAAAGGCAACAATGTTTTAATAGTGTAGAAACTGTTGCAATTAAAAATTACTGTCATCAAAGCAAGGTGAAGCTTTTGTTGAACACAGCTAACCTTACAATTCTCCAATCATCTGTGGTCTTGCTTCTTTATGTTGTCCACTAGACTGGAGGACCTGCGAGTGAAGTTAGAGAATGAAGGACTGGTCAATATCTCGTATGTCGTCGTTAACCATCAGGGACCTTATTCACAGAGGAAACTTCACCTATTGAAAGAAAGTGTTTCAGAATATATTACTGTCTACCAGCAAGAGGAACAGCAAGATGATGTCTGGACTACCTTAAACGGAAACAAAGATGACTTTCTCATCTATGACAGGTCTGTTTTTAGAGGGGAACAGAGGAAAATATTTGCATATGTTTACAGTAATGCTTTGTAAATCTCGTTATTATTCCACTGATTTGCAAATTCCCTCACCATAAAGATTTGGTAATTAGCTTCTAAGGTGCACTAGGCAAAGCACTTGCACTTACTGGAGAAAAGAAGCTACCAAAGAAAAGTCTGCTTTTGCTTCAGTGAGTATGGGACAAGTAATTATTTCTTCATAATTACTATGGATTTGTAGTCATGTGAGTGTAGAATTTGGTAACAGAATTCTGGCCTTACACTGATTTTGTTTTCAGACAACTTCATTGCATCCATGCATGTGAAAATGAAAATCAAATGAGATAAAAAACAAGAAAAAGTTTGACCCAAGTTGTTAAAAATGTAGACGTGTTGGCAAAAATGGTCTTTAAGTGAAACTTTAAACTTTGGGAGAAAACAGCTTTTTGATTATAGAATTCTGAGACAAGTGTCTTTTGGCAGAAGAAGTAATAACTCTTTAATTAAAATCCCTATTTTTTTAATTTGGACATGATAGAAATTATCCAACAGTCCTTCATCTCTATGAGTCCATCCTAAGTACTGTTACTGTAGTGAACATTCTTGGTTCACACTAATCTGATCACACAAACTCTGATCAAGCTTAATCAAGAATTACAAATTTACTTTGTGTTTTTGGTAATATGGAATGAATTAGCTGCGCGTAAGCCACGAAGATGCTCAGAGTGCTGCAGCAGCTCTCCTATGAGGACAGGCTGAGAGAGTTGGGGCTCTGCAGCCTGCAGAAGAGAAGGCTTCCAGGAGACCTTAGAGTAGCCTTCTAGTATCTGAAGGGGGCCTACAGGTAGGCTGGGGAGGGATTATTGACAAGGTCTTGTAATGACAGGACAAGGGGCAATGGGTTTGAACTGGCAGAGGGGAGATTTAGACTGGATGTTAGGAGGAAGTTGTTTGTAGTGAGGGTGGTGAGACACTGGCACAGGTTGCCCAGGGAGGTTGTGGCTGCTCCCTGCCTGGAGGTGTTCAAGGCCAGGTTGGAGGAGGCCTTGAGTGACCTGTACTAGTGGGAGGTGTCCCTGCCTATGGCAGGGGGTTGGAACTAGATGATCCTTGAGGTCCCTTCCAACCTTATTATTCTATGATTCTATAAGCTGGAGGGCTGAGTGTTGACATTGCAGGTAGGGTACTCACCAAGGTGCCTTGGAAAGTTCTGCATTTACTCCAGCTCCTTTGAATTTACCACTTGTGTAGTCAGTTGAATACCAGAACACTCAAGTACTGATATGGAGCGAACAGGCACCATAAAAATCCCCTCTGACACACCAAGTCAGGAATTTCCAATCAAAATGTGTCTTACCATAAAAGCTTTCCTTGTAAGAACGGAACAGCAATGTGGCAGTTTGTATCACTATGCCAACAGCCCTTCTTATTAGGGTAAGAGCCATGATTAGCCTACCTTTGTTAGTCTCAATGCCACTGAGCTAGAGGCTTCTGCCAGTAGTTACGTCAGCCACAAATCACGCTTCACACTACTGCCTGATGCAGCTGAGCGAGCAAATATTTGTAAGGCAGGTATTGGTTTTGCTTGTAAGCTCCTCAGACGCAGCCTCTGTAGCACAGTGTGAGTGGATTGACAGGGATACAGTAAGGTATGACAAGAAGAGATATTTAATTGTAGGTGTATGTTTATGCCTGTGTGTAACTGCAGAGTTCTTTCTCTCCATAGATGTGGCCGCCTGGTCTATCACTTGGGTCTGCCCTACTCCTTCCTGTCTTTCCCATATGTAGAAGACTCTATTAAGATTGCATACTGTGAAAACAAGTGTGGAAACTGCTCTTACACGGTATTTCCTTGTTTCATTCTATATATACTAGGAAAGGAATTTGGATGTGACTGGTACTTTAAAAAAAAAAAGAGAAAAAATTCAGTGTGATTAATCCCAAAAGACATGATTTAGAATTTACAGATTACATGTGTCTGTTGACGGAGTTTTTAAACATTTTTCAAGGTGAAGTAGAGACAACTTATAATGGACTGGTTATCTGAATTCCTGCCCTTGATAGAAATGCAAATTATTTTCAGAAATCTAAGTGCAATCTTGGAGGCCAATTCTGATTCTGGAGTTATGTACAGCANGGAGTCACCGTCCCTGGAGGTGTTCAAGGCACGTTTGGACGTGGCACTTGGTGCCATTGTCTAGTCTTGAGGTCTGTGGTAATGGGTTGGACTTGATGATCTTTGAGGTCTCTTCCAACCTTGCTGATACTGTGATACTGTGAAATTAGCTACTCTAGTTGCTGGGGATAGGTACATACTTCAACAAAAGTCAGGTTGCTGGGGCATCTCATTTAAATGATATGCTTACCCTGAAAGGTTGAAATAGATGATCCTTGAGGTCCCTTCCAACCTGGGATTCTGTGAATCTATGAAGATAGAAATTGTGTAAAAAAAATGGGGATCAATCTGAGCTATTCTTAGTTACTATTCCTTTTAGTTTACATTTAAATCATATACAATGGTTACTTTAAACCTGTGATAACATGAGGTGACAAATCACAGTTGCCTTTATAAAAGAAGGTTAGCTTTGCTTCATGTGTAACTGAAGATCAGAACTACTTTAAGGATTTTTAAGAACAGAGTCACACAGAGTCATAAAAGTTCAATGAGAAGGTTAATTTCTGATCTCATCATACATTTTTCCAGCTACATGTTGCCTCAGGCAGGTCAGATGTGGCTTCCTAGGAAAAAAAAATCACTTTAATTGAATTATAAATGTAGTAGTTTACATTAAGAGTCATGTCTAGTTATCAGTGGTGTGTAAAACATGGGGATTTTGATACTTTCATATCTTTCTTCAGCAAAGTAGCACAAATAGTAGCAAAAAGGTTAAGGTAATTAATATTTTACAACTAGTTCAATTAAATATAATGCCTTGTATTTAATGCAAGCTTCTGTTTTGCAGGAACCTGATATTGCTGGTGTATGTGAAAACATCACTAAAGAAGCTGATGAAAAGCTATCAGACATAGAACCCAAGCCAGCTGGTCACCATTCACATCACCACAACCTGCACAGACATAGGCACCACCACCACCACCACCACCATCGCAATGGCAGTCATCATTCCAAAACTGAGGACCATCAGGCTCCTTCTGAAACTAAAAGACACCATCCTCACAGGAGCAGGCATCATAGAGTGTTTGGCCATAACAGACATGATCGTACAGGTAGTCACGAACAGGTAGATGCTGTTCCTCTAGCAGAAGGTGTGGAAATTACACAAGATAAAAAGCTATGAAAAAAAGGGAAAACTAGCTGTAAAAATGAGTTAACCTGAAATTGGCAGACAGCATCAGACTCATCTTCCAGTAGCTGATGCTGCCATTGTCGACACCTTTTGTTTGAAGAGCTAGGAAATTCTGTCACTTGACAGTGTCGTGGAGCACTTCCAAATTCTTGCAGGTGACATGCCCAGCTGTCAGCAGAGGACATCACTGAATCTTGACAGTGACGTCTGCTTCCTGATGCCTGACAGGCATCAGCAGCAGGAGGAAGTGAAGGTAGTGACACCTGACAGTGACAGGAAAAGGCAAGAAACTGAGCCTGAAAAACAAACTAAGAACCTTAAAAATGCAAGAGTCCTATTACCTAAATCCACATAGTTGAAAGAGTGGAAAACATTAACAGATTTGTGTTTCTATTGCCCTCATTTGAAAGTTAAATTAGGACAGATTGGTAGAGTTGAGGTGTTGCACAGAAGTAAACTTTTAGAGCAGAGCTCTTAGAATAATGCAATACCTGTCAAATTCCATCAGCAAAAATCTTTGTAACTTAAGAATTTTGAATGACCCATAGTTTGTTTTTCAGTTGCACTGGGAAGGTGTCTGCATTCTTGGTTAACTTGTCTTTTTTGCTTGTCTTCTAACGTTCTGCTTGCATTTGTGAGGACAGGAGCGTAAACTATGACCTAGGGGCTTCTGTTTGATGTTTTGCAATCAAGAATAGAAGATAACCAAAACAGATATTTTAATCATTTTTTTATTAAGAACATGGAATGCATTCAAAGATCATTATTTTTGTGTTTTGTTTTGTTTTGTTTTGTTTTTTCCTAACATGGGGATACAAATTATGTACAAGAAAAGCTTATTCCTAAGCAACATGTCAAAACAATTTTTTATCTCAACTACAAGATACAACTAGAAATTGCTTTATTTTAAATTAAGAGATTTATGTGCTTAACTTTTGTGACTGAGACACAGCTTCAGAGTTCATTGATGTGTATTACTGTAGCTTGTAAAATCCCACTAAATCAGTAAGATTGAAAAAAGAAATCAATGTTAACAACTTCACACAGAATCAAGATCAAAAAGAGGGAGGAGCAGAAGAAATTTAATCTTGGTTTAACGTTTATCCTTGCTTAGAACAGTACTGAAATTAATAAAAACCTATTGATTAGTAAGGCAATACACCACTTAAACTTGCATAACCTCTTTCTCTGTAGCTTAGCATTCATAACCTGTGATTAACTGAGCTGAAGGAAAAATATAGTTGTTCGAGGGATTCCTGGATGAAGAAGAGAATATTCAAGAAAGGAAAACTGCTTTGACAGCGTACACCATAACTAATGATGGTTTTATGGGAAAATTGTTACTCCTACGAAACCTGAATCTTTTTATTGTGAATGCTGATCAGCAAGAAAGTAGCCCTGAATATACACAGAATGCAGTCAGTGCCTTTGGAATGTTTGACAAGAGCGTTTTCAATAAAATAAAAAAAATACTCATTTTTTTCTTCATGTATTTTTTTTCTGCTTTTATGTGCACAGTTTGAAATACACTGTTTCTATCTCTCGTTCTACTTATTACTGAAATACTTCATGTCATTTACTCAGAGTCTCCTCCGTTTGGATTGCAGGTCTTGACCTTTATTAAGGCGTTGCTCTAAGTCTCTGATGGTGTTTCGGAGAACTTCGATTTCTTTGTTTTTCTCCTCTTGGAGATGCTGCAACTTCTGTCAAAATGCAACCATAGACTTCACTCTTAAACATTGCATGCAATTATGTAACAATACAGTATGCTGTTACTAATGAGAGATACTCAAAGACCAGTATTTTTCGCTTGCAAAAGTGCAAAGATGACTTCCCCAGAATCCTCTCTTTGTGACAAGGGTTGTCCAAAGCCTACAAAAACAGTACTGCACATGTGTAATTTATATCACTGTTGCTTGTATTGGTTGCATTTTAAGTTTTTCTGGATTAACAATTTTGTGATAGAAACCCTAACTTTTGCTGTTGAACCCCAGAGATATGTGTATCAACATCAGAGCAAGAGACATATAGTTAGTTGCACAGAAGCAGAAGGGATGTGTGGGAGAATAAAACGGACCTTTGAGGCGTGCAGGTCCACCTCCTCACACTCCTCCATCCCCCATGTTCTGTGGCAGAACAAACACAGTTAGACCCCTGGGGAAGTGCTATTCCAAACAGGCTGTAACAACACTTTTGTATCTGCAGACTAGAGGCTAGTAAAACACATACCCTTCGATAGATGGTTTGTGGCAAGACTGAAGCATCTGAAAATGACTTTGTTGTTTTATTCTGGACTCTTGCTAATTTAGCATTGAACTGAAAGAATCGGGAAAAAAAATAATTAAGAACCATAGGAAAACAATATGTTAAATAATGCAAATATAATTTTAACTTTCTTTCTAATATTTTTTTTCCAAAATGGATTTCCAACCTTACCATTCTATGATTCTATGATTTTGTACCTGTAAGTAGTAATGAAGCTACTGAAGTATGCTTAGAAAAGAATGCAATTCATGTTTCTTTAAAAAAATGGCTCCAAATATTGCAAAAGGCAAATGGTACAAATGTGACAAACCAAATACATTTACACAAACATGATGACTGCTCTTAAAACATGTGAAGGCTCCATCGCTGCATATCTTCAGGAGAAGAAAATGCAGATAATGCCCTTTGAATCCACCAACCTTCCCTTGTGTTCCAAGGATAATTCAGCCTGAACACTTTCATACCCTGTTTCTTTCTCTGGTATGTGGAAAGTTTGAAGTACTTAGTGTGGAAAGTTTGAAGTACTTAGTGTGGAGAGTTTGAAGTACTTAGTGTTGTTATCACAGTGGTCTGGATGAGGGTACTTAGTGCCCCCTCAGTAAGACTGCAGACATCACCAAATTGGGTGGGAATGTTGACCTCCTGAATGGTAGGAAGGCTCTGCAAAAGGGTTTGGACAGGCTGTATCTACCGGCTGAGATCAATTGTGTGAGGTTTGAAAAGGCCAAGTGCCAGGACCTGCACTTGGGTCACAACAGCCTCATGCAAATGCTACAGGGCTGGGGCAGAGCGGCTGGAAAATGGCCAAGCAGGAAAGGACCTGGGGGTGC
>WBNM01045604.1:0-13456 GCA_013399055.1 Ramphastos sulfuratus | reverse complement strand
GTCCTTCCTGTGCTGGGGAAGAAGGAATAAGCTGATCAACCAGCAAGCATTTAGCCAAAATAATTCTAGGATTCCATGAAAATAATGGTGGACCTCTTGCACACACACTGTTTTCCTCAGTTTAGTTAATATATAATGTCTAGAATAACATGTCTAGAATATAGCATATCTAGAATGTCTAGAGCTTTAGAAGTATTCCTTTGGATAAAGAAAGCCATTGGGGTTTGCCAACTTACCTATGGGGAACTGAAACTAAGCAGCATATGAGGGATCCATTCTGGAAAGGACTGGTAGTTACATAGGAAAAAAAGCACTGAAAGCTGGACTCAGTGTGGTCATTTCACTGCAGAACTGAGAACAAAAGTGAACATTCAGAGCTCCATGCTCTCAGGCTCCATTTCAAGCACAGGAATCTTTGCATTTTGAGCATTCACAAGCCACTCTTCTGTCTCTGAGATGAACCAGCGTATTTTTAATCCACAGTGTGAACCTTCTTCTATGTTCAGCCAAGGATGTCTTAGTTTATCCCATGACAATCACCACGAGAATTCACTTTGCCAGGAGTTTAAATCTCAATATAAGGAAGTGAAAGACTGTGCTTCAGCAAACACAGAGCTGAATTCTGCTGTAAGGTTAAGATTCTGAGGTTTCCCTGTGGGAAGGATAGTTACATTGAGACAAGAGTTTAGAGACTCCTAGAATCATACAATGATCATGGTTGGAAGGGACCTGAAAGATCAGAATGAAGTACAATACAAATTCTTACCATGTTTTCAATTCACAGACCAGTATGCTCAGCACTGGTGTGGACTGCTCTCTGATGCCAGGGGACCTTTTGCTGAATGTCACTCTACAGTGAATCCAGAAGTTTATCAGAAGGTACTTAGCTCTGAACTTTTTACCCATTTAAAAGAAAAAAAGACTAATTTCTGATAGCAACACCTGAGAGAATAACTTGCCAGCTGGGAGGAGATGCATTCCTGATAGTTCTTTTCAAGCCAAGGATTTATTTTTATCTGCACATCACTATAATTACTCTTTTGTAAGGGTATCTTTCTTTTCCTTCCCAGGAGGATAAGCTTGCAGACATATCCCTGCTGCCCATACTTCTAGGTGTTAAGCTAAATGTCTAAGCTAGGAGCTTGGACTTCTCTGGCCTCCTTATCAGATCAAAGGACCAAAGCCTCCTGAGATATAAGAAAAGCTGTAGTCAGAATCTTAATTACCATTTTGCTTAGCTGCTCTGAACTGCTCTCAGAAGGCTTTTATATATTCCAAGGACAAGGCAAGAAATGTGTGTATGAAGGAGCAAAGAGACTTTAGATAAGATGTGAACAAAAAGATTTCAGGAATTGACAGTGATGACAGTCTGGAGCAGATTGCCTGGGGACTTTAGAGGGTCTCCCTGTTACTAGAAATATGTAAGATTGGCACAACAATCATCTTCTGGAATGACAAATGGAATTACAGTGACCTTGCCCACAGCACCACATCAAATGACTTCTGGTTTTCCTTCTTCCTCTGATATAGAGAGCTCAAGCTCCTAAGCCTAGGTCTTAAAAGCTGTGTGGCATCAAATACCCTCTCCTCCTTCTAAGTACATACAGCAGAGTGGCTACAAACTAGAAGTAGTTGGGAAATCTACCAACACCNGAGAGAAAGAGAAAGCGAGAAAGAAAAAAAATTTTAAAAGTGTAACATTTTGATCCTCTTGTCAGGCAAATAATCTTTTTTGCAAGTGCAGAATGAATTCCTCAAATGAAACCCAGGCATTTACTTACTTCTGCATAGGGATTACATTCACTGACGACCTTGACGCTGAAAAGCAGAGCGTGGGGGCTTTGACATGGCAATCTGCTGACCATATGCCAACCTCTTTTCCCAGAACTGCATGTTTGACACCTGTAACTGTGAGAAGAGTGAGGACTGCATGTGTGCTGCCCTTTCCAGCNAAGAGAAAGAGAAAGAGAAAGAGAAAGAGAAAGAGAAAGAGAAAGAGAAAGAAAGAGAAAGAGAAAGAGAGAAAGAGAAAGAGAGAAAGAGAAAGCGAGAAAGAAAAAAAATTTTAAAAGTGTAACATTTTGATCCTCTTGTCAGGCAAATAATCTTTTTTGCAAGTGCAGAATGAATTCCTCAAATGAAACCCAGGCATTTACTTACTTCTGCATAGGGATTACATTCACTGACGACCTTGACGCTGAAAAGCAGAGCGTGGGGGCTTTGACATGGCAATCTGCTGACCATATGCCAACCTCTTTTCCCAGAACTGCATGTTTGACACCTGTAACTGTGAGAAGAGTGAGGACTGCATGTGTGCTGCCCTTTCCAGCTACTCCAGGGCCTGTGCTGCTAAAGGAATTCTCCTCACTGGGTGGAGGACCAAAGCCTGCAGTAAGTTCTACATCTCTTTGCCTCTTGAAAAAGCATCATCCAGAAAGCCCCACACTGCAGCTCACAGGGATTCCCACAGCAAATTGTGTTCATGGTGTTGACTTCCAAGAATTTGAGGAGGAAGGGAATACCATAAAAGACAAACAGTAAGAAGGGAGAAATATAAAGAGGAGGCTTTGCTGTATGACTTGCTCAGAATCAGCAGAAGCAACGTGGACCTCAATACCCTTGCAATAGGAATAAAATAAGTGGGGTGCTTCTCAGTGGGCTTTGAGAAGAAATAAAAATGGAAATGCAGGGGGGGGAAAACAAATTATGTATTGATAGAATTGATTATATGTTTAAATTTTAATCTCTTAACCTAGACAAAACGTTTTTATTCATGGGCAGGGGAAATTTTTATTCATGGGTAGGGGAAAATTCTGCTCTAGCAGTACCACAAAAATAATGTCACTATCAAGGGCATCAGTAATGCACATTGTTACGTTTACCATATATACTTTATACCTTAAATACTGCATTTGTACCCACATTGATTCTCTAGTGAACTACAAATCTAACTCACCTTTTCACTCTTTAGCAAAATACACCAAGCTGTGCCCAAAATCCTTGGAGTACTCTTACTACATCAACTCCTGCCAACCCACCTGCCGCGCTCTGAGCGAGCCTGATGTCACATGCAACATCGAGTTTGTCCCAGTTGATGGCTGCACCTGCATAAATGGAACCTACATGGATGACAGTGGGAAATGTGTGCCTGCTTCTAGCTGTCCTTGCTACTACAAGGGAACACCTCTGTCTTCTGGAGAAGTCATCCATGATAACGGCATTGTCTGGTAAGAGACGTGTAAATTAAAGAGTGAGACTGGATACAGGCTACTGTACCCATAAAACTCTACAGGCATTATCCAAGCCATTCCAATCAGCTGCACTTCTCTCCCTAAGAATTTGTCTGTAATACCCCCACAGGTCCTCAAAAACTGTTTGGGTTACCTATGTGTGGAAGATGGCACTTAGACTACTACAAGAGCTCAACAAACTATACTGTGGTGTTTTAGCCTTGACTCCCACTCAGTCCCTCACTCCTCAGTACACAGACTTTTCTTACCCATGACTGTAAAATTCTTGTTCTGTGGTGAAAGATGCTTTAATCCCATTACAGGTTATGAATGGAGTAGGAACTGTTCTGAAGGACAGCTTTTAACTAGGCAAATGGACAGAGCAAACCTGGCATTACACAGAGCACTCTAATCTTTTGGTCTTCTGTAGTATAAAATATCTTTGAATGGTACAAAATATCCTGATAAAGGACACATTTTCTTTGTTTCATCACACAGTCTTTCAAATTCATTAGGAAACAAACTGCAACTTAGCAAGGAAAAGCAAAAATATATCCATTCTCTTTTCTTTTTACAGCACTTGCTCCTATGGAAAGCTGAGCTGCACTGGAGAGAAACCTGAACCAGGTAACTTAAGATTGTCTTTAATTCTCCCTTTCCATCCTCACCCTTTCCACTTCTCCCTCTTTTTTTGCTTTTGTTTTTGTTTTGGTTTTTTTTTGTTTGTTTTTGTTTGTTTGTTTGTTGTCATTCTACAAGTCTGAATTCAAACAAGAAAGTGAACTCATGGCTTTTGTAATGTGCTGGATACTCCCAAAATGTAAAGAAACATTGTTTTATCTTTCAAACAGCTTACCTTGGGTTACCCAGGAGAAAAGAATATTTGGTCACCTCAGTGAGCATGAGGAGAAAACCATCCGTGTTTTAAATAAAAGAACAGTACTAAAACACCTTACCCCAAAAGTACAAAGTAAACCAGGATCTCTGTTTTCTTGGGTTTCTTTTTTTGCTGAAAGGAAATGTTTCATGAAGCTAGCTAATAGAATATAAACACAAAACCCAGACTAGTATGACTTTAAAATAGCATCCAGTTCCTGTTTCTGGTTAAAGTCACTATATTGAGGTACAGGTATCCCAAAAAGAAGTCTTTGGTTGCTGGTTTGTTTGTTTTGGTTTTTTTTTTTTCTCTTACCTGCATTAAGGAAACACAAATAAATAAACAAATTGGTGATCTCACCTTTCTCATGGCTTTTCTCTCTTTCAGTCTGCACACCTCCCATGGTCTATATTGACTGTAGCAATGCCACTGGAGATGTAATAGGAGCAGGATGCCAGAAGAGCTGTCAGACTCTAGATATGGAATGTGTAAGTACAAAATCTTTATACCCATCTAAACTGCATCTCTTTGACAATTACCAGCTGCAGCTGGACTCTTCCTTCAGGGAAATGTTTCAACTCATGCTCTCTGTATGGCCCTGACAGTACAAAACCCACTGTGTCTCTGGCTGCGTGTGTCCTCACAACAAAGTGTTAGATGGCAAAGGTCACTGCATAGCTCCAGAAGAATGTCCATGTGTTCACAATGGCAATTTCTACAATCCAGGAGAATCAATCAGAGTTGGCTGCAACAACTGGTAAGAGCACATTGGAAAAAAAAATTTTTAAATATTATATAGAATTTTTACATATAATATGTATTATATTATATATTATTATATATTATGCATTATTATACACATTATATTTTTAATTATATAATATACCATTATTATCATTACTACTACTATATATTATATTATAGTAAGATAATAATGATAATAGTTACTGTTATTACTATTATATTATTATAATACACTTTTTANATAATAACTCCGATATTCAAAAGGGAATAGTTTAAGCTTTTGGTGAATTGCAGTATTCCACTCTAGCAATACCAAGATTTACAGGAAGGAATCCTGTGTAAGATGATCCACTTAGTAGCCACAAATCAAATTCTGTCTGGTTTTGATAATGGCACACAGCATGGAAATTGCAAGTGGTGAGAAGAAGATGGTTTGGATGTTGTCATGTTCATTCAAGTCAAGAAAGCTTTTTCCCTCACAGGAAATCCTTACATTTCAATACATCTGGAAATGTGAAAGGTTTAAAATATTTTCTAATCCAAACTATTCATGGCATCAGGAAGTAACAGAGTTTCTGGATAAATCCCAAAGGCTCTAGAGCTATGCTGCATGGCTGAGGACAAGCAAACCTCATTTTTTTTCATTGTAGGCTTAACACAGTTTAAAATCAGATGGATGTATATGGAGCAATGTCCTTATAGCTCTAGCATATGCGTGTCTATTTCTCACACTTGGGGTGCTTTTTCTCTTGTGTAGCACGTGCAGAAACAGAAAATGGCACTGCTCCCAGGAACCCTGCCTGCAAACCTGCTCTGTTTATGGTGATGGGCACTACACCACCTTCGATGGCAAGCGCTTTGATTTTGAAGGAGACTGTGAATATGTTCTGGTCCAGGTAACAGAGCCCTCCCCTGCTTCTTGCACTGCTCAAGGTCCTTGCATTTCACATATGCCCATGCAGCACAGCTAACATCCACTATCATTCCTCTGTCTCAGAACTACTGTGGTCAACAGAGCACAGGGAACCAGGAAACCTTCAGAGTCATCACTGAGAACATTCCATGCGGCACTACAGGAACCACTTGCTCTAAGTCTATTAAAGTCTTCCTGGGGGTAAGTATTTTCTTTCATAAGTGGTACTTTGGGCCTAATGTGCCAGAAGGACAGAACAAGTATCCTTCAAGACAGTGAGAATGTTATACAATTCATTGCTCACTGCTGTTGATTCTGCTCTCTGCTAGAGAAAGCAAAGGAGGGAATTCTGAAGAGAAATTGTTTAATGTAAGAATCATATTGGTGATAACAGAGTTACTTCAGCAAGAGTTACTGCCACCAAATTAGTGACTCTTTAAACTGACCTCTAACTTCTTTTATTCTTTTCCTGTTCTAGAACTATGAGCTGGTACTCAGTGATGGACACTCTGATGTCATCCAGAGGGCACCTGGGGGAAAAATGCCATTCCAAATCCGTTCCATGGGCATCTACTTGGTGGTTGACACTACTGCTGGCCTGATACTCATGTGGGACAAGAAAACCAGCATATTCATCAAACTCAGCCCCAGCTTTGAGGTACATCTTCAAAACCAAAGTCCTGAACAAAATTATTTCTGAAATATATCTCTCAAAGAAAAAAAAATATGGAAACTCAGACTGTAATGAGAAGACTTTAAAATGCACCAGTTGTACATTACTACCTTAGCAGTGTTGACTGAAATTGTGTACCACCCATTTTCTTTAAATTATTCAGCAACAGCTTAACAGCAGCTACCTCAGCAGCTCTTCATGCAAAGCCTTCACTGAAAAGATGTGGTCACGATTAGGTAAAACTGATGAGCTCAACACTAAGAACAAAAACTATGAGTCTGCTTCCTATCCTTATCCTTCCTAACAACAAACTAGAGGCATCTCTTCATGGAAGGTGTTTTATGAAAATGTCTGAGTCTGTGTTTTATAACAATGTCTGAGTCTGTTACTGAAGAGGCCCAGATAACCTTAAATAAGTTTCATCCTGAAGTCTGCTACTTGCAGATATTAAGAAACTGTTTCTTACTGACCTCTGCCATTTCACATTTATCTCCATCCAGGGACACGTCTGTGGACTTTGTGGAAACTATGATGGCAATGGGAATAATGACTTCACTACTCGCAGTCAGTCTGTGGTAGGAAATGTGCTGGAGTTTGCCAACAGCTGGAAGGTGTCTTCTAGTTGCCCCAGTGCCAATGGTACAAAGGATCCATGCACTGCCAACCCATACAGGAAAGCCTGGGCACAGAAGCAATGCAGCATCATTACCAGTGAAGTGTTTGCAAAGTGTCACTCCCAGGTACGACAAAAACTTCAGTCTCAAAGTCTCTTGAGCCAGATTTTACATTCATTTTTGTATGTAGGATAGCTGAAAAAGGCAGTAAAATACATTCTGTGTGAAGTCAGACCAAGTTCCAGGGAGACCACACACAAGTATTTTCACTTTTGCTTTCTCAGCTTGTGCCATGAGTTAATACATGAAGGAATTGAGATTTGGGTTGTTTTAACAGAAGGCACAACCACAGATTATTTAGTTTAGTTTCTAATGGCATCATTTTGTGCTAATTTAATTATCAGCCACCTGATACACATGACTGTGTGCCAGCTTGTTGTCATGTAACAATATTCCTTCTGGTCTAGGCAATTCTGCTCTGGCAGGGAGGTTGGAGTAGATGATCTTTAGAGGTCCCTTCCAGCCCCTGACATTCTGTGATTCTGTGACTCTGCAATTTATCTTAAACATCAAAGAGCTCTTTATTACATTACAGTTTTGGTGTTTTGTTTTTTTTTTAACAGCTGTATTGAACCTTCTCCTCCTTGATTTTTCAAAGTATTCTCAGTTTCACATATTTTCCTCCATTTTTTAAAAGACAGTAAATGCCTTTTCCAAAGAGGCACATGGAAACTCAAATGTTTTCTCCAACAGGTTGAACCAAACGAATATTATCAAGCATGTGTGGATGATGCCTGTGCCTGTGACACCGGAGGGGACTGTGAATGTTTCTGTACAGCAGTAGCTGCCTATGCTCAAGCCTGCAACGAGCTGGACATCTGCATTTCATGGAGAACACCATCCATTTGTCGTGAGTTTCACTCTACTATGATTTGAAGGGGTCCAGAGGGAAAGAAACCAGTTGAAAAAGAAAAAAAAAAAAAAAAAGAAAAGAAAAATAAGAATGATGAAAGAAAGAATCAAATTTTATTTGTAGGAGGCACTGCTAGAGTCTAAAACCAGCAAAAAAAAAAAACCCACACATAGTAAGTTGGCTAAATCACACAAAGCCAACCTAATTCCTTCAAATGAAATCACTGATAATAACATTTTACCAGTGGTGTTCCCAGTGTTTGATTTACTTGCAGTCATGATTCACAGCTGGTGAACGATAATATCACATTATACTCCCACCTGTCTGCATCAGGCTCAGTGTAAATAAATATTAGTTCTTGAAAGCTAAAATCAATGGTTCAGTTAATTGATTTTCCATGCTTAATGTGCAGCTTTACTGGTGTCAAAATGTGGCAGAGATGTAACAACTGTATGAAACCAGAAATAAGTCAACCACTGTTCACCTCCTATGTGGTTATGCTGATCAAGTGGGGTTTTCACCCAGCAAAACTGAAAGACAGCAGAGCAAGAAGACCTAAGCTCTTTTCCTGTCTTTTCCTCTAGCTCTCTTCTGTGATTACTACAATCCCCAAGGGGAGTGTGAGTGGCACTACAAGCCCTGCGGAGCCCCTTGTATGAAGACCTGCAAAAATCCAAGTGGGAAATGCCTTCATGAGTTGAGAGGTTTGGAAGGTAAGCAGAATCATGCATCTCTCATTCTACCTACAGGAAGCTAAAATGCAATCTAACAACACTTACATGACTCAATATTTATATTAGAAATTATAAGAAGAGATTTCCTACGTAGTCTCTTACTCCATAGCAGACTGTGACATCGGTTGGGGTGAAGATGAGGACAAAAGGCTCCAAAACTTAATGTTCAATCAAGGGAATAACACTGAGAGTCTGAAATGCCTCTTGCTGTGCAGGATAATTTGGGGAATGCAGATAGAAGCAGAATATAGAGTTAGCCCTGCCTGTGAAAGGCCTGCTGTTAACACAACTCTTATTTTTCACTGCAGGCTGCTATCCAAACTGTCCAAAGAACAAGCCCTATTTTGATGAAGAAACCATGACTTGTGTTGATACCTGTGGTTGTTATGAAAACGGAAAGAACTACAAACCAGGAATGCTGATGCCTTCAAAGGAGAACTGTCAATCATGGTAGGATTAGTAAAGGTTTTTAAACCCTGAGTTCAAAGCTGTGGAGCCTAATTTATTGTACATTAAGTTTCTTATTATCATACATTGGGCTTTTTGTTCACCAACAGCTGCTAGGCCAATCAAAGGCTGCTGAATAATTAGGTAAAACTGATGAGCTCAACACTAAGAACAAATCATCCATTCTGAAAGACTCAAAACAGTGAAACATTTTGCCACATAGGGGTTAACTTTTTACATACTCTTTATTTATTGAAGTCCCTTTGTTCATTTTATAATTCTTAAATTAATTTAAACCAAGCAACGGTTACGGGAATGGAGAAATTTTATTAAAGTATCCTTAAACTCATGGTGTGAAATTACTTAGAAGTTTGTAAGCAACTACTCTTCATTTTTTGAGCTACTTTCTGTTACTGCAAGGGTGGCTCCATATTTGTAAGTCAGCAACTATTCCCACATACTCTGTCAGAACTGATGACACACTGGGACAAGTGCTTGCTGGTAAAGCTTCTGCTCAGAGAGGTTGTGGAATCTCCTTCTATAGAAGCATTCCAAACCCACCTGGACATATTCCTGTGTGACCTACTCCAGATGCTGCTCTGGCAGGAGGGTTGGACTAGATGATCTCTTCAAGTCCCTTCCAACCTCTAATGTTATGTGGTTCTATGAAACAGCACAAAGTTATCAGAACCAGTTGTCAAGCAGTTAACATGCCTTTATGTTATGATGCCTTTAGAGCAGCTACACTTGAATACTGTAAGCAGCACAGCCAGAATGGCAAAGAGCCCATCTGAGCTAACCCAACCTTCATGGCAGGTCGTGCAGTCCATAGGCAGCTTTGCCTGCAGAGTTTCTGTCATTAACAGTACTAAACCTAACCTGTTAAATACATATCTATAATTACTTAAGTTTACTCAGTGTACAAGTGCCCTTAGTTGCTGTAAATAAACATATCAAGATTCAGTTCTTAAGAGACAATAGATAAATTCCCCTCAAAACCAGAATGCATTCTTGCACCTCTTGAAAGCCTTGACAGAAAGTCATTGTAGACTGCCTCAACATCTGCAATACAGTGATCCTTTCTCAAGTTATACATTTACCTGCACTTTCCCTTCCAAAAAAAACAAGCATCCCTATCAGAGAGTTAAGATCATTTCAAATCATCCCTCCCCACACCTTTGTCCAGCTCTGAAAGCACCATCGTTAGCATCCTGGCAGAGGAGAATCACCTTTCCTGCCAGAAACATGAGTGATCCCACCTAACTTGGTTTGTAAACCAAAGGAAGAGAAAAGGGTCAATAGAACAAAATTGAAACAATAAAATGATGTCATGAACCAATATACTCACTGTTATTATCTCCTTTTTTCTCTTCCAGTGAATGCACAATTCATGGCAAAAAATGCAGCTATGATGTATACGGTAAGTTGGTAAAGCTGTTCTATCTGAATAGGATGCTCCTGAAGAACTCTGCTCTGTGTGTCAGCTACCAAGGAGTAACACTCTCTCTTCTGACTTACAGAATGTGTCTGCATTTATGAGGGGAAAAGATATGGCTATAAAGATGTGGTCTACAATACCACGGATGGCATAGGAGGGTGTATTGTTGCGGTTTGTGGTCCCAATGGAACACTTGAAAGGATTATCTATGACTGTCCAGTCTCAACGACACCCTCAACAACCTTCCACTTCAGCACTACAACAGCTCCCACCACTACCACAGGTACATCCCTTTACAACTTCTAAAAGTGTATTTCATCCTTACATAGGAAAATATAGCTAAAACTACCCCATGCTCAGACTCGCAACATAAGTGAAGGAATAGAACCTCAAAATAAGAAAGTCTCATTTCTGATGAGTGTCATAGAATCACAGAATCAGCCAGGTTGGAAGACACCTCCAAGCTCATCCAACCCAACCTATCACCCAGCTCTAGCCAATCAACTAGACCATGGCACTAAGTGCCCCATCCAGGCTTTGCTTCAACACCTCCAGGGATGGCGACTCCATCACCTCTCTGGGGAGCTCATTCCAATGGCAAATCACTCTCTCTGTGATTATTGTTTTACTTATCTTCACAGTCAAGATTAGGACAAAGGGTAATGGCTATAAACTACAGCACAGGAAGTTCCACCTCAACATGAGGAAGAACTTCTTTATTGCAAGGATCACAAACCACTGGAACGGGCTCCCCAGAGAGGTTGTGGAGTCTCCTTCTCTGGAGACGTTCAGGACCTGTCTGGATGTGTTCCTGTGTGACCTGCACTAGATTATAGTCCTGCAGGGGGGTTGGACTCAATTATCTCTGGAAGTCCCTTCCCACCCCTAACATCCTGTGAACCATAAAAAAAGAAGCATCTAATTTATTATCTGTAATTGCAACTATTTCTATATGTGGAACAATCTTTATTTAAAAAATCACTATTTTCTCTACTAAGCTACATAACGCAAAATCCCTGATCAGGTGCATAGTATTTATAATTACAGCACTAAGTGGATTGCTCAGAGTGAGATACTGAAATGTTCATTTCTAGAGTTCCTGTTCAGCATTCTTCAGGCTGATAATCTCTAATTACTAAAGGCAAATGCTTAATAATTACTCAGAAACAACTTCAGAACTGCAGGCCTTGAAATCAGAGAAACCATCAGCACTGCTGTAATCCATGAGCCATTTTCCAGCTATTTCCCAATTCAAGTTGATGTGCAAAAGCTTATGGACTGCTCTCCAACCAAGAAATGCTTTCTAAAAGCTAGACCTAAAATAGAAAGTGTAGGGATGCTGATAGTCTACACTGGGCATCTTTTAGTTCAAATGGAGGAGTAAAAAGATAATGTAGTGCACGAGTAGTCAACTCATTTGGAAGCAAGAAGGAATCTTGATGCATAGATGAAACATTATTCCTCCCACTGGGTTTGACTTGGGTTTTGACATGGCAGAGAGGCCAGTAAATATTGAAGCAAGAAACAAACCAAAGTGACACCAAATGAAACACATGCACACAAAAAAGTGTGAGATTTTCTTTTTTCCCCCGGTATGTATAAGTCATGACTGAAGCTTAATACAGCACTTTGCCAAAGATATTTAGCACACTCTTAGGAAGTGACAGTTCCAATCATTTTAGTAGATTAAATTCCCAGGTGATGGATTTTCTGTTCTAACTCATACTGACTTTTAACTACACTGAAGTGAGGCACAACAGGCTCACAATGCAAGCAAAGGAATTTAGGAATATTTTCAGCTGATTTGAAATAATAACTAAAATAGGGAATACCTACAGGAATCCTAAGTATTGTCATCTCTTTCTCACAGTGTCACCGACTACATCACAGTGTGTTCATGAAGTCTGCGAGTGGTCACAGTGGTATGATGGAGGTGTGCAAACTCCCGGCTATGATGGTGGAGATTTTGAAACCTTTGATGATTTGAGAGCTAAAGGTTATGAAGTCTGCAAAGCTCCTCGGGCTGTTGAATGCAGGGCAGAGAAATTCCCCGACATACCACTAAAGGACCTCGGCCAAAAAGTAGAATGCAGTACAAAATCTGGGCTTATATGTTACAACAAGGATCAAATCACAACAATGTGCAACAATTATGAAATCAGAATCCTATGCTGTGTTTTTGTACCATGCTCCTCGACAACACCAACTAAGAGCACAGAAACGACAACATATTCAACCACTACAACTTCTGTAACTACAACAACCATACCTGAAACCACCCCTCTATCTTCCACTCCAACAATACCTCTTTGTATTAAAGAAGAATGTAAATGGTCGAGGTGGTACGATGTCAGTTATCCTGGCTCTGGATATAATGATGGAGACATTGAAACAATTAATAATATTGAAAAGAAGGGATACAAAGTCTGTAAAAACAGAAAAGCTGTGGAATGCAGAGCAGTAAGGTTTCCAGATACACCATATCCACTTCTGGAGCAACACATCACATGCAATACGGAAGAAGGTCTGACATGCTACAACAAAAACCAACTACCACCCATCTGCTACAACTATGAACTGAGATTCAAATGCTGCGAAAATATAACAATACCATGTGAGACAACGACTACACTAACACCTCCAACTTCTTCAACGACACTAAGCACAACATCTACAGAAATAACAACACCACACATCCATACCAGATATGAGACGACAACAACTTCCATGACCACACCACCAACGGAGCCTATTCATATAAGAACAACAACACCACCATCAACACCATACAAATCCAGCACCACCACCCAGGTCTCTACTCCCTGCGAGACCGAAATATGCAGATGGAGTGAATGGTTGGACGTCGACTTCCC
>WBNM01045599.1:0-14222 GCA_013399055.1 Ramphastos sulfuratus | reverse complement strand
ACTCTTGTAGCCTGTCCTCATAGCAGAGCTGCTCCAGCCCTCTGAGCATCTCCGTGGCCTCCTCTGGACCCTCTGGACCCAAAATTCTTTGAAGAGGTCCTCTACATCATGATGGTACTGAATAAATTAACAAAGGCCTATTTGTTATTTTTCCACTGACTTTGGGAGGAAGAACTATTCAAATTCTTTGTGGTTTAGGCCATTTTCTAGCTGGGGATCACTGTTCTTAGGAGATAGGTGGCTGGACTGTGTGAGCTCTCTTTGTCTGATTCCATGCAACATCACTCAGGTCTGAGCATCTTTCAGCAAAAAGTCACCAGAATTCAAATATATGCAAAGCAGACTTGTTTTAGGTGGTCATGGTAGTGATGCAGCCATGGGGACAGTTAAATCCACCAGAGGAACAGTGACCAACTTTTGGGCAAAGAGGGCAGTGCCATCTTAAAGCACAATACCCATTTCTGACTAGACTTGATTTCCTGTTGCTTTTCTTGAAAATAAACAGAGGTATTTTGTTTTCTGTCACTGCTGAACTCAGCAAGGTGCTGTCAAGCAGTTAAATAATGTACAGCAGAAGTAAATGGATATAATTTATAGGGAGCAGCTGTAAAGCAGGAAAATGCACATAGATCACCAATGGGTTTCACAGCTACCATCTGGCAACAGCAAATGAAGAGATTTAGGAAACTGAGTATCCATTACAGGCTAAAAAAAAAAGTTTGTTGTGACTCCTAACTCGTTACTTGGTGTCTCACCTTCTCCAGAATGTTCCTATGACTGCATTGCTTCTCCTGGCCTTCTTATGCCTTGTCCAGCCCAAGTTCCAATCTCCCAGCAAAGGTTTAAGTTGTTGTTCACTCATTTTCAGACTGTCATTTTCCTCAATCGTCTGTCTTTGTCCCCTCTTCCATTCTTACTAGACCATTTTTCTCTCTGCTCCCTCACATCCAAAGTCCAGTTTCATTTATGCCATTTATTTTATTCTGCACCAAAATATTTGTGCCCCCAAAAGGAGGGAATCTGGCAGAGCCAAGCCAGTTCTCATTCTGAAAGCCCAGGACTGAAAAAACTGGTGAGAAGCTTCAGATTGTTCAGTGAGGACAGAAGTTGTGCTGGTTAGCTTTTGAAACAGAAGCTGTTCTGCTGAGCCCATTCGATTTGTTGTTTCATTGAACTTTATCTTGTAAAACTTTGTCTAGATTTGGTGGAAAACAGTGAAAGCTGCTTGTAAGAAAAAACATTGCCTTTTTACTGTCTTTCCAATACATGTTGTAGCAAAGATCCTAGCTGGATCTTTGGAAAGATCTGTGTGCTTCAGGAAAATACCTGTGTGCTTGTAATGCTGCAAAAAAAGTCTCGTTTCCCCAGTTCTGTTCTTGGAGAAAGCTGAACAGTTGCACAATTTTGGCTGATACTTGCCAGTAAAATTCAGCCTTAAGGCTAAATTTTCTGAGCAACATGGAGAGTTTCAGCCCAAATGGTTCAGGTCTGGCAAAGCTTTAAGCTGTTGAATGCAAAGTCTTGTAAGTGGAAGTGCTGGGGAAGTTTAATAGTGGGCAGTGCTACTAACTCCACCTATAGAACATCCAAAGTCTACTCTTAGGTCTATAAATTAGGTCATGCTGCCGTGGTTTAATGGCCATGGTAGCCTTAGGCTGATAGTTGGACTCAATGATCCTAGAGGACTTTTCCAACCGAAGCAATTCTGATTCTTTAACAGTACAACTGTAGCAAAACATTTAAATCAAACCTGAAATGTCATTAAAAGCTTTAGAGCCTTAAGCTGCTTTATAAATGTTGGGTCTGACCTTGCAGGGTATCCTAAGCAGGGCCAGAAGTCAACACTTTGCAGTTGTGGTGTCAGTATTCCCCAAACAGTTTATTGGCGACCTTCCTCACCTTGATCTGCTAAAAAAGCATTTTGTGGGAGTTCCTCTGCTCTGCAGGTCATGCTCTGAAATCCCTTCTCAGACCTCGTGGGGACCAATCTCACTGAAGTCAGGTTTTCCTGAGGGAGCATTAAGCAATAAGTGAGTAAGGACCTCTGTGTGTGCAGAAACATCTTTACTGTAACTGCATCCCTGCAGTGTGGTTTCTGTGATGTGTTTATGATAAGGAAGGGCAGGGTCAGGGTGTGCACATGGAGGTGGGAGGAGGAGAGCAGTGTCATAATTAATATCTAGCAGACTTAAATTCCTCCTCGGCTGCTGGAAAGCAGCTGTTGAAGGGATGAAAACAGTGAAGAAAGAGCACAGTTGTTTTCAGACAAATAGGTCCAATAATGCTTTCCAAAGCTAGTGTGGAAACTCTGGTGGGCAAGAAAATGGAATAAAAGGTCAGGGGTCAAAATGGAGTTTTGTTGGCAGGTGAAGCTGGTGGCCAAACTGATAAAAGGATTGGCTTCTCTCTCTGTTTTCTTTTGTTTCTTTCTCTTCCCCTCCCTCTCTTTCAGTCTCCCTTTCTTCAGTTCCACTATTCTCAAATAAATTTGGTGGAACAGAGACAATTACATGTCTTTAAATGTCTGTATTGTAGCCCAGCTCTTCCAGCTACCATGACTTATTCTTGATACTTCATGATCAGCCAAGACACCCTCCCAGCACTCATTGCTGCAGGCCCAAAGGAGCCATATCCAGTTGTTTCTTCTACCGGTTTTGGCTAACCCCCAACCATCTCCTGAACTCCTGTTTATTCTCTCATGTACCTTTTCCCTTTCCACCTTATGTCCTTGCACAACATTTTTGTTTGCTTTATGAGGATTTATGTTGTCTGCTTAAGGCTCCTGAACTATTTCTGTCATCCTATTGCACAGACAGCTGTGAACATCAGCCATAAGATTACAGCAGAAGTATCAGTTTGCTTGTGTGTCTGATGCTATATTGTACTTAAGATGCCCTGGAGTGAGATGACAACTAAAAGTTAGCAACTGAGACAGTTGCTCTTCTTCTTGCTGCTGGTGTGGGTTTATTCTGCAGAACTGCAGTTAGAAAATGCAAAATCTCTCCAGCCCCAGCCTTTGTTGGTAAACTGTTTTCCTCCCTGAAGAAGCTGACTGCTGTAGTTAGCACCATCTAAGACTCTGAAACCATGTGCTTGACCTCTGTAGCAATGTTCACCAGAACTGAGGGGAGAAGAAATGAAGAGCACCATTAAGTGCTTGATAATTCACTCTCCTCCTTATTTATATTCTTTACCATCTTTAAGAAGATACAAGAGATTTCTAAATGTAGTTGTTGCTAGGGGACTAGCAGGCTGCTATCTGAACTCCTGCTTGTAATGCTACAGATCCCAAGACTCTGTTAATGTCTTTGGGACTCTGGTTCTAGTTCTAGTTCACTGTGTGCAGTTCTGGAGCNCATTCTATGATTCTATCAGTGGAACACAAAAGCAGACCCTGTTCCTTTTCCTTCCTAAAAGCTGGATAAAATGTCCTGCTTCTTACTGGTGTAGGCAAGAAGCACCTCTCTATAGCTCTCTTGTCCCATCCATCTGATGGAAATAATTTCTGCTGCTGCATTGGCTGTGCTGCTCTTGTATGGGGTGCTGGGTTGTTTGCCCCACTGCAGGGAGGAGGCTTTTCCTTCTCTAGATTCAGAGTTCTTGCACACATGAATCAGATTTTAAGTTGCCTCCACCTCTTTTGCCAGTAAAGACAAAGGTGGAAAGAAGTCAAGCAGAGCTGAATCTTCAGTGTGAAGCTTAACCTCCCCTCCCTCTGATCATTACAGAGCAAGCCTCTGGAAAACAAACACTGTCTGAAAAGAAACTTTGGAAAAGAGTCCTTGGAGTGTGGTGGGGCTGAATAAATGAAGGATAATCACACTGAGCTGATTCCCCCTCAGAATGCCAACTTTCCTGAAGGTATTCAGAAGACAAACACGGATAAAAGTGAACAATGTTTCCAATAATGTGGATGAATAGAGCCCAGGCTTATGAATTCCTGAGGAAAATGAACAAAGGCAATTTCATGCTGGCTCCTTGGCATGATAATAAAATAGAAGGTCTGTAGTGCTGCCCAGAAAAGGAGTATTTCTGAAATCTAGAGTCATTTCTTCAACCTGTCAGACCTATTTCCCTTGTTTTGCTGTGCTGGCAATGATGGTTCTGAACACTCCCTAGGCTTTGTGTTCTCCTCAGAATGACACCTCCAGTGAAATGGAGTGGCAGGATTAATATCCAACAGGAATTCTGAGTATGTGCTGAATCTGGACTTTATAACAGCATGGCATGGAGTCTCCTTTCAGAAATGAATTAAAAATGACTTGGTTAACTACACTTTCAAGTAGGCTGGCACAGAGACAAAGGGCCATAAATCAAGGTTAATGATAATGGCAATGCACCAATTTGGACAGGAAGATGAACATGAGGAGTAATGAAAGAATTGGTGCTAGGCCCAGCTTTACTAAGAGCCATTATTTATATTGTTAATGGAAACTAAAGAACACTGAAGTCAAAGCAGTTGCCAAAGTCTACAAGAAGATGGAGAAGACATGTTGCCTAGCTCCAACTATTTATTACTGTCTTAGATCATTTTCCTTTTCTCAGTTATCCTGAAAAAAAAAAAACCATGAAGAGAAAAAGGTACCTGAAGAAGAAATGTCAAGACCAAGAGGAAGGATGCACTGTCTAGAAGCACCTTTCCACTGATCTGGGCAGAGACCAGATGAGTGCAGTAGTTAGATCACTGAAGTACTTGCAGGATGGATAAATATGGTTAAATCTGGGAAAAGCTTAAATTATGCTCCCCATTGGATTTGCTTTGGACTGAGCTATACAGCTGGAGAAAGTTGTTTTGAAATCTTTGTGTCAGTTAAGAAGTTTTAGCAGAGATCAAGAAATAAAACTCAGCTTTTAACATGAAATGGTTCCAGAGTCAAGTGTTTTAGTGCTTCATCTGTAAAGCTTAGAGAGGTATTAAGTAATTTAATTGCACCAATAACAAATAAATGTTGATTTTGAAGAGTAACAATATTGAGTGAGAAGCCAAACAAGTCATACATTGAAAGGTCTGGGGGGAAAAAAAAAAAAAGAAAGAAAAAAGAAAAAATAATCAAATTTGTCCAAATGGTGACTAAGAGGGGAAAGAAAACCTGCTGAAAGTATTTATTTAAAGATGAAAACAGTCAGGGGAGTGATGGCCCAGGGGGCATGAGTAAGGAGAATGAACTCAGTGAATATTAAAATTATTGCTTAATACCAAATTTCTTCAGACTCTGAAGTATTTATCAAGAAAGAAGATGGCAGCCCAATATCATCAGAGTTGGGAGGTTTGTTGTTGGTTTGATTATGTTAAATCTGTTTTGTAAAGCAATGGGAGCATGCTAGGTGCTCCTGTGCTAATTGTGGCATGGACAAATTAGAAGTAAAGTGAAATATGAATGTGGCCTTCTGAAGAGAAAAGAAAAGGTTGTCTGCCAGTGGTGTTCTGGTAGGTTTGGTCACACAAAAGGCTTGGCCAAGAGAAGATGAATGGGGCAGAAAAAGTAATGAAATCAACACTCCAGTGGTTGGATGCTTTCCCTGACAGATGGGAACACACTCTTCCAGCTTTACTGCCATTAGGAACTGTGCATCCTCTTTCCACAGTACCCATAGCAATGGGACAAGGTATTTCAACAGGTCTCACAGCGAGGACTGGAACCCAAGTCCACTCTCACAAAGGAATCCTTGAATCCAAACCAGAAGAATTATCTCTTGGCCTAGTGAATCTTTTATAACTCCAGGGAAAGCTGGCTGTCCAGAAGGCTGTATGAAGTCATCCTCTAACAGTTCAGTGTTTAGATGCTGGGATACATGCATTTGCTCTTGCTTAGGCTAAGAAACAATCACAGATAGGTGTTTGAGAGGCCACCTGAGGGCTCAGCCTGCTGCATTGGTGGGTGACAAACCAGCACAACTGCCAAGACCTTTGCTGGCATTTCCATGAAGGCCATTGCTCAGCAGATCAGCTGTAAAAACCTTTAATGTATAAGAAGGAGACGAGGGTATTCATTGCCTTCTTATATAAGCAGTGTGCTAGGCTTTTCCACACTGTCAGTGCCTGAGCCTGTGTGGCTGGTGTTGACAGGGTATGTGAGTTACTCATGAGAATGGAGGCATCAAAGAGCCACCATTCTGCAGTTAAGCAGCCTGTGTCACCCAGCAGACTTTGTACTGCCTGACAAACGTCATGTGCTGACAGCAGCGTCTGCCTGGAGGTCCACTGGAAGGAGTAGTCACACTGTCAGTCAAAGCTGAAGGGCTGACTTTAAGGAAGCTGGTGTGGGAGACTCACCTCTCTGAAGGCTACCTGCTTGCATTACAGCACCTATGTTGATAAAGCTGAAAACCTTGCCATGGTCTGGAAATTATTTGCTTTCAGGAGATCTGGACTCTGTTTCTAGCTGCCCCAGAGGAATCCCCTGCACTGCAGGTGGTCCATTAAGCAGCAGACAATTCGTGTTTGGGGTTTAAAACAAGACTTTTGCTTTTTACAGCTCTGTTTGGGTGTTTATCGACTGGATGTAACAGAGTGTTGTGTCACTTGCCCTGTAGAAGTGCACAAGCCATGAATAACATCAGTAGCAGAGGTAAAAAGGGAAGGCAAAGGTATGCAAAGAAACTTCAGGTACTTAAGTCCTTAAACTGAAGCAGCTTTCTCTAGGTGGATCTGCTTGTCGACAGCTATTGGCAAGGCAGGTGCTGTGTCAGGGCTGTGCCTGCCTTCAAAGCCTGAATTTCAGAGGATGTGTTCTCCCTTTAGAGCTTTGAATGTCTCTGATTTGTCACATCCTCACTAGTGATAAAAATGTCTCTTTTTCTCCTATCAAAGCCCTTCTGTCTAGCTCAAAGCAGATCTTTGCTTTTCTGAACACTCGCTAATACCTACCTGGACTACCCTTAACCCCCAAACTCATTTTCTTCTCTTGGAGCAGCACCATTTGAGTATGGTCTCTGCAAAATGTAATTTCCATCTAAGACTTGAACTAGACCTCATGAAATAAGATGCTGAGAAAGATTTACGAGTCACCAAGGCTCGAGCTAATGTGCTGATAGCTGTGGAATTCCAGATCTTCACACAGAAGTACTCACAGCTGTAGCAGGAATTCCCTCATTTGCCAAAAGCCCTTAGAAAAGCACCCTCCAAACAATGGTAAGGGAGGGTTTAAGCTGTGTGTGTGCACTGGATGTGTGTACAGGTTGAAACACTTCTGAAAATCGGGGGGAAAATCTTCACTTGCAACAATAATACTGAGGATGGAGCAAGCAAGGAGGAGTGGGATGGACCTTTCTGACTGCTCTGCCCCTGGGCATTTTCCAAGATGCACACAACTGATGGCATCTGCCCTGCAGGATAGCTGCCAACATATCCAAAGTCCTCTGGGAATTCTCTGACTGAGTTACATTTTATTGAGACTCTCCTCAGCTTCTAGGCACAACACAGAGCATAACAGGTCAACACACATTCAAAATATTAGAACCATAGAGTCACGAAGGTTGGAAAAGACCTCTAGGATCATCAAGTCCAACTTTCTACCCAGCACCTCCATGCCCATGCCCTGAAGTGCCACATCTACTCATTTTTTTAACATCTCCAGGCACGGTGACTGCACCACCTCCTTGGGCAGCCTATTCTAATGCCTGACCACTCTTCCAGTAAAGAACTTCTTCCCAATACCCAACCTAAACCTCCCCTGGTGCAGCTTAAGCCTGTTCCTTCTTGTCCTGTCATTAGTTCCTTGGGAGAAGAAGCTGACACTGGCCTCACTCCTATCTCCTTTCAGGTAGCTGTAGAGAAGAGTAAGATCTCCTCTCAACCTCCTCTTCTGGCTAAGCAATTCCAGCTGTCCCAGCCTCTCCCCATCAGACCTGCTCTCCAATATTCAGGGACTGTTTTCCTTAGCTAAAGGCTGCAACCTCAATGCCATTATTAGCAATACTGGAGGATCTGATGCAATGGAAAG
This sequence comes from Ramphastos sulfuratus, assembly GCA_013399055.1. Classification (NCBI taxonomy): domain Eukaryota; kingdom Metazoa; phylum Chordata; class Aves; order Piciformes; family Ramphastidae; genus Ramphastos; species Ramphastos sulfuratus. Next base: position 6,279 of record WBNM01045599.1, on the reverse strand, counting down.
GTGATTTAGGAATTTGTCACACACCAAATCCAGCTTTCAGGGGTTTTGGTTTCCTTAATGTTAATTCAAGACATTAAATGGACCATACCCTACATTGTGTTCTGCAGGAAAGATGGAGTGAATTCCACTTCTATATGTTTCATCCTTACAGTAAACATTCAGGAGAGGCATAAAAAGCTGTGTGAGTGGACAGACTGTGCTTTAATCATGGAGCTGGGATTCCTTAGCAGTGTTCTTGTTTTTCCAGTGTATTTATGTGCTGGCATAATGCTAGTTTGGACACAGTGTTGAGTGTATATTAATAAAAAGAGGTTTACCAGCAGAATTCCTTCCCTGGCCAAAATCAGCTGTACAAGTGTAAGCACATGGCTGTGAGCACAGCTCTGGTTATCCCATTGCCAGGCACAGCTCAAGCAGGTTGGCCTTTAGTCTAGGAGAGCCCAAGCCCTTCATCTCTGCACAGTACACCAAAAATGACACCAACCTTCATGTTTAGAGAGCTGACCATTTTTTTTTTTTTGTCATCAAGTCATTAATCACTTCACTCTCCTCTGCATTTGGGGCATAGTCCTTAAGTGAACGTGTTCAAAGAGATGTGGTGCATTGGAAATGTTTGATTCTTTTGTGATATCTTTCAAAAGCTACTTAGGGTGAGCAAGCCAAGTGTTTGATGTTGGCAGTCTGACACCAGCAGTTAGAAATGTGTTGTTTGTGACCTGTTTTTTGGGTAACACAAGCACTGCTATGCTTTGATGAATCCTTGATGGTTTAGTTCTTTAGGGGGGAAAAAAGACAACAGCATCAAACTTCAGCCAGGAAACTTCTGTTTCAGATGCAGCCAGATATCCAGCTGCAGGGTAATGAAAGCCTAGGACATTCAGATATAAAAGCAAACCAACATGGCTGTGGACTGGCCTGCTCACCCTTGGGCTATTCATAGATTCACAGAATGGTTTAAGTTGGAAGGGATCTTAAAGATCATCCAGTTCCAACCCCTGCCATGGGCAGGGACACCTCCCACTAGCCCAGGTTGCTCAAGGCTTCATCCAACCTGGCCTTGAACCCCTCCAGGGAGGGAGCAGCCACAACCGCCCTGGGCAACCTGTTCCAGTGTCGCACCACCCTCACTGTCAATAATTTCTTTCTAATCTCCAGTGTAAATCTGCCCTCCTCCAACTTCTGTCCATTCCTTCTCATCCTATGACTTGTAAAATGTCCCTTTGCAGCTTCTTGTAGGCTCCCTTGGTGAACACCTTCCCATGAGAGAGTGTTATAGACCTGGTAGGACTTCTGTACTAATACATGGAGTTAATTTAGGACCAGAAGCATTAGTTTTATGTGCACACTAGTGGAGAGATGGAGCTCTGAGACACTTGAGATGAATCTGTGCTGATCAAGCTGGTTGCCTCTCCATCCCTGGTGTTGCTTGCAACTCAGGTGGTCCAGTAATGGTTTAGGCAGGTTGACTATGGCTGTGTGTATTGGTGAAGAAACTCACCTTCTACAGCAGTGGTGTTACAGCTGTGCTCAGAAGTAAACTCACCTAATTGCTCTTGAATTTGTGGGTCCTTGGCAAAGGAGTCCAGGCTGTACTTTTCCAAGTGTGATCCACAGTTCCTTGGAGCCTGCAGATGCTCTGCTGTTGTTTTCCATCTTCTTTTCCCAGCATCTTAGTAAGCCTGGATGTGCAGTGCCTGGCCTTCCATGATTCATGGTGTTGCTTAGATTTCACACTGAGATGGAATGAAGGCATGATATCAGTTTGAGGAGCATACAAAGCATTACAGGACTGTTCCAAAACCGTTTGGGACAACCTGTCATAAAATGAGGTTATGTATTTTCAGCCTTTCATGCAGCCAGTCAGTACGTGTCATTCCCAGCAGCAGCAGCAGAGTGAGGATGGTTTCCAGCTCACTGTATGTTTTCAGGAATTTGCTGTAACAAATGAAAACCCAGCCTGTCCTAGGAGGAGCAGGAGCCTACTGGACATCACTGGGTGTGTGGACTTGGATGAGACCTACAAAACAAATATCTTGCAAGGGATCAGCAATGTCAGATGCTGTTTGAGCACTGATAAAACAAATCTGCGAGGCACGTGGAGTTCAGAACAGGCCCAAGGAAATTTTATCTATTGCAAAAGAAATGTCTTTGCAAGTGCAAATTCAGCATTCAAGCAGAGCTTGTGGTCACAAGGAGGTTGTCAGCTCTGTAGCTTTGTTTTCCTCTTCTTTTTATTTTTTTTTCCCCTTCTTACTGCTTTCATTTAAAAAGTTTTAGAGATTTCCTGGGAGATTCATCTCATTTTCTTGCTATTTTTAAGAGGTGGGCTGCTGAAAAAAATACTGCTATCCAAAACTGTCTCCTTACAGTGCCAAACTTCTCTGCATTTTCAATTTGTTCTAAAAGTACTTCTAGAATTAAATGTTGTCTGGCATAGAACAGTGTGGCCAACAGGAGAAGGGCAGGGATTGTGCCCCTGAGTACATCACTGCTGAGGCCATACCTTAAATCTTGGATTCAATTTTGGGCCTCTTACTCTAAGAAGGACATTGAGGGGCTGGAGCAGGTCCAGAGAAGGGCAATGAAGCTGATGAAGGATCTGGAGAACAGGTCCTGTGAGGAGCAGCTGAGGAAACTGGGGTTTTTTAGTTTGGAGAAGATGATACTGAGTGGAGACCTCATTGCTCTCTACAACTCTGTGAAAGGAGGTTGGAGTGAGAGGAGGGTTGGTCTCTTCTCCCTAATATCAAGTGATAGAACTAGAGGAAATGGCCTGAAAATGTGCCAGGGGTGGCTTAGGTTGGACATGAGGAACAATTTCTGTCCTGCAAGAGACTGGAACAGACTCCCCAGGAAGGTGGTAGAGTCACCATCCCTGGAGGTGTTAAAGAAACCTGTAGAGGTGGCACCAGGGGGCATGGTTTAATGTCTGTGATGGTGTTGGATTGACAGTTGGGCTGGATGATTTTAGAGACCTTTTCCAACCAAAACAATTCTATTATTGTACAGATGCATGGAATCATTTTCACTCACATGGCCACAGAGATATCCAGAGCTTTATATTGGAATAATTAATTTTTAATTAAACAGTGCTGTTTAACATCTTTGTCAGTGACATGGACAGAGGAATCAGTGCACCCTCAGCAAGTCTGCAGATGACACCAAGCTGTGTGGCACAGTCAACTTGCTAGAGGGCAGGGATCCATCCAGAGGGATCTGAACAGGCTGCAGAGGTGTGCCCAGGCCAACCTCATGACATTCAACAAGGCCAAGTGTAAGGTCCTGCACCTGGGTAGGCACAATCCCAAGCACAACTCCAGGCTGGGTGGGGAATGGCTGAGAGCAGCCCTGAGGAAAAGGACCTTGGGGTCTGGGTTGATGAAAAGCTCAACATGAGGCTGCAGTGTGAGTGCAGCCCAGACAGCAATGGAGTCCTGGGCTGCATCAAGAGCAGTGTGGGCAGCAGGGCAAGGGAGGGGATTCTGCCCCTTTGCTCTGCTCTCATCAGACCCCATCTGGAGTCCTGTGTGCAGTTCTGGAGCCCCCAGCACAGGAAGGACATGGAACTGTTGGAGCGGGTCCAGAGGAGGCCACGAAGATGCTCAGAGGGCTGCAGCAGCTCTGCTGTGAGGACAGGCTGAGAGAGTTGGGGCTCTGCAGCCTGGAGAAGAGAAGGCTTCCAGGAGACCTTAGAGTAGCCTTCCAGTATCTGAAGGGGGCTACAGGAAGGCTGGGGAGGGACTATTGACAAGGTCTTGCAATGACAGGACAAGGGGCAATGGGTTTGAACTGGCAGAGGGGAGATTGAAACTGGATGTTAGGAGGAAGTTGTTTGCAGTGAGGGTGGTGAGACACTGGCACAGGTTGCCCAGGGAGGTTGTGGCTGCTCCCTCCCTGGAGGTGTTCAAGGCCAGGTTGGAGGAGGCCTTGAGTGACCTGTGCTAGTGGGAGGTGTCCCTGCCTATGGCAGGGGGTTGGAACTGGATGATCTTTGAGGTCCCTTCCAGCCTTACCATTCTATGATTTTATGATTCTATAATTTTGTTTGAGAGAGTGCTCAACGTGCAGATATTTCAAGCCAGTTCTACTCTCTAAAGCAATTCTAATCGAATTGGATAAATTTCTGATAGAGGTACTTAAGTTAAAAAAAACAAAACAACAACAAACCAACACACACTTGTGATGATTTTTACTTCATATCATGTTTCCAAATTCCATGCATGAAGAAACTGCTGTTACTCTCATATAAACATGAAGCTATTAATATTTATTCTCAGCCTCCTCAACAGCTTGTGTGTACATAGCCTGGTGCAGGGTTGCAGTGTAGGGCTGAGCTTGAGTATGGCAACGCTGTGTCTGCTCTGCCTGTAGTGCATCATCAAACTTTGGCCACAGCACAGTGAGAGGTGTGGCTTTGCCTGTCTCTTAGGGGCTGGGATGGATCCCAAAAGATGGATCCTCTGTGCATCCCACCTGCACAGGCAGCTCCCTGTTATTAGTTAAATGTTGAGGACAGGGCTGGAGATGGTTGTGTGTTGGGCTGGCATCACCCACCATGGTGGGTTGAATATGCCAAGTCCCACAGCCAGGCACCAGAGCACTCACATGTGGCCTTTCTTAGAATCCTCCAGAATATGCTGTCACCCTGTTGGGATGCATCCTCTGGACTTCTATCATGAGCACAAACACTCTTTCAAAAGTTCAAGTCAGGGATAACTTAAAGAGCAGTGAGAAACAGAGAATATTGAGCCCACACTAACCTTTGGGGTCACATTGTAATGACTAGGAAATGGGCTAGGAAATGAGAAAAGTGGGATGACTTTCCTTTTATTAATTTGAGGTTTTCCAACTGTTCCTGCAGCCTGAGAGGTCTCCTGACCAGGCTTTGCCTCAGACCATTGTGGTGAGGCAAGCATGGCTGTGCACTTGGGAGGCCTTACAGAGAAAGGGAGCTACCAGTGAGGCTTGGCTGTTTCCAGGGTTAACGGCAGCTGAATGAGAGTTTTCCACATCACACACAGGAATTTGGATTATTACTCAGTTACAGCTGACATTCTGGATCTGGCCTTAACCCTCTTTGCTCGCCTTTCTCTCTGTACTGGGGAGTATGTAACTCCTTCCTTGTACCTCAAAGAGAGGTTTAATATCTATCTTCAATTACCTCATCCCTTTCATCTTCCCACCAGTGAACAATTGCTCCTGGGGGAGGTACTTAGGATTTTGTGTGGTCCAGGCTTTGGATACAAGAATCAGCCTCTTTCCTTATTGCACTACTTCACATCCCACTTCATTTTGATGGTAGAACTTGTCTTCCAGATTCAATTTTCCTTTTTCAGACCTTGTCCTATGAGAGACCAACTACTTGCACCAGGCAATGAAGCCAAATATGGTTCAGACAGGTAGGCCCTGGCTAAGTTCAAATTGGATGAGTCTGGCTTCCCTAGGCTTGGAAGAGCACCATGGGTGTGACACAGAGGTGGAGCAAAGACCTTCCCACAACAGTGCTGCATGAGGCTCCCAAGCCCTTGCCCACCTTGGCATGGGCCTGAGTGCAAGCTGACAGCCTGGGCCTGTATCTCCACTCTCCATCCAGAATTTAGAACCATAGAATGGTAAGGTTGGAAGTGACCTCAAGTGANTTTGTGTCATCTGCAGACTTGCTGAGGGTGCACTGATTCCTCTGTCCATGTCACTGACAAAGATGTTAAACAGCACTGGTGCCAGCACTGACCCCTGAGGGATGCCACTTGGCACTGATCTCCAGGTGGACATTGTGCCCTTGATCACCACTCTCTGTGTGCCACCATCCAGCCAATTCCTTATTCAGCAGTGCTCCACCCATCAATTCCAATTTCCATCAGTGTGGTTTCTCTTTGTGCAAGCTGGTACAAAGTTGAGGTAAAATACAGTTTAAAACCTGGTTATCAGCCCACTGCTACTGACCACCTCTGGGGCTGGATCTCATCCCTGTGTTTCTCCTCCTCCTTTCAATTCCTGACTGCAGGCTCCAGGGAAAGCTGAAGTCCTCTGTGGCAAGCCTGAGGCCACATTCAGCACAGGCTGAGTGTTTTGAAGGGATGCTGAAAAGACATTCAGAGCTTATTAGAAGATGGAAACTCCCCTGTTCTGGATGTGCAATTAGGGAATTGCAAATCTTTCATGATAACCTGAGCAGCTGGGATCAAAAATTCCAACAGCCTAATACCCTTTGTGATGTGCAGGGCTGGCATTTAGCTCAGACCTCTCTCTCTTTGAAGGTATGATCCTCTTCACTCTCTC
>WBNM01045594.1:0-10133 GCA_013399055.1 Ramphastos sulfuratus | reverse complement strand
TTTGTGCAACTATTTCTTGTTGAACGAAAATCCAAAGAATCGCAGAGAATTTTCCCTGTTTTTAAAATATTAATAATAAAAAATCAATATTAATACAAAAATTATTAATCCTCATTCATAACCAATTATTAATATAATAAAAATAATCCACTTTAAAAACTAATTCAGGATAATTTTGCAAGTATCTTACCTCATACACACAGACACCTAAGAGTTCTCTAATACTGTGGCTCAGATAAGTCACAGTTTTGGCCTGTATGAAACTGCATATAATACATCTGTTCAAGACCTACCAATTAGAGTCTCGTTCTTTGCTGGCTGCAAAACAAAAAACAAAATAAAAAACAAACAACAAACCCAAAACTTAAAAAGAAAACCAAAATAAACAAACAAATAAAACCTCAAAGTACCAAAGTCAGTTATTTAAAATATGTGGATCAATGTCAAAACCACATACTTTTTCATAAATAATGCTTCACATCTCTGCTCTCTGATTAGCCTCTTCCTGTCAGTATACATTTTGAGAATATGCTGCTGGACTTATTATTTGTAGGTGACTCTCCTGACATTTCTTGTGAGTTAGAATGCCTTTGTAATCTATTTTTCGAATGACATAAATGATCTTGAAATTCTCATGTCTCTCTTTGCACTTGTTTACAGAGAGATATTCACATATCATTTGTTCCTAATCATATCCTTCCTCATTTATCCTTGATTGGTACTAGTTGTGACACAGAATCACAGAATGTCAGAGGCTGGATGGGACCTCAAAAGATCATCCAGTCCAAGTGTCCCAGACTGGGAACTGTAGGGTTAAAAATCCTCTAGGGACTAGAAAATTGTTATTCAATCCCATAATTCTGATATCTCTTTATAAACTCATGGCAAGGCCAGCTCGTTCTCCTTTCCTTTCCCTCCAGCCCTGTGTCTGGGGGGAGCTGCTTTATCTGGACAAACATGTAAGGAGTAGGTCTGTTTTGGGTCCTCCAGAGGCTCTTGTTTAAGCCTATGGATGACAGAAGTGTTGCGGGGANATCATCTTTGTGGTTCTGCGCTGTTCTCTCTCAAGCAATTCTATGTCCCTCTTGAACTGAGGGGCCCAGAACTGGACACAGTACTCCAGATGTGGCCTCACCAGGGCAGAGTAGAGGAGTAGGAGAACCTCTCTTGACCTACTAGTCATACTCCTTTAAATACACCTCAGAATGATATTGGCCCTCCTGACCACAAGGGCACAATTGCTGGCTCATGGTCAACCTCCCATCCATTAGGACTCTCAGATCCTTTTCTCCTTTGCTGCCTTCCAACAGGTCAGTCCCCAACCTTGGAGTTGTTCTTTCCTAGGTGCAAGACTCTGCATTTGCCCTTGTTGAATTTCATTCAATTTCTCCCTGCCCAACCCTCTAGCCTGTCCAAGTCTGGCCGAATGGTAGCACAACCATCTGATGTGGCAGTCACTCCACCCAGTTTGGTGTCATCAGCAAACTTGCTGACAGTGCACTCTGTGCCCTCATCCAGGTCGTGATGAATATGTTGAACAGAACTGGTCCCATTACTGGCCCCTGTGGGACTCCACTAGTTACAGGCCTCCAACTAGACTCCATCCCATTGACAACAACCCTTTGACTTCTGTCCTTTGACCAGTTCCCAATCCACCTCACTACCTGATCATCCAGACCACACTGTCTCAGTCTAGCTGCAAGGATGCTGTGGGAGACAGTGTCAAAGGCTTTACTTACAAAACAAACCAAGAAATCCCAAGCAAGCAAACAAACAAAAATCAGCAAACCAAACAAATCAAAACAAACAACCCTTCCAAACAAACAAATATACACACAAAAGAACCCCACACCTAGATATTCTCCTTTTATTCTTTTGTCCTTCTAGGGCTGTAATGAGAAAAAAACGGAAGTGACCCTGCATTGTGGGACACTCCTTACGGTGTTTTAATACAAATTTCATTACACTGAAAGTCTTGCAATGTGTTAATTAGAACATTCTTAAAATCTTTGTGAAGGGTTTAATAACTAAAACAAGCTATTGAAATTAGCCATTCATTCTACATTTTGAGCTCCTCATGATTCTTTTAGTGCAGTAAAGTAAGTTACTTGAGGTATTGTGTGATTTAACACTTGATATGTGCAAAATAAATAAATAAAATTAATGAAACTAATGTTTAAGTGTTCACAACAGTTCTTTGGTGTGTTTCTCACAGCCTTGAACCTTTGAGTTTAATCTGTATTGGATTCTAGACTGGTAGTTTCTCATTCTTCATGGAAATCCTAATTGAGTATTTTACCATGCTCCACCCACTCAAATTAGCGATTTGATGCCATGGGAAATATGGAAGGTGTTTACTTGCATTCTTATTCTTCATCTATAAGTTTCCTTTTCTTAACCCAGAATAGGTATATCTGTATTACAAATGGTCTTTAATCTGCTTCTGCAATGAAGATGTCTTGTGCCAGATGCTATGCCAACACACAAACTCTCTTTTTTACACACATAAAAGCAAATTTACTCTAAACTGGGTTTCGTTATGTGCACTGTGAAAATTAGATGTCTCTTTTTCAAGTAACTATAGTTGGGATGCAACGCCCTTAAACATTTTTATTTCTGATCATCAATTAGGGAGGGAACCTAGACAATAAATCAGCTATCTGCTGGGACATGTCTTCTTTAGCAAGTATTGAAAACCAATAGGAGCTGATGAAAAGCCGGTGTTCATAACATTCATGGCTTTACCCTTCAGATTGGCTGTGCCCAGTAGACTGAACATCTGTGTGTGGTTTGATTATATTAGATGCAGATTTGACAAAATGTTTTCATCTGTGATCAATCTAGATTACATATTCTAAAATGTAAACAAAAACGTAACCAGTGAGGAAAAATAGGGAACTTGAGGAATGCACTCCTGATCCAAATTCAGACAAACACGCACCCCTAATATAAATATATCCTTAATTAAGGCTAGAAAGAAGATAAATTTTATTCAAATAGTCATGGTTGTTTTCAACTGCAAGTCATTATATGTCATGATGATAATGGTCTCTTCTATATCTTTGCTTACAAATTCAATTATCCATTGTAGAAATATTTTTTATAATTTTGAAAGTTGTAAATACTCCACAAAAGAGGCAGATGCACTGACTTTCCAAGGGATACAGATAGTGATACCATGCTTTCTCCTAGTATAAAGCACCTTCTACTTAATACTAGACAAACACTTAACAGCTCATTAGAAGATCACAATTGGAGAAGGCATCCTTAGCCAAACATGTACTTACATGTTTGACAACTTTGATTGAAGTTACTGTGAATCGAGCCAGTAGATGGCTTGGCCTAGTTAAGTAGTCATGCCTTCTCTAGTATCTTGTCAGACCTTGGCAATCATGAAAGTCTGGACATAGGCTAAGGCACAGCACAGTGGGAAAGAAGGCTGAAGAAAAAAAAAAAGATTATTTCATCACAGGTAAAATGATAATTAGTCAGGCATGCACTTCAAGTGGCAGCAGCATCAGAGCAGATTGTGCATAGCATCCTGTAATTTTCTATATACTTTTAATATCTTTCAATTATTAACAGTACTTGTCCACTCCAAATGTATTTGGCTAGCACTGAGTTTCCTTTTGCTTTTTCCTTTTCCATTTTTTTACTTACTTGTTCTAATCTAGAACCAGTTCCAACTGCTACCACATCAATGTCAGAAACTGCAGTCAAGCACAGCCTGTCCCCAAATCCCAACCTCTATAAACATGACGGCTCATTAATAACTTAAAAAGAATGATGACACTGATACTATTTATAGGGTCCTGCCAGCCAGGACTGCCAAAGTTAAGGAAATTAACATGGAAAAATTGTCAAGTGCAAAACCTTAGTGTTGATCAACAAATCAATCACACTTGAACTACTGTAAATTGTGCTTTTAGCTAAATAAAATGTATCCGCAATGACAATTTATTGAACGCTCTATTTTGTTACTCTTGTGCCCTTGTATCAGTTTCAAAGACAGAGAAATGAGAAAGAGTGAGACAGAAACTCTCACTCTCCCCTCTCTACCTTTGCTCTCTGACTCCCCTGACACCTGCTAAACCTCCCATAACTGCTGAGCTCTCAAAAGTTACAGCTACATGTTTCATAATGAGTGGCAAATCAGAAATGCTGAACAAAATTCTCATGAAGTCAATTAAGTGTTAATTAGCTTTGACTGAGAGTACATGAGTCTCCAGCAAGCTGAATAAATGTCAAGGTGATGAGGCTGTATACTAAGTACTGAGTTTACACATACGGAGAGCATAAGATTTAAGGGAATTTTTTTTTCTCCCTTCTTTCACCATTACCTCCTCTCTCCTCTCTTTTCTATATCAGAAAGACACAGAACATTACAGCAGAATGAAGCTTTCATTCTCTTGTTCACAGTCACATTTGCTACAAATTGTTGCACAGGTAATTTGCTATAAATTGTTGGGTAGTCCTGCTGATGGGAAAGTGATTTATAGGCATGAAAGCAGGCTTTGGAGGGCAATAAAATAAGCCTGAGAGAGGACTTTGTAAAGTATTATGTTCAAAGACAGTTCTGATTTTACTTAATTGTTTCCTGGATTTTCTATTCTGTGTGGAATAATCAAATAGCTCATAATAACAAAATAAAAAGAACTACTAAATAATAACTAATTATATAAATTAATGAACAAATAAATAAATGTGCTATAAATAATAATTTGCCTAGGCTCTGCTAGGAATTTATCTTGTTGAGTCTTGAGAAGGCACACACAAAGATTTAAAACCAAACAGAAATTGGACTGCAAACTCTACTGTTAGAAGTTAAAATCTAGTGTATCTTCTTTCATGACTTGAATGCTATGTGTAATAAAACTATTTTTACTAGCTTAAACTTAGATTGGGGTCTAGATATCTGAGTCAATATCATGACCCCAGTCTGGTTGATGCTATTAACTAGAGTGAAAGTCCTTCCCACTAGGATTTTATAATCTCTAGTTGGTATCTTGTGATTAATTTACAGTAAATCAATTCCAACACTGAGCTGATTACATGAATGAGGTTTCAAACTGACAAGAAACAGAGGAAAAGTGTGACAACATAAACATTACCACATTTTACGGGTTCAGATGGAAAAATTAAGTACTTTGCCCAGGGTCACACAATATACGACACTGGTAATGAAAAAGCAGGAATTCAAGGTTGACTTCAAAAGGCTAAGCTCATGTTTGCAATATAACACTGCACACTGGGAAGATTTTTGTAGAGAGCTGATGATGTCCCCATTTGGGTGGCAGACAGGGAAGAGGGAACTTTCAACTGTGACTAGCATCTTCAAGGAGGTGTTTAAGGTGTAGCAGTTAGTAGTAACAGCCCAGAAATTAAAATCGTTGGCATATTTTAGAGGACAAAATAAGCAGATAGATAAATTATTTTCTGCCTCATGCCAAAATCTTTGCATTTCCACTTACAAATCTAAGAAAAAGATAGATTTTTAAAAAAAAAAAATTTTAGTTCTTTTTTTTCAGGAAAACAGAACATTTGGTGTGAATAGAGGAAGTGAATAGCTTCAGAACCATGGAAAACTGTTTAACTACCAGATTAGGGTCTTGCAAAATTTTCTTCTAGTCTTGTCTACACACAGGCAGACCACTGCTTTTGAGGAAAATTCTTTACTTCTAGTTTTATAAGATTTTTTCCACTTTTAATCTGACCATTTATTAGAAGTGTTTTCCGTGTAGAGACTTTGTGAAGTATCTAGCTATCTTCACACTTACTGGTCTAAGTTCTTCACATCAGTTTAGAAAAAATAAAAACAAAACTATCTGACCAAAAAAAACCTCAACAACCCAACAACAAGAAGCTAACAAAAGAAACACACACACACAAAGTCAGCTTTCTGCTGAACTTTTCTGAGACACAGCATTATCACTACTACCTTAACATTAGAAAAGAGGACAGGATACCATTTCATTGGCCTGTTCATCCTCTCTTGTGATTTGAAAGAATTGTGAGATGCACAAAAGAAGATGAATTAAAAATGTGTCTCATTCTGTCTGGCAGAGAGAATAGACTGTCTAGAAGAAGAAAGAGATATTCACTGAATCTGAAAACTAGCACATTATTGACTAATTAACATGAAAACATTGTTCATAAATGGACTGTGGAACTTTTTGACACAGGATCTGTGAGACTCCATAAATACCAAGAACAATTTAACAAAGTCTATGGATATGAAAATCTCAGTGAAACACCTTGAAATAAATATTTAATTTCATACTCTAACAGCTGATATAAATTTGTAGGAGGGGGTTGCAGTGGGGTTTTGTTGGTTTGCTTGTTTGCTGTTTGTTTGGTAGGTAACTATAGCTGGAGATAGGTTATTCATTCTGTTGGATAAGTCAAACATCCATTACAAGATGGTAGTTATAATANGAAACCCAACCAAACAGACAGGGTATTAGCACTGCAAGCAAATGCTCAGGGCCCGTTTTGCCCCAGCAGGACAACTCCTCTGTAACTATATTTCTTCTTAGAAGTAGCCACCAGGAATCCAGAAAAGCCTTCTCTATTTTTGTTTTGTAAAGTGTTTTTTGCGGTTTGTGGTTTTCAGCTAGAAAATATCAGATATGTGAATATGTGATAGATGAACACTACAGTTACTGATTTTGGCAGTAGAATTGGTTCTCAGATTTGAATGGAGAGTTGTCCACTCAGCACCTAATAAAAAAACTTGAATGATTCCAGTCAATATATGAAAGTATCCTCCACCACTGCTTTTTAGATCAGCCTTCTCAGAATGGTAGAAGAATGTAGCTATGTCCTGGCTGATCCATGGCAGGCTTCTTTTTGGAACCAAATGAACTGGAAAGTATGATGAAGACTTATAATTCCAACTCATGTCCAGTTACTGATTAGAATTTGTTGTGGTATCTCATCATGGAGCTGATTTTAATTGTTTAGATGTATTTCTACTTCGTCATCACAGTCTTGAATGTGATATTAGTGTTTTACAAGCATTCCAGATGTTGATTTTTTTTTTTCCTTCCTCTTCACTTTTTGGCACTATCTTACAAACTAACATAATGATTGTTATGATTTTTTGCATTAGGAATGCAGGATTCTTTATAAGAAAGACAAAGAAAGCATATTGCCTACACCTTCTGATTTTTACACTTGAATATACAAGTAATACTCTTACAAAAGTGACCAACATTTGGATTCCAAAGTGTATTACAACTTTTTGCTTCCTAAGATACATCTTTCTGGCAAGGCACAGGAGCTCTCAATTAGTTGTAAATTACATTTATGGCCATGACTGTAAGGTTCATTGACATGGTTAGAGCAGTATAAAGTAGTCTCAGTGAAAATGACAATCAGGCCCTGAGGCTTAGACAGATGGATGGACAAAATGATATCTGTGTAGTTTTATGCTATCTTTGCAAAAAAGAAGTAATGGTTTAAAACAGTAATAAAAATAAAATAATGCGTTACATATAAATTGGTGAATAAATCCTGGAAACCATGACACAAAAGAAAAAATGAAAACATACAAGAAAAAAACTTACTGTTCTCTCCCTAAATGTTGGTGACTGAATATAAATCCGAGAGAAATCAGATAGGATAGGTGAGTTCTAGCTTTGAGTAAAAGGAGCTGTCTTGTAATATATCGTCTAAATCACTTTTACACACATCCTTGTTCCCTAATCTGTGGTTTGTGCAGCTATAATATTAAGATGATGGCCTATATTTTTACTTTAAAACACTTCAGTGTCACGCACAAAAATGCTATATAAAGGCTTTCGAATATTATGAGAACACTCATTTACTCATTTGTCTTATACAATACATGTTTGAAGTGGTGGGCTGATCTCACTTCTATATCAGAAATGTGAGAGAGAATTCATCATACTATTTTACCTTACGAATTAATCTATATGCAATCTCTTCAAGGTTTTCTGTTCCTAAGTCAGAACAGATATGTCAACTATCTATTTCTATTATGCAAGCTCTCAAATGAAGGAGCATAGCATTAATTCTTCTAACCCTGCTCCTGTCTGAAAAAAATGTGCTCAGTTGTATGTCTATGACTACATTTGGAGGTACTGTAATATGTGCATCCTGTTTTGAAGCCATATATTTATATGAATGCATGTACTTCAATAAGAGTTCATCTACTATTAGACTACAGTCAGCTCTTAACTACAAAACTTAACCACTTCTAATAGTATTTAATGCTCTACATAATGCATTTTTACCTTTTAAAAATAACTTTTAAAGATTTCAAAATGTATCTTTTCTTTGAAAAAAGATAGTAGAAATTCTAATGGACAGTGATTTTTTTAATTTTTGATTTTTTTTACAGAAGCACTATAGTGTCACAACACTCACTATAACTTGAAAATGAAACTCACATCCATTTATGGAAAGCAAAAAAAAAAGAAGTTGCAATTACTATTTATTTAACTTTGTTTGGGACAGAGATTTTGCTCTATAAACTTAAAATGACTGGGGACAGAGAGGCTGAAAGGGGCCTGAGAGTACTGGTAGAGAGTAGACTGAACACGAGCCAACAGTGTGCCCAGGTAGCCAGGAGAGCCAATGGCATCCTGGCCGTATCAGGAACAGTGTGGCCAGTAAGACAAGGGAGGTTAATCTTCCCCTGTACTTAGCACTAGTCAGGCCACACCTTGAGTCCTGTGTACAGTTCTGGGCCACTAAATTCAAGAAACATGTTGAGATACTGCAACGTGTCTAGAGAAGGGTGACGAAGCTGGTGAGGGGCCTGGAGCACAAGGCCTACGAGAAGAGGCTGAGGGAGCTGGGGTTGTTTATCCTGGAGAAGAGGAGGCTCAGTGGTGACCTCATTGCTGTCTACAACTACCTGAAGGGAGGTTGTAGCCAGGTGAGGGTCCATCTCTTCTCCCAAGCAACCAGCAACAGAACAAGGGGGGACACTCTCAAGTTGTGCCGAGAGAGGTATAGGCTGGATATTAGGAGGAAATTCTTCACAGATTGAGTGATTTGCCATTGGAAGTCACCATCCCTGGAGGTGTTCAAGAAAAGACTGGATGAGGCACTTGGTGCCATGGTCTAGCTGATTGGCTAGGGCTGGGTGATAGGTTGGACTGGATGATCTTGGAGATCTCTTCCAACCTGCTTGATTCTATGATTCTATGATTCTATGATATGTTCACAGCTATGTGGCTATAACACAGGGAAAGTACAAGGGCATTTTCCTGGTAATACTTTTAATGATCCATACATTTAATTTCGACAGATTATATTCAAACTCTGTAATTGACAGTTACCTACAGCATGCTTATACTCAGTCACCACTCAGCCACCTGAAGTGTAATATTCTTACAGAAAAATCATCTTCTGCTAGATCCTGGTGCTTTAAGATTGTGCAGAAAGAATTCTGCTGCAGTGTACTTGAGTGAAAAAAGGAAGAATAAAGTAAAAATGAAAGCTCACTTGCAACAAGGGGTTTTCAGTTCTCATAAAACTTTCCACTTGTTCTTCTCATGGTTTAATAGGGCTCAAATGATTGCTTCAGCCATTAATTTGATCCCAAAAAATATTTTTGCTTGTCATTCTACATCCTTTCAAACTGCTCTTTACTGATGTCATTTGTACCAGTTGATGAAATAAAAATGTGGTGAAATTAGAAGGTTTTGATGACATAGACAAATGTTGAACACTAGGTATTATTGTGATGAACCTATTATGCTTGCAATGATTTCTAAATTAGGACATTGGTGTAGGCCAAATTTCTTACTGTCCTTCAAATTCTTGTCAACCAAATGCTTTCTGAGCTACTGAAATGAGTATGTGGAAGATACAATGAATAACATACTGGGGGAAAAAAAGGCATTTAGTTTAAAAACTTGTCAGATTCTCTTTATTCAAATCTATAAACACATATTTCCTCGTCTTCTTATCCTAGAAAGTTCCTTAAGTGCTGGAAATGATACCAGTGGGCTTTTGTCTTAGTTCTTTACCGGGTGATCTGAGGTATCTTACTACTTACATCATTCCAGCTATAGAAAAAAAAAGCTTTAGAGCTAGACTTTTTTGGTGTTCTCAGTTTTTACTCTGTTGTAGTAGGTCAAAGCAGGCCAAAATAGGCT
>WBNM01045584.1:0-10741 GCA_013399055.1 Ramphastos sulfuratus | reverse complement strand
GTTAGCCTCAATCCAGCACAAGTGTACACTGGGTGCCTGTATCTACTGAGGCTTTATGCTCTTGCGGGTTTAACTTGCCAAGTTATGGGATCCGTGTATCCAATAAACCCAGCCGTCCCTCACCTCCATCTGGTTGGAGGCAGAGTCCTTCTAATTCTGGCTGGAATCACTTGCCTCTTGTGAAGATGCTTTGGGAGTCCTTTTAGGCAGATCAGAAGCAGCTTGCCTGCTCTTTTTGGGTAATTTTCCACTGGAAATGGGTGCAGCATTCTTCTGTGGAGAATTTCCTTGTAATTTACAGCTGGGATTGAAGTGAGTTTTCCGTCCCATTTCCTCATGTTCTTCCTGTTGTCTTGTAATTAAAACTACAGGATACACAGTGGTGCACACCTCCCAGATGCACTCTCTTGGACAGGGAGGGACTTGCTTCTAATGACTGAAACATGGGACTGTACAAGTGGGGAACAGAACATGTTCTTTTTGAGTTTGTGTACCTCTCAGGGCAGTTCCTTCAGAGCTGAAACACAGACGTGGACAGAGGAAGGAAGACTGCCCTTGTATTGATGGAGTCCGCTAGTCATTTCATCCACTGTTTGGCTGTGGTCGTCTTTCAAGGCCAGGGATAAAGACTGAATGACCACCTCTGGCTCTTTCTCTTGTTCGTGTGATGACCCTGATTCATCATCATCCTTTGCAGAATGAACTGCTTTCCTTGTATATTTCCTTTTCTGTATGGAGGCAACTGATGCTGGCACAGGCTGGTTCTCCGGTGCAGCTGCCTTGCCTGCTGGTCTGCCAGTAGGTTCAAAGACCTCCTCTGTTCCCTGAGTGTTCTGGGCTGTACTGAGGAAGGC
Source organism: Ramphastos sulfuratus (assembly GCA_013399055.1). Lineage (NCBI taxonomy): Eukaryota > Metazoa > Chordata > Aves > Piciformes > Ramphastidae > Ramphastos > Ramphastos sulfuratus. The sequence goes on along the minus strand of WBNM01045584.1, from coordinate 9,887 downwards.
TTGATAGGTATGGGCTGGGCCCCAACACATTGCAGTGATTTGTATCTCTCAGGAATTTCTGGGCTGACAACATACTTTTTCCAAACATTTCACCAGCTCGTTGGAATTTTGCACTTGTTTGGGGGTGACCATCAGCCTAAGCACTTGCCCACACCCTGCCACTCATAATAAATCTGCTGTACTCTTGGGGCAGATCTCCAGGTGGTATTCTTGGGAGAATTTATATTACTCTGGGCAGGACCAGGAACACATTTAGAGGATATAATAACAGAAACAGGCTGATGTTTGTGTCCTAAGGATATTTGAAACTCTCAAAAGATGAAAAAGTGTTCTCTGTTGAATGAATACCAGCTTAACTGAGTGACCAATGGAATAATGTGCCAGATGTACAGTAACCAGCACAGTTACCACCATTTCCTTCAGCTGAAGAACAGTACTGCAGAGGGCACTACATGGAGTACAAATGCATTACGCAACATAACCAGAAAGACAAATGCATTAAATGCCTTAGCATTGTGAAAATACTAAAGCAAATAATATGAAGCATACTGGAGCAAATAAGACAAAACTGAATTGTGTCACCTGCTTATCGATGCCCGACATTGGGCAGCAAAATAGACTGCCCTGGTTTGAAGCAGCCTGCTCTCACAAGCGAGTCCCCACCACACAGATGAGAGGGAAAGTAACACACCCCCTCAGGTTGAGATAAAGAGTTTAATGAGGTGATACAATGTACATTTGCCTGAGCCTATTTAGCAGAAAAGTCCAGGAGAAGCAGCAGCAGAAGCCAGAGATAAAATTACATCCCCACCCCCCGCCCAAACCTGCACCCAGCACAGCAGAAAAGACCAAAACTGGAAACTGGAAGCAGCAACTGGAAACAGGAAGCCTCTCATAATGCAATCCAAACTGCAAGCCCCATGCTGGTGCCAGCCAGTGCTTTCATTTTAAAGCTGGCTTGACATCAGCATGGTATTGAATCCAGATTCAACTGGCTAAACACATGAGAGACCTTGTGCTAATTCACCTGTACGTGGTGCAAGTAGCTGGTGTGGCATGGAGTGTTTTAAGAAACCCCCTGGTCTAAGGTGTTTCCTGTATTAAATGTGACGTGAAGGGAGCAACTTCGTTTCTTATGGGGAAAAACTAGAATGGTAGTCTCTGTGTTCTTTATCTTGGATGTCCAATTGGATGATATTTCTGGCTCCTCTTTTCTTAGCCTACACTTACTCAAAATTACATTAGGGAAAACATGAGTAAAGCAATATTGTGTTCTTGTAAGTGCATCTCTAGTGTCTTACAATGATCCTGGTTTAAGACTGATTCTATAGAAATACACAGAAATGTATTATGAGACATGAGAATCATAGAATCATAGAATAGTAAGGTTGGAAGGGACCTCGAGGATCATCTAGTTCCAACCCCCTGCCATAGGCAGGGACACCTCCCACTAGTACAGCTCACTCAAGGCCTCCTCCAACCTGGCCTTGAACACCTCCAGAGGGAGCATCCACAACCTCCCTGGGCAACCTGTGCCAGTGTCTCATCACCCTCACTGCAGACAACTTCCTCCTAACATGCACTTTCAATCTCCCCTCTGCCACTTCAAACCCATTCCCCTTGTCCTGGCATTACAAGACCTTGTCAATAGTCCCTCCTCAGCCTTCCTGTAGGCCCCTTCAGATACAGGAAGGCTACTCTAAGCTCTCCTGGAAGCCTTCTCTTCTCCAGGCTGCAGAGCCCCAACTCTCATATCCTGTCCTCATAGGAGAGCTGCTGCAGCCCTCTGAGCACCTTGGTGGCCCTCCTCTGGACCTGCTCCAACACTTCCATGTCCTTCAATTGTTCATGGACACTCTTAAAGAGTGGTCATGGGTAGTAACTAGGCTGTTTGCTGCATAGTACCCAGAGAACACCTAACTTTCTGCACTCAGCAATGTGCTACATTAAAATCTGCTTTCAAGTGTACCTGCCTTTTCCTTTTGACCTTGCTGGGAATTTCCAGATGGATGCAGCTTGTGGTTTTTTTCCCCCTCTGATACAAAACGAGACAGGGTAGTCCTTATTGTCACACTGATTCCCTGACCTAAAAGCTTTTGGTTCGCTATAAACTCTCTCCTGAAGGACAGTGACATTAAAGCCACTATTGGTGTGTGCTCTCTTCATATGTTATTCTGCTGGCTGCCTGCTTTCGCTGCCACTGAGACTGCATGTTACAATTCCTGGATATTACATTAGTGCCTTCTGCTCTAAACAAATCCAAAGTCAAGAGTATTTGTGATTTGCACTTCTGTTACTCAGAGAATGCAGAAGAGTTGACTGTTTTCTCCCTTCTCTCCCCAGACAGCCTGCCTGCGTTCCCCATTGCCATGGTGGCAGGGATAGTCATCGGTACGGTTACAGGTCTCTCACCGCTCATCTCTATTGTCGTGTGTCTTGTCATCAGAAAGAACAACTCTAAAAAACGATACTCTGGGTAAGAGATCTCCCTCCTCACCTGTGGGTGATGTGAGAAATAGCAGCAGGATCAGAGGGAGGGCTTAGAGGAGGGTGGGAGTTGTTTCAGCTAGGTCTTGGCAACTGTGGTTAGAGGTAGGGTATGACCATGTGTAACACTGGTCATCTCTAATGATCATCTCTCTTTAATGATTATACTGTGCTTGAAAAGACTCATTGACCATGAGTTGCACTTGAAAATTGCTAGATGTTGAAACTGTTACCCAGCCACAAGCATATATATGCTCTAAGAACATTTAATCCAAGATTCCCTAGCTCTGATCTGTTCCCCTTCCCTTGTCTCCAGCCCTGCTTCCTACTACTACCCCCAGCCCTCAAAGGAAAAGTACCACACATGCACTTTTGAGGGATGCTCTGTGTTGAGATTTAAGATTGGATTTTTCAGTTACTGGTGTCTGGCTTCTGAACTTGAGGTATACTTGCCAAAGTGCCTTTTATCACACTTCAAAGTAAGGAAAAAATACCCACTTTGCATCCGTTCTCATTCACTGTCTGGTTTTGTTAGCAGTTACCATCCCTGCAAAGTTTTTAGTGTTAGGAAGATAATTCCGCAGCGAAGCACAGATCTTTGAGTGGGAATATGAAAATGCAACGAGAGCTAACAAAGGCAGACTTGAGTCCTGTGGTGATGGAGCTTGGTGCTGGTGGGGGAGGCACATCCTTGTTTTCTCCTCTCTGATTAGCTGGCAATTTCGTTCTAATAAAAATAAAGAAAATTACCCATGTAGTCTTAGAAACAAAGCCCAAACTTAACACCTTTCTTCTCTTCTTTCCCCAATAAGTACTTCTGCTTCCTACAGGTTCATTGGGTTGCCTGTGGGATCAAAGGAAATAACTCAAAAAATAATCTTGTGGGGATTTCTAAATTAAACTGTGCCCTATCCTTTTCCCAGTTGGAGAGCTTAGAGCAAGTCAGTTGGCTATTGCCCAATGGTAAGGCTGAAAATAGCAAAGGTGGCTGTGTGTGCTCAGGATTGTGTGGAAAGCCTGGTTTTCCCTTTCTGCATGCGTCCTTTCCCTCAACTGAAAAAAGCCTGCAGCAGTGTGCCTGAGGGGGTCCACTTGCCTTGCTTCCTAGTGATCTGCTCTCCAGTGTCTTCCTGATGAAGGCCACATGGTGGTGCTGAGCCTGAAGCAGTAGTTTGTGCATTGTAATTTCTTGTAGTAGAATTAACTGCTGTCTTGGGAAGGTAATTAAGGTAATTAAGTTTAAATACTGCTTTCACTGACCGTGCCAGCTCTGCATGACATGTCAAGAGAAACTAAGTGTGCTGCGACCTCTTCCAAACTTGCAGACTGTCTTCCACATGATGCTAACCCAGTGTGTGGTGGTGGTGGTGGTGGTGAGATACTCTTAGATAACTGTTCTGCCTTGAGCTGAGGTGGGCTGGGGCACTGCGTGGCACCTGGAACCCCTGCATGGCCATGCTCTGACTTTGGTGTTTTTTTGTTTTATTTTTTCTTTCTGCCCTGGTGTGCTGGGATCGGATCCTGCTTACCTTCCTCTCCTTACAGAGACCCTGATATAGACGCCAGATTGGGAATGTAACAGGGCTGGGTCTTCCCTTCCAGGCCCACTAGACACCATGGTAACTAATCAATCAAGTTGGTGGTTGCTGTTAATACCTGTGTGTATGTGTACACATTTCCTCTTCCTTTGCTAACTAACCTGCTAGCTCTCTACTAACGCAACTTCACTGTAATTTGTGCTGGAGTGTGTTGGCAAAGGGATGATGCATTTCACTGGGTGCTTGGGTTTCATTGTCTCGTGTCTGGCTAGGGTGGGATTGCTGCTTATCCCAAATGGTGTCCCTCCATCTCTTCCAGCAGTGAACTTGCCAGTCCGTTGACTGAAGCACAGGAAATTCAAGCCCTTTCAGTGCCAAAATAAAAGTAAATTCTCTTTAAGTGTTCCCTGGCTTAGACAGCTCAGGTGTTTGAAAGCTTGCAGTGATCTAAGTACATTAGTTGCTTAGAACAGAATTATGGCTTTTATGTAGTATAGATCTGAGGAATTTGTGAATAAAGCCTGTGAATAAGCCAACTCATGATTACATAATTTTGGTAACAGAACATTTGTCTCTGAGACAGTTGATGCCTCTTGCTGTGTTGGCTGGGGGACAGTAATTTTTTTTTTCTTACTGCTGCATATATGAGAAGTTTTCTATGATTAGACTGCTGAAGGATAAAAAACTATTGCCCTGTGAGGAGGTGGTCTGCTTAATGTTACTGTCCTCATTTGTTTGTTTCTGTACTTGCTTTGTACAGTGTCTGTCTACAAATACTGGGGGAAAAGGATGCCCAGTGGTCAAAGGATTTTGGTAGAAAGTAGAACTCTTGTGTCTGCAGTCAAGCAGGTGACCTTCCTGGCTGCTTGAGTGTGAGGAGGCAGACCTAGCATTAGGAGCCCCATTATTTTATTGCCCAGAAGCTACTAACATTAAATTTAAGAGCATTTGCTCATATACTTAAGCTCTGTGACACTAATTTCTGTCTGTCACAGGCTTGGTTTCAGTCTTGCTTTAAGCAGATGGAAAGAGGCAGAGAGTAAAAAGTGGCAACCTTCTTTTAAGAGTATTGGTTCTCACTACCAGACAGTTTTCTTGTTTGAAAAACAAGGCTTGTGTGAGTAGATATTTAAGTAGCTATATCAGGGCACATATCTTACATGTCACATACGATTCTTAAAGCAATTGCTCCAGAGACTAGCATCTGTTGAGTGGGCAGAATTATTTTGGTATTGTAGCCCAACCAAAAGCATTAGCAGAGCTTGGTAGGAAGTACCTTTCTGCTGTGGAGAGCTGGTGGCTCTTGCAAGTGTTCACTCTTAACTGTAGCATTGTTGTAACACTTGCTTCAGTGATACTTGCTTTTTAGGTTACAGTTAGAAGACAATTCCTGTTTACCACTGTTAACTGAGTCTGAAGCCTCAGTGAAGAAAACACATAGGATTTTAGACTTGTTAGGCTGAACGAGAATATCTAGGGAACAGGCATTTTAGAGAAGCTGCTCGTGTTGCCTACCACTGAGATTCTGTGAGGAATGGGAGAGAACTATCTGGGGAGAGATGGAGAATTGTGTGTATTTCAGAATCCATTATGTTCATTTTTATTTTGGCACAACCTGCCACATTCATCTTTCCACCACTCGTTTTTCGTTTGTGTTCTTTTTTTTTGTTTGTTTGTTTGTTTTGTTTTCCCCTTTCGTGCCTCTTGAACATTGTGGTGCAAACTCTGCTCTGCCACCTCGTCAGCTGCAGTACATCTGAGAGCTTGATGTCACCGGTTAAGCAGGCTCCGCAGAAGTCGCCCTCCGACACAGAGGGTCTGGTAAACAGCGTGCCCGCCAGATCGCACCAGGTAAACTGCTTCCCACTGCTTCCCGAGGCAGGATCCTCCCAGAGTGTGGAAAAGACAAAGGCAGGGTGGGACACGTGAATTAGGTGCTCTCTGTTGATGAGGGCTGAGGGGTAAAAGTGTTTTCTTATCGGGGATCACCAGAAGCTGCAGAATCAGGTGACGTCGGGGAGCGCTAGGTGTGGGGGGATAGATGACACAAGGAGAGACAACCACTGATATCATAGAATCATAGAATGGTAAGGTTGGAAGGGACCTCAAGGATCATTTAGTTCCAACCCCCTGCCATAGGCAGGGACACCTCCCACCAGTACAGGTTACTCAAGGCCCCGTCCAACCCAGTCCTGAACACCTCCAGGGAGGGAGCAGCCACAACCTCCCTGGGCAGCCTGCTCCAGCGCCTCACCACCCCCACTGCAAAGAACTTCCTCCCAATATCCAGTCTAAATCTTCCCTCTTTGCCCCTTGCCCTGTCATTACAAGACCTTGTAAATAGTCCCTCCCCAGCCTTTCTGTAGGCCCCCTTCAGATATTGGAAGGCTACTCTAAGGTCTCCTGAAAGCTTTCTCTTCTTCAGGCTGCCAAGCCCCAACTCTCTCAGCCTGTCCTCATAGGAGAGCTGCTGCAGCCCTCTGAGCATCTTGGTGGCCTCCTCTGGACCCGCTCCAACAGTTTCATGTCCTTCCTGTGCTAGGGGCACATATCAATATGATACATCCAAGATCATCCCTTTATTGCTGCAGATCAGCATGGACTTATACAGGATAGACTGCCTGGTCACACACTATGCATTCTCTGATTGGTTACCAGCAGCTCTTCATGAGCTGTTCCCAGGCTGATAAAGGCCTTCAATGCTATCACCGTCAGGCACCCTGTTTTGCTAAGCTACATCCTTGCTTTACATAACTACCTTCTACGTAGCTACTTTCTTATCTCGAATGACTCACAACAGGAACAACTGCACTAGCAGCTCTCCCTCGTTAGCAGGACACAACATTTTCTGACCAAGGGATGGGCAGTAAGCTGGGACTGGGGAGCTCTTCAGTGGAAGGCTGAGTGCAGTTGAAAGAATAACATCTTGATGGAGTTTGAGATAAAGTTTTGTGCTCTTTTAGTACTAATGTATCAAAAAAGAGGCTTCTGATATTGTCTGTTAACGTACACAAGGGAATCCCAAGGATGAAAGCCTGTCAAGGATGAGAACTGGGCAGTGGGTAGCTGTTTAAAATAGAGACAACATTATCTGTGTAAATCACTCCATAAAGCTGCCTAATCTATCCTAGGATTGTGATGGGCAGGGTTTTTACCTTGTCATCACTGTGAGAGTGTGTGCTCTGTGCCATATGCTTCCTTCACAAGGAAGTGAACCAGTGCAGTGCAAACTCTGACCAGTGAAGATGACAGGTGCTGCTCAGAGCCACCCAGCTTTTGTGAGCTTGGAATTGCCACACTTGTGCTTGCTGCTGTTGGAAAAGTTCTGCTGACTTTGAAGGAAAAAGGTGGCCTTTATCCAGACTTAACATCCCAGGTGAAATTAGTCAGAGGGGGAAGAGCATGAATCTGGCAGAGATTCTACACCATATATAATGACCTGTTAGCAACATTTCCCTATTCGTAAGCTTTTTCTTGCCTCTTGGTTTGGGTATTCCCAGCAATTTTCCTGTAGAGGTACAGATCCTAAGTGAGTGTGAGGTCAAAATTAGTCACCTTTTAGCTAGTGGTTGCAGAGTAATGTGCAAACTAACAACAGGTTTCTAAGTCAGAGTTACTACCTGGTATCTTAATTTCTCCCAAAAACATGGTGGAGGTGTGTGGTAATATGTTAACACCACAGGAAAAACACCCACAGTGCTAACAGTGAACTAGATAAAGTCAAAGTTGTTGCTCAATTTGGCTTCCAGTCTGGTTTTGAAATGCATCTTGTTCTTGGCAGGTGCAGCATTTGTGGAGTTTTAGCATAGAATCATAGAATCATAGAATGGTAAGGTTGGAAAGNCTGAGGAGAGCAGAGTAAAGAGGCAGAATCCCCTCCCTTGCCCTGCTGCCCACACTGCTCTTGCTGCAGCCCAGCACACAGTTGCTGTCTGGGCTGCATTCGCACACTGCATGTAGGCCCACAAAGTTATCAGTTGACTTCAAAGAACACAAAGGTGATATACTTATGTTACAACGTTTAGAAATACTTCAGGTTTGGGCTGGTGTGGGTCTAAGAGCAGCAGGCTGCCTATAAAGCCTAGGCAAAGCTTGTGTTTTCTAGGGTGTGGGAGGGTTTTCTAAAATGGGTGGATGAGACAGGTGATTCCCACCTCCTCCCCACCTCCTGCTGAAAAAAAATGTTAAAAGTTTGTGTGTGATATATGCTGTAGTAGCTTTTGGGGTCAGCTTCCCTGGGGCAGACCAAGATGTTTTACCTAATTACTGTAATGGTGTGAAGCAGTACATGCAGCTGCTCTGAGAGCTACCTAGACAAGAGTTTTGCACTTACACCTTGCAAGCACAAATTCCTTGCTCTTCTCCATTAATGTTTTGGTGTGAAGAGTTGCTGTGCCCTCACCCTTCTGTGTCCTCAATGGTTTTTGGGTCTTAATCCAGTGGAAGAAACATGTCAGAGTAAATCTAAACTTTGTAAAGATGACTCAGAATCAGTGTGCTTTTGCCTTTCTGTAGACACTCCAGTCTGTCTATTCCTAAAGGAAAACCCAAAGTGTGAACACTCTTGACCTCAAAGGAAAATTACAGAAAACAGCTTTAGTTTTGGTTAGTTTTGGTTTCAGTTTTTTTAGATTTTCAATCTGTTTTGTCAGGCAAAGAGAGCTGTGTCTCGATTTTCTTTTCTTGGCAAACATTTGTGACAAAAAGTGGTCCCTTTACCTTCTGTTAACCATTTGCCTCAACAGCAAGTAAACATATTTACTTATCTTTAAAACCAGTAAACTCAGGGTAGTCAGTTTTTGAACATATTGTTTAAATCAGGGAAGAAACTGAATTTCAGTGCTGATAATCAGATTCCTTGTAGTTCCCAGAAGCTGTTGCAGCCTGCTTGTTGATTCAGGCACACTTCTGTATCTTGGCTTGCCTAGCAGTTTGAGACCAGTGGGTTCACACAGTCAGTGGTGCAGTCAGACAGTAAAGAGTTGTGGACTTCCTTTTACTTAGGTAGGACGTGCAGAAAGTGACTGAATGCTTTGTGCTTCACTCATGGTGAAGAGCTGTGAATACAAATACACAACTCCTGACTCCACAAGTTAAAATCATTTTTAGAGGTGTTCAAAGAGTGACATTTAAATTAAATGTATTAAGTTTATTCATTTTTATATTTATATATCAGTTTAAGAATCAGTGATGAAGAATTTGCCCACATCACATATAAAAGTGCACTTGAGCCTGCGCTTTTGTGGCCTGAGCAGACATTTGTCAAGCATGAGCTTTGCTTTTTGGAGTGTCCCAGGGTGTGCAAGGTATGAATATCTGATTCTGTGAGTGTCCAGCTGGTAGAATCACTCAATTTGTTTTCACTGTGTCTTCCTTCTCAGCAGGTGTGGTCTGCTCCATAAATTCCTGTGTAGTGTTTCTTCTTCATGCCACCGTTCCATAGTGACTTGTATTCAGCCATGGCTGTTATTTGGATGAGTGAGAGAGGCATTTCCAGTGAAGGCAAGACCTATGTGTGCTTCCCAGATGGATGTTGTTGTTTAGCTAGTCATCTGGGTTTCAGCACTCCTGCTGGAAGGCAGATGTGTGTTGTCTCAAGATGTGCTAACCCCAACATGGCTGTCATTTGTCTTAATGCTTTGCAAGTAGCTGAGTATTCACGTCTGGGCAGGTGGAAGGACCACAGATCGTAGAGTGTAACCTCTGTAGAGGTGCATTTCTGGTATACAGAGCACTATGGTATACAATTCCTAATCAGGACCTGTCAGAGTAAGAGGCAGGAAGCACTAAAGCTATGTTAGCTTAACTGCAGGTCTCTGGCTTTGCTCTTTGGGGTTTAAGACATAGAATCAGAGAATCATA
>WBNM01045578.1:0-11979 GCA_013399055.1 Ramphastos sulfuratus | reverse complement strand
ATGTCTTCGGGTTCCTCAGATGATCAAGCACCTTGTCTTAGCTTACAGTGGGAGGGCCTCTGTCTCTCTGGTCTCCAACCTGTGGGCCATCAACATGACAGCCATGAGGAGAGGCAAAAAAGCTGCTGAGAATCTCAGCCTTCTCCTCATTCACTGTTACTAGCTCACCACTGTTGTTATTGGGGATGGTGGGGGTGGTGTTGCTGTCTTTAACCTTCCTTTTCTGGTTTACTGACCTGTAGAAGCCTTTCTTGTTTTTCTTTACATCCCTTGCCAAGTTCCAGCTGTGCCTTCCTGACCTCGTCCCTACACAACCAGGCAATGTCCCTATACTCCTCCCAGGGTGCCTGTCCCTTCTTCCATTCCCTGTGTAGTCCCAGCTTGTCCTTTAGTTTGACCAGCAGGTCATGGCTCAGCCATGGTGGTCTCTGGCCTTCCTTGCTGGATTTCTTACACGTGGGGATTGATACCTCCTGTGCTCTATAGAAACCATCCTTAAAGGTCTGCCAGCTTTGCTGCTCCCTTGTCCCTGAGGGCTGTTTTCTGTGGGGTCCTATTTTCTATCTCCCTGAAGAGCTGGAAATATGTTTTCCTAAAAGTTAGAGTCCTAACACTGCTTCTCATGGGCTTCACAGCCCTCAGGACAGCGAACTGCAGTAGCACATGATTGCTGCAGCCCAGGCTGCCTTCACCTTTGACATCCCTGATGGCTTGCATTTGTGACCAACAGATCCAATAACACATCCCCTTGTGCAGGACTGTTAATTTGGAGAAGTTGCCATCTAGGCACTCCAGGAGCTTCCTGGGTTGGCTACAGCTAGCTGTGCTGCTTTTCAAATAGATGCTGGGGTAGTTAACACCCTACAGCAGGATGAGAGCCTGTGACTGCGACGTCTCCTCAGGCTGGAGTAAGAAGGTTTCATCAATAGGCTCCACTTGACCAGGTAGCCTGCAGGAGACTCATACCACAAGGCTCCCTTTGTTGTCCTGATCCCTAATTCCTACCCATAAGCTTTCAAAATCCTTGTGGTTATTCTTTAGTGATAACTCTTTGCACTTTCTCCACTACTTTACACAGAGGGCAGCATCTCCACCCTGTCCTCCTCTCCCATCCCTTCTGAACAGCTTTGTAGCCATCGATAGCTACACTCCACTCATAGGATTCATCCCACCAAGTTTCTGTAGCTGCCACTATGTCATAGCTCTCCTGCAGCAAGGCAGCCTCCAACTCCTGTTTGTTGCCTGTGCTGTCTGGACTGGCACTTCAGATGGGGTTCTTAGAGGGTCACCCCACTGTTCCCCCAAGGCATTTCATGGCAGCTACTCTCCTGTCTTCTATTACCTCAGAGGCCCCTGGCTCACCTCTGTAAAACTTTGCCTTTGCTGTGGTGTTCACAGCATGCTTCAGGACAACAGGCTGGATGCCCTTACTATCACCCCATCCTTCCAACCCTGCTGTGTCTTCCTGCCACCTGTCACAGACACTTTTCATGCTATTGTCACCATCACCCACCTCAAGTGAAATGGAAGACTGAAGGCTGTCCTTGGGCTCATCTCTAGTGTGCCTGGTCTTAAACCTTCCCCATTTGAGCCCAGTTTAAAGCCATTTCAATGAGCCCTGCCAACTCATGTGCCAGGATCTTTTTTCCCCTCTGAGACAGATGTACTCCATCTGCCGCTAGCAGACCCAGTGCCATATAAAGCTCTCTAAGTGCCATATAAAGCTCTCTAAGATCAAAAAGACCCAAAATTCTGTTGGTGGTGGCACCAGCCTCTGAGCCACTTATCAATCATGCACGATTTCTTGTTCCTATAAGTTCTGCAGAACATGCCAAATACAGTAACAACTAATCAAAGACAAAAATCAGGACTCCAGGAATACAAACAAAACCAACTCCTCCTAAAACAGGTCCTAAGAACAAATGAGAAATAAAATAGCTCCCTCCCTGGAGGTGTTCAAGGCCAGGTTGGACGAGGCCTTGAGTGATCTGTTCTAGTGGGAGGTGTCCCTGCCTATGGCAGGGAGTTGGAACTAAATGATCTTTGAGGTCCCTTCCAACCTTACCATTCTATGATTCTATGAAAAAGTTACAAACCCAAGAAAAATGGCAAAGAAGTGGAAGAAAACTAAAGATAAGTTCTGCAGCACACAGGTGTGGGCAGGCAGAAGGCAGAACAGGAGAAGCAGCTGAGCCAGAGCCAAGCTGTACCACACAGTACCTATGCCAGGTGCTGGACCAAAAGCAGGCTCCCTTACTGTATCGATACACACCGCAATGCAAGTAGGCTGAAGACACAATTACCCATTTAATGACAAACTGCTTTAATAGCACTTGCCCAGTGATTTCTGTTCTCAGTGCTTGAATATTATCAACTAATTGCCAGTGGGAAATAGGATAAGCTACGTACTCTTAGCAGATGATTCTTAAAGAGCTCCTGAAGGTTGTTAGCATTAACAATTACAGGCAGAATGGATCACTAATATTTCCCATAAAGGCCACCAACACATCTGCAAAGGAAATATCCTTAGCCATACTCATTGACTAACACAAAATCTATTCACTGATGCTTCCATCTGTACTTCACATAGGCCTCACCTCAAGTGACTCCATATAGCCAGAAATTCTCATCTGTGAGAGGGAGCATCTCCACAGGCAGGTCCCACAATGTTCCTGTTCATCTTGTGCTGCTGTTGGATTAATCCAAACATTCATTCCCTGCTCAGTCATGTCCTGCTCCACCTCTCTGCACTCTGCATGAAAGCTGTCACTCCCTTGCTCTACATGTAAACCCTGCCATTTTTATTAAGATCTACCATGCCACCTGCAGTAGGCTTGCAGAGTAATAGCATCATGCAGTGGATATGGGAGTGGGAATCAATCACTCCATCTGGGGAGGTTTCTGTGGGTAACCTACAGAAGTGCTAACTTAAGGAAGAATCCCCAAGAAACTAAAATCCACAGGGAAATGAAGTATTGTGGTCTATTAACTATTGTTCTGTCTGCCAACATCCCAGTGGATTTCCTAGCAACTTCTGTGGCAGTCTAGATAAAATTCTGCACACAGCTGTTTAAAACTGAAATACTCTGGGGAACAAGAGGATGTTTTTTCTGGAACTGCAGTGTCTTAACACATTAGCTAAAAACATACAAGATGACAAACAGAATGTGATTGTTCTTTCTCTCCCTTACATCTGAAGTGACCAAGTGCCTATATAGCAGTTGAAAACCACTTCTCAATACACAGCTTGAAATTAAATTTCTAGTAAGCTATAGTGCATTTGTTTTACCATAAGCCGGGTAAAGAAAAAAATCTCTGAATTTCAAACTCTGAACTTTTGGTCAGAAAACACTAAGAGGCCATCAAATCTGTCTCATCCAATTTCAGCTCTTTAAGTGCCCTTTCAAGCTACCTTCTCAAAGCAACTGCCCTTTCGAGCTGCAGTCTGATAAACTCTTTTATGCATAATTGATTATAGGTAAAAAATAGCTTGAAACTGACCTTTTTCTCCAGGGTTACCACATGGTATCAAAGGATGTTAGGAGTTGGAAGGGACCTCTGGAGATCTTTGAGTCCAACCTCCCTGCCAGAGCAGGACCATAGAATCTAGCTCAGGGCACACAGGAATGCATCCAGGTGGGTCTTGAAAGCCTCCAGAGAAGGAGACTCCACAACCTCCTTGGGGAGCCTGTTTCAGTATTCCATGACCCTTACAGTAAAGTTCTTCCTCACGTTGAGGTGAACCTTCTGTGCTGTAGTTCACATCCATTGCTCCTTGTCCTGTCACAGGGCACACATGAGAAGAGGCTGTCCCCTGGCACCCACCCCTCAGCTATTTATATACATTTGTTAGATCCCCTCTCAGTCTTCTCCTCTCCAGACTAACCAGCCCCAGGTCTCTCAGCCCTTCCTCACAAGGCACATGCTGCAGTCCCTTAATCATCCTTGCAGCCCTCCCTTGGACACTCCCTGTCCCTCTCCCTCTTGAACTGGGGAGCCCAGAACTGGATGCAATATTCCAGGTGAGGCCTCATCAGGACAGAGTAGAGGAGCAGGAGAACCTCCCTGGATCTGCTGGACACACTCTTCTTAATGCACCCCAGGATCCCCTTGGCCCTCTTGGCCAGCAGGGCACATTGCTGTCCCAAGGAGAACCTGTTCTCCACCAGCACTGCCAGGTCCCTCTCCACAGGGCTGCTCTCCAGCAGTCACCTCCTAGCCTGTACTGCTGCAGTTTATTGTTCCTCCCCAGGTGCAGGACTCTGCACTTGTCCTTGTTGAACCTTGTTGAACTTGTTCCTTTGCCCAGCTCTCAGCCTGTCCAAGTGTCACTGGATGGCTGCACAGCCTCCATGTGTGTCAGCCAAGTCTCCCAGTTTGGTTATCAGCAAACTTGCTGAGCAGACTCTGTCCCCTCATCAATGTCACTGATAAAAAGATGCTGAACAGGACTGGACCCAGCTCTGACCCCTGGGGACCTCCACTAGTTAGAGGTGTCCAGCTGGTTTTGGCACCATTGCTCACCACTCTTTGCACTCTATCATGTAACCAGTTTTTAATCCATCTGTCTATTCTTCCATCCCACACTTCCTGAATATCACAAGGATGTTATGGGAGACAGTGTCAAAAGCCTTGCTAAGGTCAAGGCAGACTACATCCACTGCTCTCCCTGCATCTACCCATTCAGTTACCAGATCACAGAATGCTATCAGGTTAGTCAAGCATGAGCTCCTCCTGGTAAATCCTTGCTGACTACTCCTGATAACCTTCTCCTCTTCCAAGTGCCTAGAGATGACCTACTACAGTCTACTCATCTACAGGTACTACATTAATTTCTCTCAGTAGACAATCATAGTAGTATGATGCCTCGAGACTGGGAGAAGCTGGAGTTATCCAAAGTCATTAATTCAATTGATTGGGCATTATCCAGGACTGCTGATGGCCAGGGAAGTAAGTGTACAGACACTGCACTCTGCCTGCTGCCTGGCGTAGCTCTTCTTACAGTTCAGCCTGCTGTGGCTATTTTATTTCTCATGCTAACACACACTGAAGACAAGAACCTGACTTGCTTTTTCCTTGACTTGCAAAGCTATCTGCTATGACAAAACACAGTCTCTTTCCTAACAATGACATCAACAGGCTCGCTCAACGAAACAGCTTTCCACAACAAGCACATTCACACAACGTAGTGACTGTATCTGGGCTATGGGACAAACTTGGATTATGTATGACAAAGCTGTTTGTAGTGGGCAGCAAAGGAAAATGCTACAAAAAGGATGTAAGCTGGAGGAAGCCTTCCCTTCGCTCGCACATGCTGGCTCCGTACCCAGGGCAACGACTTCCCAGAGGAAGAGCACAAGTTCAGAAGCAATACCAAGACAGGAGGCTACCTGCATTTCTTCTTTTTACTGTAGCTGGTTTCATGCAGTTTGGCTTTCTGCAAACAGGGTTCAATCTTACATCATTTATCAGAATTAAAACTAACAGCCCAAATTTATCACCACTGCTGCCTATGTCTTGCAGCGCTGGATCGAAGCAGAGTCCTATTGTTGCAAACCTGCAGCAGCGTCGTGGGAGATTAGCTCTGGTATCTGTATCTGCAGATGGATAGCACTGCACTCATACCTACGTTTCATTGCTTTGTTTTGCCCTCAGGGCTACACTTCACATTTGTACCTCCTGGTTCCTTGTGCAATAGTGTAAAGGTGTATCTAGCGAGAGAGCTGCCAACTGACAGCACATCTGAAGAGGCTTGTATGCACAGTGTACTTCATCAAGCACAAAGAACACATTGCCTCCTGCAACTGTAAATTGAGCTCATGAAGGTGGAGGAATGGTTACTGTCAGATTGTTTTAAGAAAGGCAGTCTGGAATCACAGCATCAGCCTGCATTACAGCCTTGGCAGCCTGCAGCCGTGGCCTCCCACCAGGCCAGGAATAATAGAAGTAAACAAATAGCCCAGATACTATTTACCTGTTCCTCTGAAGCTAATGTGTAAACCATGCCAGTTGCCTTGCTAGAGGGCAGGGATCCATCCAGAGGGACCTGGACAGGCTGCAGAGCTGTGCCCAGGCCAACCTCATGACATTCAACAAGGCCAAGTGCAAGGTCCTGCACCTGGGTAGGCACAATCCCAAGCACAACTCCAGGCTGGGTGGGGAATGGCTGAGAGCAGCCCTGAGGAACAGGCCCTGGGGGTCTGGGGTGATGAAAAGCTCAAGATGAGGCTGCAGTGTGAGTGCAGCCCAGACAGCAACTGTGTGCTGGGCTGCAGCAAGAGCAGTGTGGGCAGCAGGGCAAGGGAGGGGATTCTGCCCCTTTGCTCTGCTCTCCTCAGACCCCACCTGCAGTCCTGTGTGCAGTTCTGGAGCCCCCAGCACAGGAAGGACATGGAAGTGTTGGAGCCAGTCCAGAGGAGGCCACCAAGATGCTGAGAGGGCTGCAGCAGCTCTGCTGTGAGGACAGGCTGAGAGAGTTGGGGCTCTGCAGCCTGGAGAAGAGAAGGCTTCCAGGAGACCTTAGAGTAGCCTTCCAGTATCTGAAGGGGGCTACAGGAAGGCTGGGGAGGGACTATTGACAAGGTCTTGCAATGACAGGACAAGGGGCAATGGGTTTGAACTGGCAGAGGGGAGATTGAAAGTGGATGTTAGGAGGAAGTTGTTTGCAGTGAGGGTGGTGAGACACTGGCACAGGTTGCCCAGGGAGGTTGTGGCTGCTCCCTCCCTGGAGGTGTTCAAGGCCAGGTTGGAGGAGGCCTTGAGTGACCTGTGCTAGTGGGAGGTGTCCCTGCCTATGGCAGGGGGTTGGAACTGGATGATCCTTGAGGTCCCTTCCAACCTTACCATTCTCTGATTCTGTGATTCTAAGTTCTTTCCTGAGGACGAAGGCTCGTTCATACTGCTACTACTAAAAAAAAAAACAAAACCACAACAAAAAAACAATAAAAATCAACTTCAACAGGTTATTTACAGGTCTCAGGGTGCCAGTGCTAACCTCTGAAGTGGTGTGCTAGGGAAACATGGTGTGCAGCTCCACAGCCATGCCCAAATTCCATTGCTGGACTAACCCTCCTGGCCGTCTGGAGCTGCTGCTGGATGACCTGATCCACCCAGCAGAGGCAGTCTGGGAGCAAAGGAGAGGAACTTCATTATAAACCAGGTGGACCTAAAAGCACTAGAAACTGAGACAAAAAATTTACTGTTTAAGTCTCACACTGATGTGTGGTCCCATGCAGCTGGTGGACATGCACATGTACCTGCACCTACCAGTGGTCTTGCTCTGCAGCTGGGTCAGACTTTTTAATTAACAGCCCCTGTCATGAATATGGTTCTGCCACAGAACTAAAAGAAAGGTTTCATCAAAGGGCAAGCTTACATGCTCCACAACACTACTGCAACTCACTGCATTTCACTCCTCTCCCTTCACAAAAGCTGAGCAATCAGAATAAACAACCTGCAAATCTGTTGCTGGGCTGAGATACTTTTTGGTGTTTAAGATTAAATCCTTCTCTTTTAACAAATTGCAACCTAAGAATAAAGGAAGGAGTGAGCTGGAATAAAGAAAGGAGTGAGCTCAGGGGATTTTTTTTTTCCATCTGTAGTATTTTGGAAAGGCCACGCTGAGCCAGCAGTCTCCAGGAGCACCAGGCTGGCAATGTCACTAGATTCCCAGAAAAGCCCTGCTGTAGCTAGCTGCTGACACAGGTAAACAGGTTTATTCCCTTTCAGCCTTAGCACCTCACTGCCCACACTGAAATGCTAGGCCAGCACCCCAGGACACTCAAAACACCCCTGCCTGCCAGGTTTTCCTTTGGGCAGTAGATCCCTTTCTGCCCATGCATGGTGTAACTTGGTGCAGGGCTCAACCTGCAGCAATCAAAGCCTCAGCATGCACCCAGGATCTCCCTACCTTAGCTAGCAGCAGGCTTTAACATGACTCTTCAAAGCAAAAAAGAGTGCCTAGAAGACAAAGGCTATTGCATATGTGGTTAATAAACACTGCTCCATCCATAGCTCACACACAGAAATACTGCTTTTCATCTCCTGATGCAAGCTCTCAGGGTATCTGCAACTCCTCTTCATGCAGTGGCAGGAGCACCATGGCATTACCAGGTCAAATTCCCTTAACACACCTGCAGCAGCCTCAGCTGTTACCATGCTCCTGTTATGACATGAATCACTCCACAAGCCTGCATCTAATTATCAGACTGTCTATTTTGATATATTTTACCCTTTATATACAATGCCAAAGAGGTCCTCTAAAACACATTCCAACTATTCTTTTGCTTAAAAAAAAAGAAATAGAAAGAAATGCTTTCTTGTCTGGGACTTAAGTTCTGGAATAGCAGGAGCAAGAGGAGCAGATTATTTAACAAAGAAGGTGTGCAAGTAACTACAGGACTGGCTGAAAGAGATTAAATCTGCCAAACAAGGTCAAGCAGCACCAGATCCTGATTTCTCCATAAGATCTTTTAACTATTCTCTGTAATGCCAGCACATAACCTTTGTACATTGTGCTGTTAAGAGTACACCAGACCAGTCTGGTGTAGTGATCATGCAAACAGCAAAGCAGACACTTGTTTCCAGGAAACAGCAAGATACTAAAAACCCCCAGCCTTTTTATTGCTGACTTGAAATCAAAGTGACCACTGAAGCCTCTGCAACTTCCAGCAGAAGACTTACTGCACACAAGGGAGTTCATTTTGAAAAGGCAAGCAGGCAGCAGGTCATTATAGAGTTAACTCAATAAAACAATAATTTCTACTTGGATAAACTGACCTAGATTCCCCTGACTTCTCTATGGAAACAAAAGATGCAACTTGGACAAGAGATGACGTCTGAAAGGGAAGCCAAGGGCTGGATAAGGAGTCCGAATGCAACACAAAAGTTGGTCCTTAACCACATGAGTGGTGGTCCCCAGCTGCATGACAAACCACTGGCCAGCACAGGATTAGCCAGCAGTCACCAGTGGTTCCTACCCCCATTTCATCTCACTGATGTCAACAAGGAATCTCTCACGTCCTCCAATAAGGTGGGATTGGACCTGAACTCATCACGCACAGGCTCAACACCTCCTTCCAGAATGGTGCTCTGAAGGTGGTGGGAAGTGCCTGATGGAAGATGCACTTACATAAAGTTTTTAATGAAGTCCTGGGGATCTTGTGTCTGGGCTACAACCCCCATGGGAAGCACTGGCTGAAATCCTGGACTTCCAAAGGCAGAGCTTTATTTAATTCCTGGAAGAGCTGATGAAAAGCCAGGTCCCTTGCTAGCTGCAGAGATCCAGGCCACGAGGCAGACACGCTGCAGGGAAGTCCATCAGAGCCTGGGCAGCATAGCACAGAGGACAGGAACTGACAAGGATGCTTCCTGGGCCCCCTTGTAACTCTGCTCCAGGTTTGCAAATCTGAACACAACACTATGCTGACAACTCTGCATCTTGGGATTCAACCCAGTGCTACTTTTCAGTGAAGCTCCCTTTGTGCTGGAACACCTCCAACGAGCTCAAGCCAAACAATCTGCCCAGGGAAAATGTTCAATGAAGGGGAAGCAGAAAAGTATGCACAGAAAGAGGCCTGACTCCTCTTTTCTAATCCACCCCTCAGTATCAGACATTAAAGCTCATTAAAAAAAAAAAAACAAACCCAAACTTGTTAAAATAGGTTACCTAGTGATTCCTCTTAATTGCCAGCTTNAGGCCTTGAGTGACCTGTGCTAGTGGGAGGTGTCCCTGCCTATGGCAGGGGGTTGGAACTGGATGATCCTTGAGGTCCCTTCCAACCTTACCATTCTCTGGTTCTATGATTCTAGAGAATATTTTTTGATGTTCCTCTCCCATTATTGCAAGGTCTATTTACCATAGGGTTACCTCCTCACCTTGTCTGCCCAATCAAGACAACCCCAAACCCCATGGGGCTTGGTACTGCATACTCTATGAGAATGCACACACACAATTGATGTGTCTGTGTGGTTTTATACATGTTCATGCCTTGTCATGCCTAAATCCTTGTAGGAAAAATGTCACTAATAAACATGTGAAATAGCTGTAACTGACTTGGAAAACAACAGGAAAAGTTGCCAAGAAAAGGCTTTAACTCAATCTTCCACAGAAGCAGGATTTAAGCTGTCTGCAGGATTAAAGGAATAAAATATTTCTATCTCTCCCTTTGCTTCTATTTGTCATACATTTTTATGACCACTATTTGCACTCCTTTTCAATTTAAAATAAATTTCTGGATGTTCTGATTTAGTAACAGTGTTCACCTGAAAAGGCATTCAGAAAAGGGGTCTGGGGGGAGGGCAGAGGGGGAAGTGGACATTTACATTCTCTTCCAAATTACAGAAGGAGGCAAATTGAGCATTCTTCTCACAGACAAATGCTGTCAAAAGGTCTTATGAACGAACAGCTCTGCACATCACTTGTTACAGAAATCTGAGTATGATTCCTGAGCTCCTCAATGGAACAAGAAGATGTTGTGCTATACAACATGGACTCCAAGAACAAACACACACTGAGCTCTGGACTTCCACACTCATCTTCACTGGACATATAAACTGACACACAAGAGCCTGCTCTCTGCATGGCAGAGTGTGCTGGTTTGAGGCTAACTGGAATATTTTAATGGAGAAAATTACGTTATAGGCTGTGAAAAGGAAACAGTGGTGATGTCTGCTGCACTCACAGGCTTGCTGAGATGTTTGAGACTAAAAATACAAATCAAAGATAAGCCACTCGGGCTCAGACACTCTGGGGCTGTCTAGCAGCTTCTTGTTTTCTCCTCTCTGCTGAGTAACCTCACTAATCACTTTCCTTCTAATCCCCCTGGCCCATCCTCCAAACTCACCTTGCAGGTGAGGCAAACTCTGGGGTAAGGTCTAGGGGTGGGGAGAAGGTGGAAGGGTGGTTGGGAGCCCCTCCTGGGGTCTCTGGTTGCTGGGAGGGGAATTGTGTTTCTATATTACCTTTAACTTGTATATGTCTGTAACTATTCCTGTCTGTTGTGTCTATCTCTGCTTGTACATTGTGCTGAGCTGTAAATAGAGCTTCAGTCCTTAACTTCCAGCTGGCTGAGTCTAGTCTGGGGGATTTTATAAAGTGTGGGGGGCAGGGAACTCCCAAACCATCACACAGAGGAAGCCAAGTATTGCCAGAGACAGACACAAGCTTCACCAAATCTAACAGTCCATTTTCCAGTATCAACAATTCTTCTCTATCACCTGGATGAAACTTCATGAGCAATGATTTTTCGAGTGACTCTTCCCTGTTGTCTCTCTACTAGAATCAAACCAAACTGTCAGGGGTCACCTAGAAGATGCACTGACAAGAAAAACAGGGCTCAGTGCAGTCAGGGATGCTGAACACAAAAGGTGCAGCAGCTCATCTCATAATGCTGTTCACTTACTGCTGATTTGTCTTCCTGGGCTGATGTCTCCCCTGCTGATGTCTCTGTGTAACAGAATGGCTAAAACTCATGCAGTGCCAATTTCAGTCTTCTTGAGATACCAAAAACCCTCTCATCTATGAGCTAAAATAAACATATTAGACTTAGTTTTTAAAACCTTCAATCTTTATGTTGCTGCTGGGACAGCCTGTAAAAGTACACAACATGAAGGCAAGTTGAAGTTCTATGCTTTGTAAGAGCACAGGGAATGTGGAAGACTCAAATTTAGTACTGCTCCCTACAAACTCACACAATTCCTGGCAATTCCCATTTTTTCTCTCTCTCTTATATTGTGTCACTATTTCCATAATGCAAACTGTAATCAACTAGTTGAGAGTTAAATTAAAAACAAATAAATTGGAAGCTTGTTTTTTTTTCAGGAGAGGTGGGAAAAAGCAAAGAATTTGCAGCATCACCCACTGCACCAGGGCTGACTGACTGGGAAATCCTGCTAATGATGGAAAGAAGAGGAGACAGAGCAGGTGAAAACAGCATCTCTGGATTGATCAGCAAGCCAAAGAATCAAAGAATCATAGGA
>WBNM01045560.1:0-11691 GCA_013399055.1 Ramphastos sulfuratus | reverse complement strand
TTTTCTGCAAGGCTGCTCTCGATCTCATCCATTCCTCAGCCTGCATTGGTATCTAGGATTTTTTCATCTTAGACTTGGTCTTATTGAACCTCACGGGATTCTCCTCAGTCCACGTCTCCAGCCTATCTAGGTCCCTCTGGATGTCACCATGTCCTTCATCACCGCACATCTTGAGGGACACCACTTGTCACTCATCTCCATCTGGACATCCAGCCATTGACCACTACCCTTTGTATGTGATCATCCAACCAATTCTTTATCCACTGGACAGTCCATCTATCAAATCCACCTTAGAATGTGCCAGCTTAGAATGCCTTTCCTTCCATTCTGGAAGCTACAACAACTCTTAGTGCATTGTTACATTTCTGTAAGACAGAAAATGATGCTGAAAGACAGATTAATTATTTGCCTTAAATCTATGGTAACTTCTGGGCCAGAATTAAAATGATGAAAATTTCCTTCCAGTCTCCAAACATTTTATACTACCCTCTAATTGTATTTATTATTAAGGGAAAGTAGTAAATAAAAACCGATGTAAAATAATCTGATCCCATCTTTTCATGAACATAGACACCTGTTTTAAGTTTGCCAGAATGATGCTGGTGTTGGAAGGCAAGGTCTTCTCTTTCTTTTTACTTATAGTAGCAACATGTTACTGTACTACACATTTTCCTTTAATTTCCTCCTGACCTAGAAAACTCTTATCTAGACAGACTGAGGTACTCACAATTGGTATTGTAGTGGATTGGACCAGGAAAAATAGTCAGTGAATCCTTTTCAGGCAAAGAGGCATTACTGTGGGCAAGCTGTAAGTCAGGAGCTGAATCAAAGAAATTTAAAGTCACTTTCCCCCATTCACCTGAAGAAGGCACAACACATGAAGGAACCACATCCATCTCCTTCAAGCATAAGACTATCAACCTAGCTTCTAACTCCCCAAGAGTCCCCTTTTCTCTGAGGTTTCTGCTAGGAAATTACTGGTCCCTATCTGTTGTTTTGCTGTTCTCCGCAACCCTGACATTTGCAACAAAAACTTAATTAAGGCCAACTCAATTCACAGAGCTCGCATAAATGACCATCAGCTGCCAATAGTTCTCAGCCAGTACCAAAGAGGGATAGATTTGAAACAATGTTGAACGATGGCAGGTCCCTATATTACATCCATAGCTTCCTTAACAGGCTTTTGCTTTTACCAAAGTGCCACACTCTGCAGTACCACTGCACATTTTCTCCTAGCTGCATCACTCCTTCACGCAAGCATATCTGGGAGCTTCTGGTGCTGAGTATTCAAAAGCACCAAACCAGTTTGAAAGACCATAAATGAGAACATTTGTAATTAACATACTTCGCACACACTTGTATCTTCAAATAAGGTGCAGCAAATTCTGAATAGTTTAAGACTTAGGATAATTTTCCACTCTCTCTGTATTCACTTGGTGCAGCAGCTATTCTGGTTAAATTATCCTTTCTGGTGTTTTTAATTTGAATCTGACAGAGCTCTGAGCTTTTGCCTCTGCATGTGCATGAATTATGTCTATAATAAGTGTATCTTTTCCTCACAAAATTAGGAGGCTGAATTAATATTCATTAGAAGGTAATAGGAACAAATGGCACAAAATATTTTAGGACAATGATTTAATATAGAGTTCCATATATGCCACAAATTGTAGCTACAAATGGTCCTTTGTTTGCAATCCGTGGTGTCCTTGGAAGAGAAAAAAAAAACAAACCAGAAACCAAAACCAAAACCAAACAAACCAAAAGTTCCACAGAAGTATTAAGATATGAGTTTGCCTATTGCAAAACCTTAATTAGTATTTGCAACACTGTCAGCATGAAGCCTGTTGAAAGAAATGTAACACAGTAGGCCTTGATGGGAGCTCAGAAGGGACTTTGTCATTATCTATCAGACTAAAAAGTGCAAACGTACCATAACATCTGACTTTTATTATTATTACTATTATTATTTCTTGTGATTAATATCCCATCTTGTCAAAGGCAATGAATTTTCCTGGGGCTTCATGTCTTGCATAAACCAAGATTCAGCTGGGAAACCCTATCTTAGAGAAAAGACAAACAAACCCCCCCAAAAAACAAAAAAACCCAAAACAACCAACAACAAAAAAAACCCACCAAGGGCAAAATGGCTTTATTTCATAGCAGTACACACACATACACACATGTCGCTTTCATTACCTGTTTTTATTTTCCTGAAAATCCTCTTGGCAGGCATCACAACAGAGAGAAAATAAAAATGATAGCAGCCTAAGGCTTTTATTTTAACATAAAAAGCCCAAATATTTCAAAACAGCTGCCATTTATAGTTTTTTTTGCCTTTATTATTTTGTAAGAAACTGATGGTTGGATTATCATTTTTAGTGTAGAGCTGGAACAGGCAGGTATGCACACTGATCAGAACCAAGAGAGGTTTGACTGGGCACAGGCATCCTGGGTGTGATTTCAGTGAGTATCCAGGAGAAATGAGCTATGAATGCCATCTGCTGGAAGAAAGGTTTGCCAGGCCAAGAAGCGAAGTCTCACAACAGCTTTGGGCTGGGTGACAAACATCCTTGTCAGGGAGACCTTGTAAATCATTGCAGTTTTTCCCTGAGTAGCCAGTCAGCTCTGTTAGGAGAATCATAGAATCATGGAATCATAGAGTTGTTTCAGTTGATTTTAAGATCTTTAAGATCATTAAGTCCAACCATTATCTAACTCTACCAAGTCTGGTGCTAAACTATGTCCTTTAGCACCACATTTCTGCCTCCAGGGATGGAGATTCAACCACCTACCCGGGGAGCCTGTTCCAGTATTTGAGAACCCTTTTCAGTAAAGATAATTCTTATAATGTCAAACCTAAATCTCCCCTGGTGCAACTTGAGGACATTTTTTTTTCACTCTATCACTCATTATTAGGGAAAAGAGACCAACCTGCCCCCCTCCTCCAGCAACCTCCTTTAAGTTAACTGTAGAGAAGTCTCCCCTCAGTCTCCTTTTTTCTTTGTTCTCCAAACCCTTCACCAGCTTCATTCTCCTTCTCTGGATCCACTCCAGGGCCTAAGTGTCTTTCTTGGAGTGAGGGCCCCAAAATTCAAGGTATGGCCTCACCGGTACCCTGTACAGGGAGACAGTCACTTCCCTGGTTTGCTCATCACACTATTGCTCACACAGTTCAGGAAGCTATTGGCCTTCTTGGCCACCTAGGCACATGATGGCTCATGTTCAGCTGAATGTCAGCCTGCACCTTCAGGTCCTTTTCTGCTGGGTAGCTTTCCAGCCATTCTTCCCCAAGACTGGAGCATTGCATGAGGTTGTTGTGATCCAAGTGCAGGAGCTGGCTACTGACCTTTGTGAACCCTGTACAACTGTCCTCATCCCACTGATCCAGTCTGTCCAAAAACTTCTGCAAAGCTGTCCTGCTACCAAGCAGATCAACACTGCCTCCCAGCTTAGTGTTATCTGCAAACTTACTGGGGGAGCACTCAATCCCCTCATCCAGATCATTTATAAAAATACTAAACAAGGCTGGCCACAAATACTGAACAAATACCCAGAAAATCAGTCCATTCACATCCACTCTTTGGGCCTGGCCACAGAGCCAGTCTTTTACTCAGTGAAGTATCCACCACCTGAGCCAGGAGCAGCCAGTTATCAATCACTAGAAACAATATGAGGCTCGTTTTGAGGGTAGAGGTCTGTTCCCCTTTATTTTCCCATCCTTGTCTTTGAATCCAGTACTGCCCAGTGAGGATTCCACATCTGTCTTGTTGTATGATGGGAATAGATTGGACTAATAAGAAGGGAAAATTTAAAAAGTAAATTAAAAAAAAAAAAAGAAGAAGAAAGAAAATTAATTGTGATTAGGAAATTCAGACATGAAAATCTTCTCTTTCATGCCATCATCTTTCTGGTGTCATCACATCTAGGTGGCAGTCCTGAAGAGAATCAGCCTCTCTGGATTTACTGAGTAAATCCAAGTTAACCACTGGTCCAGGATGCGATGGGATGTTAAGGTGGTGAGTAAAGCCTGTAAAGGTCAGTTTAAGAATTTCTGCTTTCTTGAGGAGGTGGTCCAAAATACATCATGCTGGAAATTTCCAGGAATTAGTTTCATCTAATTAGCCAGGGACATTTTAAATCAGTGGAGGAACCTAGGTTTTATACAGAGAGAAAAATCCAAGCTGCCATAGGATAGGACAAATGGCCCTGCAGAGCACTGACTAAAACAGCAGCTGTAAGCTATGCAAGTTGCTTAACTGATTTCAGCTATCTAGTTAGTACTCTAAAACAAATGCTACTAATTTCACCCTTATAAAGATGCTTTTGTCTCTCAAATTAAAAAGAACAAATGCGCCGTGGGGTAACCATTACATCACAGTTAATGGGGGGATTTGAGGTCTCTACTCATCCCAATTGCCTTAGTCGCGGAACAGTAGATTCAGAGATTGATCCATTTTGTAACAGTAAATCCATATTCATTCAGAGGGGAGAGAGATGAAGTCCAGGCACTCCACTGTGTTAAGAAAGACTCAGACTTAAAACTCATCTCCAAACTTGGCACACCTCGAACTTAGTACTTCTGACCTTTCCAACCCACTGCAGCTCTCTCTTCCTCCCAGTCTTTCTGTTTCACATCTCCTCAACCAAGTGACTTGAGCTCCCCACAACCCCAAGCCCAGTCTGGATCACACAGGTCTTCCCAAGTTATATTGGTCAGGTTAAAAATAATTCAAAGATTCCTGGTTAACTTCATGTAACTATGGATCAAATGGTAACTAGCCCAAAGTAGAAAAGCTTTAGTGACTTCAGCATTGGCCCAGTGGATTTTAAAACATAAAGGACTGTCTAAATCTGAGTGCACAATGATAGAAGAGAGGAAGGAGTGATGAGTGCATTTCAGCCATTTTCTTAAGAGCAGCAGAGAGCTGAATATCCTCCTGATGTGCTGTAGTGATTGTTTGCTCTAGCAGGAGGTCTCAAGGGTTATATAAAATAGAGTGAAATTTCCCAGATAGAGGTGAAAGTCAGCTTCTCTTGAATTAAAGATGGGAAAAGAGGAAAAAGAGTGGGTTATAGCAGGTTTACTAATANAGAAAGAAAGAAAGAAAGAAAGAAAGAAAGAAAGAAAGAAAGAAAGGAAGAAAGAAAGAAAGAAAGAAAGGAAGGAAGGAAGACCTAAAGGTCTAAGAATACAGATGAAAATTGGAATAACCTGGGCATATGAACCATCATATTAATCTTACCTATGCTAAGCCAGCATGGATATCTTGTTCAGCCTACAAATTTGCCTCAGGTTTGGTCTGATGATTGATGCCTCTCTGCTGCACTCTCAATCAACAACCCACCATCTTCTTTTCGGTTCCCATTTTGGGTAATTCAAGAGTTTTGCACCAAGTACTGTTACGCAGCAAGGCTTTCCTAAAATGAATGCATCCAAAGATAAAGTGAGTTTAATGAAGGCATCGCATTTTTTTTCCCCCAGACATTCAGATTCACTGAAAGAAACCAGTCATGCTCTTCTACATATTTAAGAGAGCTGAAAACATAGAAGGTGCCTGCAGCTGATGGCAGATCAGAGCTAGGTCATGCAGAGGTTGAACTATTTCATTGATTATAAGCAGGCAGGCCAAGCTCTGAGTTTCTGGCATGTATATTTTAGCTAAGATAAAGTACAAAGCAAGAGTTACAAATCCATATCTTGAAGGCAGTATATTGCCTTCTGGACAACCGTTTGGATTAAAGGGGACCAAAGTTATCTGCTTCTACTGTGCTGAAGAAGCAAAGGTTTTATACACCGTTTACTAATTACACAGAAATACAAAGAATATCTGTACACTATTTAGACATGATTCTCATCACAGTAGAAGCAAATAATTCTGTGACATCTCATGTAATAACTATTTCATTTTGTTACCAAAAATTGCGTTAAGAATGAAATATAAAATAAAAGAGACCACACACTGTGAATAATGTCTTTCATTAAGAGCAATTCTTGTTACACAGACTCCAGACTTCTATGATCTTGCGACTATAAAGACAGACACATTATTGAAGGGTAATGACCAGTCAGCACTTTCCTTATAAGTATTTTGAAATACAAGCAGGTGTGTTTTTTTTTTTTCTTCTTTGCAAAATAATGTTCATTTCAATGCAGAAACAGGGAAAAGACTTCCAGAAGTTTAGTTTTGATGAGATTCTTGATGGTTTTATAGTGTGTGCATGATCTAGCTGTGAACATTCTCTACCAGCCACTGGTTATTAGCTGATCTATAGTTAGTAAATGAAGTCATTAAGTCTCTAATTAACTACTGTGACTGAGTTTGATTCAGTACATACCTATATGCACACATTCACACTTCACTTTTATCTCACCTGCTGATTTTATTATTGGCTCTTTAATAGCTGTGACGCGCAGTTCAATTCTCACCACTCTCTCTCCCATGAAAGGTGTATGTAGACACAATGTTTAAATTCTTTGAACTACCTTCATTTAGTTTTTTTTCTCAGTGAGATATTACCATCAGAGGATTCACGCAAAGCTGGGCTGTAAAAAATTGCTGCGAGATGTGGCTGAATCACATGAAGAAACCAAGGTGTTTAAAAACTGTCTTTCTTCTGCTCTGTGGTGAGCTGGCCTGTAAGATCCAATTCAGCTACCTAACTGTAAATCTGAACTGACTCTGCCTCTGCATATAAAACAAATTTAAAATGAAGCTGCCTAGAAAGGATTTTTTGGCCCATTTTGGGAATTTTTAGTGAAAATTGGTACCAGGCAGACAGCAAGATATAAACTCACGCTGAACAGAGATCAAAAGTTAAAGACTGCACATGAAAAAGTCTTTGGATGAAAAAGAGATTAAACAAAACATCCTGTCAACACATCACATCAAAAGATGCATCATTTAGACCAGAGGCATGCTTACCTGTTCTGCCTTTCATTTTGGTCTCTCCATAAACACCCTGGTAGATTTGGTTTTAGTTTGCCACCTGATCTGAAATGGCTCAGATTATTGGCCAACCACACAAGTCTCACAGCTCCTGTCTTTTTGTTTCCTTTATTGGTTAGTATGGAAAAGAGGAGGCTGAGGGGAAACCTTCTTGCTCTCTATATCTCCTTAAAGGACGTCATAGTGAGGTAGGGGTTGGTCTCTATTCCCTAGTATCAGGTGACAGAACAAGAGGAAATGGCCTGAAATTGTGCCAGGGGAAGTTTAGATTAGATATTAGGAGAATTTTCTTTATGGAAAGAGTGGCCAGGTATGGGAACAGGCTGCCCAGGGAGGTGGTGGAATCGCAGTCCCTGGAGGTATTCAATAAATGTGTGGACTTTGGGACATGGTTTGGTGACCATGGTGTTGTTGGATTGATGGTTGGACTTGATGGCCTTAGAGGTCTTTTCCAACCAAAACAGTTCTGTGTTTCTATGATTTTATGATTCTATGATTCAAAAGGTATCTGCAAAATCCAAACAACAGAGGCTAAAGCAGTACCCAAAAGTAAGGTAAAGAATTCATTCAAATCAGGATTGTTTATACACTTACTTATTCATTTTGGTGTAGGCAATATTAAAAGAAGTTTCTCAATGTAGCAAGTTAGGAGTCCTAATACAAGAATTAACAACACCTAGTAGAAATTACTTGCAGCCTGCCTGTATCAAGTGCAGCTCCTCTTCTTTTTCAAGTAATTCTCCCAAGCCTTTCTTCCCTATTATTCTCTTGTAAATCACAATTTATGAGACAATATAAATTGTCTCATAAATCACAAATTGCAAACCTTTAAAAATACTTAAAAGTCTTTAAAAAGATTGATAAGCATTTAAAATTCTAATTTGTTGAAATTAAAAAAAAAACCACAAAAACAAAAACAAAAAACAAACGACTTTAAAAGCCTAAAAAAGAAAAAAGAACCCAACTGAAGCATTTGGCACAGGTAATACAAGTTTTGCATTTGTGGAGTGATTTTAACAGAGAAGGAGCATAACTGAGACTTGTAAGGAGTGTAAGAAAGCAGGTAAAGACAACAGCTCATCTTCTGGTTAACAGCAAAGAGTAAAAGCCTGTTGAATTCAGCAGAGCCACTTCATATCCCACCAACTGAGTTTCCCTCTCTAGCCACCAACTGAGTTTCCCTCTCTAGCCACTATTATAAAAGTCCATAGGGCAATCATCATTACAGCAGTGGATACAAGACTCCCTAGAACGATGTAGTATCTGATTTCAGATAAAATGTTGCAAAATGCTGCCTGAGGAAGAAATGGCTGGGGTTTCATTTGTCTGTTGCCTTGCATGACAGCTAACATTCATTCCCAAATGCATAGTTAGCTAAGTTTGCTCAAGGCAAAAAGACATCTTCATTTTAAGAGTGGAACAAGTCTTTTAAACAGTGAGATGAAGGCTTGGTCTCACTTTGCCAAGCATTAGATTATGCTTGTCCCTGACTGTGGAATCCAAATGCTATACCAAAGGTGGACCGCAACCAAAGATAACTGCTCCCCCTGATCCCCCCAGAGTGATACACATTTAGTTCCAGGGGCTGCTGAAAGGCAACATCCCTTCCAACACCTTTTTGCAGCCAAGGCACCACATTCTCACAGCTAAATCAGAGGCTGCAGTGTAACCAATGCAAACTGATTAAGATATTTATTGATTAATGGACAAATCATGAGGAAATTGGTAGAGTAGCAAAAGAATAAATGATCTCAGCAATCACAACAACTATGTAATAATACAGACTATTATACTTTACTATAAAGCTGTTAATTACAGCTCTTAAGTCTAATGAATCACATACCTGAGCACTACTGAATTACAATCCAGTTAAGTACGGAGGTACAAATCTATTTTCCTCTACATTTCTTCTGGACAGCATGTCTGTAGAGCAGGAGGTTCCTCTGGCATTCTCATGAGCTGAGGCATGCAAATCAGTATCACTGCTGGCTGTTGGCATCCACATTCCTACCAGTTAAGGATCCACACTTTCAGTCTTCTTTTATTTTTTTTTTCCTCTCTGCTTAATTTTAAAAAATATTGCCTATTTTTCTAAGGTCAGACTCACTTTTTTTGCCATCCTTGCACACTGACTCTCCTTCCAAGTTCCTCCCAACATCATACTCTTATTTGCATTTTCCTTATTTTTCCTAGTTTCACTACATACCCAAATTTGTTATTTTTATTACCATTTCCTTGCCAACATTGATCTCATTGGCAGGATTGTATCAGTAGGAGTGGTTTTGTGCCCAAAATTCGCCCACCGTTGTCCCTCTCAGACCAATCAAATATCAATTGCCTTTTTCAGTCATTGAACAATCACTTTTCTTCTGCCTTGATTCTCCTGTTAAGCAAGGCAGCTTCTCACCATCTGCATGTGCTACACACACACACACTCTCCAGTAACCATCCAGCCTTTAAGGGAAGCAACAACATTTTGCCACCGTAACCAACAAAAAGCCTTTTGGTTTTTTTGAGTTGTGAGTGCAACTTATTATGGACACAACCATGTGCCTAACTCAGACCTTCGTTGTCATTTTCTCCAAGCAAATCTCACGCTGTCTCCACCTTTTAAGATGATCTTCAAAGACTGAAGATATTTCTCATTTTGTTCCCTGTGAGAAGATTTTTCTCCTTTGCTTCATGAAAGGTCAACAAATCAGTCTTTTTTTTCCACCAGCTATCTCAATTTTGCCCTGGATCAGTAGCTCACTGATGAATTATTTTTCTTTACAGGCTTCCTTCACTCTAAAATTGAGATGGTCAAGCTTTGCTTTATTTGGTTGAAGGCTTCCTTTTTTTTTTTTTTCCTTCTGAATTTATCTTTCTTAAGCATACAGGCTTCATTTTTAAAATAGGATTTTAAAGTGCTCATTTTCCTAAGGCATCAGTAAATAACAGTATTATTTCATGGTCTGGTTTGCTCAGATTGAGTTTTGCGGTTGGAAACTGCCTTATGCCCATATGCTCCCTGAATTACACTATAAAAACTTATTAAAGTTATTTGATAACTGTATAGAAGAAAAAGTTGGCTTTTTTAAATGGAAAAAAAAAAAAAAAAAGTAGAAAGAAAGACCTTCTGGCAGAGTTTTTCCTTACAGTCAAGGTAACTTCTTAGTGGACAGTGCAAAACAATATAATTAAAATGATCCCTTTTCATGTGCAATCTTCTTGTTTAATGCTAGAGAAAAACATTCAGCTTGGAAACATCCATTATGTATTACACATATTAAACAGAATTCTTCTTCATTTCTTTCAGGAAGTCACCTCATCCATGTAATAATCTCTGGCAACATTCTGGGTTGTGTGTTTGCCAACTTCACTGTAGAAAATAGGCATCCTTCAGGTTTTTACTTGAAGAAATGAGTTGCCTCCCATCCTCCACAAAATCCTAAATAAGGCAGAAGTGTTCTCTTGCTGTCCCAAAGACCCTTTGCCATCATACTGCAAAGTGCACTGTATGCACATCTCAGTAAACATCTTTGTTCCAGTTTATAGAATCATGGAATAGTTTGTTTTGGAAGAGACCTTAAAGATTATCTAGTTTTAACATACTGCCATGGGCAGGGACACTTCCCACCAGACCAGGTTATTCAAGGCTATGGTTTCTCTTTCACACCGGGAAACCCAACTCCATTCAGCAGATAGAAAAATCAAGCTCACTTGCACACTCCAGCTGTGACAGAGCAAGCTGCTGCTCCTCTGCCACAGGACTTCCAGCTCATACAAGCTTGATTTGCAGGTCAGAATGTCCAGGTGATGAGTCCCTTCAGCCACTAAAAGTCAATCTTTTAACTGGTTGAAACCCACAGTGTCCAAAGCAGCAAGCCTGATGCAGGTGCTGCCAAATCTGGAAATATGCCTCACCTGTGTTCCAGATCTGAGGTTGAAATACTCTAGTGCTGTATGTTACTGGTTCCTATGAAAGGATGTACAGATTGCACGGGAGCCATTAATGCTTTAAGTCTTTGCTGCCTGACAAAACCAGAGCTGAAAGCGTATTACTACATACAGTAAAAATGTCCAAGTTTGTAAGGTCCTGTCTATCAATTGGGATTATACTAGCAGGCTGGATCACCCAGGACTTTGAGACTGACCTAAATAAACTTCCTTCTACAGCCTGCTTCCCTAAAAGTGCACAATGTATTGCAGTTCAGTGAGCCAGACCTTGTTAAAGTGTGACTTAGTAAAATTCACCTTGTAAGGAAAGACAGAATGACAGTAAAAAGACAGAAAGACAGGAGAACTGCAAAAGGTTCACATGCATCTTCTTTGCCATGACTGAGCAGAGCCTTCCTCCATGAGATATATTGCACGTTTGAACTAGGTCACAATGCCTACTTCACTTTGACGCCTGCAGGGACCCTACCATTCCTGGTCAAAACCTCTACAATCTGTCTCACAGTCTGTAACCACCAGAAATGCCCCTTATCTGGGCAGGCTTTATTTATTTCCTCAGAGAAGCATGGTCTCCTTCCCCTGGCAATGGGCTTTTCCAGATCCAGACATTCCTCCTAGAGTAGCACGAAGTGCAACTAAGACTGCAAAAAAAAGAAAAAAAAGGATTGCCATTAGTCCCAGTGCTTCTTCACTCACAGTCTGCCAAGGCTGATGAGGCTCTGTTAATCACTCCAGAACCTAATTCAGGCAGTAACCATGTGCAGCTCAGCTGCACTGCATGGTTGTGTAATCATAGAATCATAGA
>WBNM01045558.1:0-28855 GCA_013399055.1 Ramphastos sulfuratus | reverse complement strand
ACTCCTAAACCCATCACATCTGTATGTACATTTTCTAGTTCTTGTACCCTCAGTATGCCCTCTGCAATTTCATGGTTGAAATAAGTAAAACCAGCACTATCTGGGTCAAGAAACTACTTCAGACATAGCCTTAGTCTTACGATTTAGCTAATTTTCTAGATCATATAGTGTGGTGTATGATTGGATTACAGATGAACTGAATTTCTGCATGTACAGCATGGATACCGCTGAAGTAACAAGAGACAGCATTAGTTTCACTGGCTTTCAGTGTCACAAGTAGATGTAGCAAATAATTTTTCATCAAAGTAATTAATCTGCTTGTAAATAAAGCTTTCTACAGGAAGAATTCCATTTTCCTGAGATGCTTTTTTTTTTCCCTATAGGAGAATAAAAGACAAAATCAGAAAAAGAATCAGCGTTTGATACTCTTTATAAGCACTAAGAAAACAGAGTGGGAGAAAAACTTATGAGAACATTTAAGTAATTTTATTTTAAAGCAAACTCTAGAAGAAGAACTGAGAGGTCTACAGGGCTTCCCTGGCAAAGTAGGACCTCCAGGAATACAAGGAGATTTAGGACCACAAAGGAGAAAAAGGAGAACATGCAAGTAAGAAAAAAATCTCTCATCTTCCTGTAATCAGGTTTTTCAGCTTTTTAGTATGTTTCCAGAAAACATTTGTGTTGATGTCTGGCATTCTTGTAACATCATTTGAGGAAAGATGTCATTTCCAGAACTATGAGGAGCAGAAAGATAAACTATCTGTTGCACAGGAGATGAGCTGACCAATGTAACTAGGGGAACAAAGTGTCCCAGATGAGTCATAAGTTTATTGTGTGTGAGTGACATAACAAACAAACATTGATTATAATTATAAACAGCATTTTTTTCCTTCCACTCTTTGCCTGTTTGTGTGGGTTTTTTACTTTGTCTTTAATTAATTTAAAATTATTTACATATGTGTTTTGCCTTTGAGAACTATATTTTTCCTTCTGAATAGAAGATGACTTTGGCAGCACTGAGAATTCAAAGCCCACCCACTGAAGTATTTATGCTGCTCATGCATAAGGCTCTTCCAGTGGAACAAATTCCATGGAATGAATCTGTAATGTGGCCTGTGATTTCTACTCTGCAGATGAATTAGGTCTCATATGTCATCAGGTTAAAGAGGGCTAATCATCTCAGAAACACTTGCTGTGTTGCCTTTGTAAGGTTTTAGGGGTCAAACTAAATAGACACAAAAAAAGTTAGGTCAAATCATTGATTTGGTTTCTTTTTAGCCTGGTAAAATGATGGACATGCCTGAGCTAGAAGAGGAAAACAGTAGGTTGAAACAAATATTACAAATTTCTTTCGTGGTGCTCATGGGAGATGGTCATTAATTAAATGCTGTCTCACTGAAATACGTCCTTGTTCATTTATCTGTCAAACACAAAGAATCGTTTTACCACCACACAGGGCAGGAGCTTTGTTACATGGACTGCAGGATCAGCTACTGTTCTCTGGGTACTTGTGTTGTAAGCACTGCATTACGTTTCTCTTACGGCTTCAGTCCTAGGTAATTTTGATTGAGTAGGCACAGAGTGGAATGCTGTCTGCCTGGGCCTGGCCACAAGAAATTTCTCAACAGATACTAGGTGAAAATTTTCAAAGAATGCCTCATCAGTGGGCTTCTAGCCCTGGTACAAATGCTACACCAGGAAAAGCACAAGGTCCAACATTGTTCTTAAATTGACTTGGGAGGAAATGACAAAGGCTGCAATTTACCACATGATGAGGATCAGCAGAATCAAGTCATGTAGCTCCATACCACCCACTGGCCATGCTTCCAAGGGAGTGTCTTTCCTGTCGAAAGCACAACTTGAAAGCCACAGTTCTGTGTAGAGTCTGAAAGTTAACCCAAAATTTTGGAGCAAGAAATTGAAGGGCAAGAAAACGCTGAACAGCTGATAGCAGTAATCTCCAGCCATCTCCCTTTCGTCCTCCTGTGCTCAGGTATCAGCATCGTGCAGAAGGGTATCTGACCCTGTTGTGTAGGTTTTATCTGGCACAGAAGCACAGCAGGGGTTCCCTGCCTGCAAAAACATTGTGTGCTAGGACCATCAGGGGAAGCTTTTAACTACGCATATCTTTCAGGTTTTGTATCTTTGTTACAAGGTAGTAAATGCCTTTAATCCCAGAAACCTCTTACCAACAGCAAGGTAAAATAATTTTCCCATTAAAGACAGCAGCTATGTTTCACAAGAACCGCTGCTAGCAGTTTTATCTACTAAATGAAGTAAGTGAAAGCTTTGCTTTCCACTGACTTCTCATGAAAGCCTGACAAGGGTTTGAGCTATAGGTTCCTAATTGCAGCTGAGTTTCTTTGTATGATTTTAATAGATCTGTGATTATTGCATTGAAGCCTGGCAAGATATTTTGCCATGCATGTAATTTGAGTATGAATTCCTTCAGATCCTGGTGCAAGAGCTGCATGATCTAGAAATGAAAAAATACTAGAACAAGACTCGTGATTCAGACTCTTGTGAAATTCCAGTTTTCTTGAAGTGTGGACTTGATATTTCCAGGTGTCTGTTTTGTTTGACTTCTACTGGTTTCTCCCTACTTCTTCAACAAAGCCTTTTTGTAGCTGGTCTTAGCTGCTTCTGAAGTACAATTACGATGTGAGTAAGGAACTGTGGCATGGTCAATATTTGGTGTAACACAATTATGTGAACATTTGGGTTCAAACAATATCAAGAGTATCGGCGAAAAAATATTTGCCTCAATTGCAAAAGATGATACTTTCAGCAACAGGAAACTCCTGTGTGCAAAAGTTGGAAGTGCACTTGCCTCTCCTAGGAATGAGGCTGAGAATATAGCTTTAAAAGACTAAATACCTTCAAAGCAGGCTTATACAGGGATATCTGGTGAACAGATCGAAGGCAGATTCACGTATTGGAATAAAGAGATTATTACTTATAGAAACTTAAATGCTAGAGAACCAAATAATCTGAAAAGAGTACGCAGTAATACAAGACTCTGGAAAATGGAACAATGTTAATTGTTCAAATTCTTATTTGTTATGTATTTGTGAATTCTTGAGCTCATTAATCTAAGAAAACCCAAAGTTTTTGCTCTCAGTTATGTGGGTAGATAATAGAAGTTTGTTCCAATAAAAGTGGCTGCTTGTAACCAGAACCAGACTGTATTTATAATTGTTTTTTTCTATATCTCTGTGTTTTGAATCTCCTAATAAAATCCAGATTAATCTTCTTTTTTTTTCAATCATTATTAATTAAATTGTGTCTATCATAGTGGTAAAATAGCTAATTTGGGATATTCAGCAGGCTGCTTTTTATACCTTCCTATGAGTTTCTCATTAATGAAGAATTAAAATAATTACATTACTGTCTATATGTTGCTTTTGTTTTGTTCTTTTATTGTGTAATTAATGAACAGTGCATACAATATTATGTTATTTCATTATTTAATGATGGCTTTCCTCCTAATGTGCTTTTACCTTGGTTCTAAAATTGGCTGATAATGATCATATAGACCTTAGACTGTTATTTATTTGTGTACAGAGGTTTGTTGCACACAAGTAATTACTGACATGTGAATGATTTCTTTCTTAAAGTTTCAGCTGCTCTGGTGCTTCCTGTGATAAGAAATATGCTGCAACTACAAAGAGGAATAAAATGTCTAGCCAGGTTGCTTTGTGTGCAGTAGAATCACAAGAGAAGATGGGGTTTTGGCCATCTATAGCCATCATTTGAAATGCAGGAGATATAGATGAAGATTTAAATGTTGTAAGCAGATAATTTTTATCTTAAATACAAGAGTCTACTGGTGAAATGTACTCCAAGTGGAATTCAGCTCATGCAGAGAAAGAATAGAAGGCTTTATTTACATGATTAGGTCCTTAATGTGAGCGAAGTGATACCACAGGCTTTTATTATTTTCCTGATGGGAGCTATTTCACCTCAAGTGAACTACAAAAAGCTGAACTACAAGACTAGGAACAAGTGAATACCATGACAGTGAAGACTAATACTAAAAGTTTGACTTTAAGAAAAATGTTTGCATGCAGGCTTTGCATTTTCAGCTGTAGAAGAATAGGAGATTTTCCATGCCTTTTGCACTTAGGTTAAGACAGTAAACTATATAGAATCATAGAATGGTAAGGTTGGAAGTGACCTCAAGGATCATCTAGTTCCAACCCCCTGACATAGGCAGGGACACCTCCCACTAGTACAGGTCACTCAAGGCCTTGTCCAACCTGGCCTTGAACACCTCCAAGGAGGGAGCAGCCACAACCTCCCTGGGCAACCTGTTCCAGTGCCTCACCAACCTCACTGGAAAGAACTTCCTCCTAACATCTAGTCTAAATCTTCCCTCTGCCAGTTTAAACCCTTGTCTTGTCATGACAAGACCTTGTAAATAGTCCCTCCCCAGCCTTCCTGTAGGCCCCCTTCAGATATACCTCTACAGAGAGGACTGTGTCTACACAGCAACTTATGTGGACCCCTGGGAATGTAGGAACATTTCTGTACAGAGAAGCATTTGTTGTCCAGCTCATCTGTTTAATAGTCCTTATTTTCATTGTTTAATTCCATTGTCTACCTTTGTAAGTAATAGCATTTCTTCTCTCTGCACAAGGTTATGCAGACACACCAAAAGAGTAGATGAAATTGGTGAAGAGTGTGAATTTTCTAGCATGTGATTTGCATGATTTGATCATCATCATGTTCTACTCATTACTGGTAACATATTTTTGCAATTCTCAAGTGAGATGCATTCCTTGCCTTCATTATTTGGTATCCTGCAGCTATGAAAACAAGAACTTTTACAATTTTGCCTGAATGCTTTTAATCAATATTTATTATATAAATATGCAGGATGTGGTGTAATATCTAAATGACAGATTTGGGTTAATTTAGGACAAGAAAGAGACATTCTAGAGAGTAGGTACAATCCTGTTGTGCTTCCAGGTCTAGGGTTTAGTGGCAATTCAATCTCCAATGCATCTATTTGGAATGATGATGTAAATCTACAAAACACTGTGCTAAGTTTTTTGACCAGAGGCCATTGTGTGGGAGCAGGATGATCTTCTCAGAAGTGACAAAATTCCACAGGGCAGGAACAAATAAAAAGAAATAAAAAGCAAGCTTTTACTAAGTTCTATTACTTGAAACTTTTAAATTCAGCAAGGTGCTGCCTTAAATTTCTGATCTTTCTCACCACAGGTGTCGGGGACAGATTTTTCCAGTAGGTGCTGAAAAGAGTGAGAGAGATTGAAATTGTGTTTTATTATCTTCCAAGAGGCTTAAATCAGCATCCCTGATGACCACTTAATTTTGCATTAATTTTGAACTAATCTGTGTTTGTTGTTATGGCCTTGATTAGAACCCTCTCATTTGGTGCTAATATGACCTTCGCAGAGCTTCTTGCTAATTCAGGATGAGAGCAGCATTTGTTAATCATCTGCTGGATTTATCTTGCTAAAACACAATTGCAGGTTAAGTACAGGCTTAGGGAGAGCTATCCTGTCACATATGAAAAAAACCCACAATCTCTGAAAAGCTCTTTTCCTTCTCTTTATTTTTCAAGTGACAATTATCAGTGGGAACATACAAAATGGAAACAGGAAGCTATTTCAATCAGTAGCAACTTGTACCTGATGCTTTATTTTTAATTAGAATGCATATATACAGGGGGAGGGGTAGTTAAATGCTCAGAGCAGAGGACAAATGTGCCCAGTTACGAAGGCATCACTCTCATGTGAAACATGTAGAGAGGAAATCTGGGCTTTAACACTGCCAAAATGCTTCTACCATTTGGCCTATCACCTGCAGACATAAAAAGTAATTCCTGGATCAGAGTTTGGCCAAGAGAAGAAGAAGAGGTGGAAGAGAAGAAATGCATGAGAGCCTGGAAACCTAGATGCAACCTATCTCTTGTAAGATCTCTGCCAAACCTCTCAAACTAGCAGCATGACTGGATCCTTCCTGTTATCTGTAGGGAATCTATTTACCCTGAGACACCTACAGTTAACATCTCTTTTTATGCTCTGTGACCCTAGTGATGTTTCAGACACCGGTAGCTTGAGCTGTTTATATCAGTGCTTCAGGGTAGACAGTTGTGATAGCTCTTTCCTGGCTGTCTTGTGTGCTCTGTTTTATTTTATTTGGGTTTTTTGGTTGGTTGGTTTGGTTTAGTGTCTTTTGGGGTTTGTTTGTTTGCTTTTGTTGTGGGGTTTTGTTTTGTTGGTTTTGTTTTTTTTTTTTTGTCTGATTGTAGGTTTTTTTTGTAGTTGTTTTTTTTGTTGTTGTTTTTTGGGTTTTTTCATCCCATGGAGCTGAGCTTGTGCTTTAATCCTGCAAGAAGCTTCTGGAAGCTTTGCAGGGGAAGGACTTCGCTACATCTTACTCTTCCAGGGTGTTTAAATACAGATAAAACTTCAGGAAGCTAGAAAGCTGTACTAAGTACACAGAATGTGAGAGCAGTAGTCAATCCACATTAAAGTGTCTGGTTTCAGAGAATCTGAGGGTGCTTCATGGAAATGGGTGTCCTGTCAGTGCAGCAGTGTTTCAGGCTACTAAGCAGACTTAGTTTCAGGTGTTTCATTGCAGCCTTAACACAAAATATTACTACAGAGCTGAAAAAAAAATGTGTGAGTATATACATAGTATCTGATGATGCTCGAAAACCCAGAGCTGCTCTCTGATCCTGTGTTGCTTTATCTTAGTTCAGTCTCTTATTTACCCTGATGTTCGGATACTTGTGGCACATGCATCATGATAATTCCTGGTTTTT
Source organism: Ramphastos sulfuratus (assembly GCA_013399055.1). Taxonomy (NCBI): domain Eukaryota; kingdom Metazoa; phylum Chordata; class Aves; order Piciformes; family Ramphastidae; genus Ramphastos; species Ramphastos sulfuratus. The sequence goes on along the minus strand of WBNM01045558.1, from coordinate 22,059 downwards.
TACATCCCTAACTTTTCTACTCCATCTGACAGCTTGTACTTGAAGAGAGTGAGAAGGGGAAGAAGTTAAACCATGTGATCCTGCTGCTCCATCAACCTGTATACCCTATTTTGAGAGCCTTTGCCACTTTTGCCTTGTGTTTGAGATATGTACAAGATTAAGCTCTGTGCAATCCTCCCTCTGGCCCCAAGAATTATTCTCAAGCATATTTTTGATTCAAACTTTTGTACCTAAACTACACCAAGCTGCTTTACCTGAGACAAGTGCAGCACTTCAAATTTAGTTGGAAATCCTGAAACCCCTTAAGCAGCATCATAATGAATGCATGGCTTACTCTCTTGATTATCTCCTACCTTGCACTGTATGGATCCAATGACACCTGTGTAAGGATGTCACACTCAGAAGTGATTTGATCAGTGCTATTTTGCTTACAGATCACAAACTTGTAACCCCTTTATCCCCTTATGCTCCCCTCACCCTGCTTAGGCAGCTCTATGGATTCCCAGAAGCACGATAAGAACAGGAAGGACAGAAAAAAGAGAAAGAGGACAAAGTGATGCGTTATTTTAACCTTTTAACATCTTTATCTTTTATTATAGAGAGCTGCAGCTAAATAAAATTTGGGGGGGAAAAGGGAGGTGTGTGTTATTAATGGTACTTCCTAATTCTGTTAAGCTTATCTTTTATTTGTATACCAAAATCTACTAGAGTGAATATTATTTTGAAGTGTCATATTGCCCTTTATGTGTTGTTGTTTTCTAGTACCTGATATTTAGTGTAAAGCCGCAATTGCCAATATCTGAAGAATTTCAGCTTCCTTCTTCAAGGCTAAAGTGCATTCCTAGCTTTCCTGACTAATAGTGGGGGGAAAAAAAAAAGTTAAAAGCCATTCAGTTGGGAAGTTCTACAAAATGAAAATGTTTATCTCCTTTTAATCTCATGTTTTAAAGTCTCTGTTAAAGCAGAACCTGAATTTTCAACAAAGGGATTTAAGTGTTGGGAACTGTATGGTAGGACTCTGCATAGCAAGAAAAGCTGCCAGCTCATTGCACAATAGCCATTGTAAAAGCTGTTTAAGAAATGTTTCAAATTGTTTAGCCTGGTGAAGAGGGGGCTCAGGGGAAACCTTATTGCTGTCTACAACTACCTGAAGGGTGGTTGTGGCCAGCAGGAGGTTGCTTTCTTCTCTCAGGCAACCAGCACCAGAACAAGAGGACACAGTCTCAAGCTGCGCCAGGGCAAGTTTAGGCTTGAGGTGAGGAGAAAGTTCTTCACTGAGAGAGTCATTCGCTACTGGAATGGGCTGCCCGGGGAGGTGGTGGAGTCACCGTCCCTGGAGGTGTTCAAGGCACGTTTGGACGTGGCACTTGGTGCCATGGTCTAGTCTCGAGGTCTGTGGTAACGGGTTGGACTTGATGATCTTTGAGGTCTCTTCCAACCTTGGTGATACTGTGAAATGTTATCTCATACGCTACAATGCTTAAGAGCATTATAGATCACTTTACTGAAAGTTGTGTACTACATGCTGTGTTGTGTTACTCTCCAGTGGTTTTGAATGCTGCAGCACCGAAGTTTACCTTCAGCAAATGCTCTCAGAATATTTCCAAATTTGGCCTTCATTCTGTGTGAATTTTTGGAAAATATGATAGTTTACATCATTTTCCTCCATTACAGGGGCACAGTATGCTACTCTGTAAAGGAGTAAAGAAATATAAAAGATGAGAGTTTCTAGACAGTTGATCCCCATGGAAACATACCTGGGGTAAATACTTGCTAGAGAAATCCAAGGTACCATTTGCATCATAATGCAGGTACTGAAATGTTTAGGAGCACAGTTTTCTCTCCATGTTTTGAAAACTAAACTTGAGAAGGTAGCACAAAAGCTTTAGAGGATTGTCCAAGATGACAGTGGGAAGGGGTACTTTGTGTACCCAGCACACTACGCAGGGCTGAACATGCACCTGAAAAGGTACTATTAAAAAGCCTATGTTACACTCATTTTTTTTCTTGAACCCCTGAAACAGTCTGGTAAGACAGACAAGCAGTGACACTAACCATATTCAAAGCAGATTCCCACTCCTGACATACAAGCATATTTCTATCTGCCAGTTGCTGATGTGGAGGACACGTCTCTGTCACAGGCCATTCCCACACAAACTAGAGGCTATAAGATATTGTGGCCTGCTTTTATAGAGAGAACACTACAGCTTGCCTTCCTTCCATCAACTTAGACAAGAATATTCAGATGACAAGCAGGTGATGTGCCTATCTGGTAACAGACATGAAACCACCAAGGCTTTCAGGAGATGGGCAGGAAATGGAAAATATTATTAGCAGGACAACAGCTGCTCCACTGATTTAGCATACTTATTTGAGACTATTGGTCTAGACTTTTAGATAATGTCACTGTACTTGTGGTGTGGAGCTACACTGATGTGAAAAAGCTTGATTTAGTTCATTAATTCTTTAGAAGCTCATATCTCTACTAAAATGAATGGGGAAAAAGTAGTCAACAAAAAGGGTATCCATTGTTGTGCTGCTGTTTATGTTTTCAGAACAGCACAGACAGACCAGCAAGCTGCAACACCCTTCAAAGTCCTGCTGTGGAAATACTGGAATGAGATAATGGCTATGAAGTTGCATGGTCTGTACATACATTAGAATCTGAGACAAAATGGACAGAAGTTGCTGTTTGTGCTTTTGAATTTCAGGTGGAACAAGTATGGAGATACATATAGTCCATTGTCCAGGTATGCATATCTTTGTCATGCTTAGCAAAATGGATTTGTGTGTTCTAGGCAGGCTATAGCTCATATTTCCTCACTAAGATTAGGAAAACTACTCTTTAACCAGGTAGTGAGTTGCTCAGGCATACAGGGGCTAGATTTCTGCCTGCCAGCCTCTTAGAATGATTCCCCAAATCAGAACGATGAATGTCAAACCAAATTTAAACATAAATAAATAAAAAACAACAGGTAGCTGAAATAGTTGTTAATAATTTTGTAGAGTTTCTCCTGTCTTACTAAGAAAAATAATGTTTAAGCTTCAAAACTGCATATAAAGCTGCTATATAGGCTGTAACGAGTGACCCCCATGGAATAACAAAAAGATATTTTTCTTAAGGAATTGACATTCATGGTTATTACATTTCTGAGAGTTATTAAACATTCTCTTTGATTTGTCATACAAAATAAGTCTGTTGTGTTTTAATAACCTATTAAACAGTTTTAGTTTGAATCAATCTGGCCTCAAGCAATATTAAAGATCTCCCAGTTTCTCCAGAGATAATTTGAGGTTGTAAGGCTCTGTTGATTCCCTTTTGTTTTCTTTCTATTTCTCTAGGTCTTCATCTGTTCCTTGTTTTTATCTACTAGATGAACTCCAAGGGGCTTTAATTAGCTTACTGAAAAAGAAAACACACTGTAGAGCTGGAAGAAAACAGATGGGGAGTGTATTTCTTCATGCAACTTGAACTACAGGTTGCAGTGGTTTGTGCCTTGGCTTAAGGAGAATACTAAGTGGCTGTTATCCTAACCAGAAATTGAACAGCCCACCTTTTTCCTTCTCAAGGTTTGACTAGAGAGAAGAATTTCCTACCAGGGACTTCTCAGACCTTCCTTCTCCCAGTTTTCACATTCTTTTTCATCTTCTCAACATTTCACAGTATCACACAGTATCACAGTATAGCAAGGTTGGAAGAGACCTCAAAGATCATCGAGTCCAACCCACTACCACAGACCTCCAGACTAGACCATGGCACCAAGTGCCACGTCCAAACATGCCTTGAACATCTCCAGGGACGGTGACTCCACCACCTCCCTGGGCAGCCCATTCCAGTAGCGAATGACTCTCTCAGTGAAGAACTTTCTCCTCACCTCGAGCCTAAACCTCCCCTGGCATAGCTTGAGACTGTGTCCTCTTGTTCTGGTGCTGGTTGCCTGAGAGAAGAAAGCAACCTCCTGCTGGCCACAACCACCCCTCAGGTAGTTGTAGACAGCAATAAGGTCTCCCCTGAGCCTAAGGAAGCTCACAAGCCTAAGGAAGTTTCACATGCCTAAGGAAGTTTTGAAAGGACAATTAAGTAAGTACCCAATTCCCTTTGAAGGTCACTGGAAATTACAGGATTTTAGAAGTGCAGTTGTGACATTTTAGCCTTAAAGTAAATTGAATATTCCTAACTTATTACCTAATGTTCCCTGAATCATTCTGTTCAGTACAACACACTTCATGGGCTAAAAAAAAAATTTAAAAAAAAAAAAAAAATCAAGCACTTGCCACTCTTGTGTGTGGATAATTTACTGAGATATTTAAAGAAACAAGTAAAACCTACTATTGGGTGTCATGATGACTTTTAAAATGCCATGGATTTAGATGTCTGAATTCCAATTACATTGCTACAGTTTTCTAATCCTCACGAAGGAATAGGAATGTTTCATTATGCTAATCTTTCTACTGCTAGGTATCATTTTTCAAATTTTACAATCAACAAAAATCTGTCAGTATGGCTGAGTCCTAATAGCAAGCAAAGTAGGGTAACAGGAATCTGTTCTTCTCAGTGATGATCTAAGGATGTGAACATGGCAAATGTTTGCAGGGAGAGGTCGTACTTTGTATTAGGGCACCAGACATAAGCTTTAAGTTTCTGTTTTGAATGTGAACATTTCTGCAATCAAATCTTGCATTTTTGCTGCCAAGGTGGTGAAAACATGAGTCCTAATTCTTCAGGGCTCATCTCCAAATCTATGCTGAAGCAATGCAATAAGTGTTGCAAACGATGTCAATTTGTTATGAAATAAGCCATGCTTCTCTTGGGAGGATGCTTTCAATTTTAACCAACTTCCTTACCTAATGGCTAATTAGGAAGCAAATTTTCTCCCCAATTACATCCTCTGTATTATCTCTGTTAGTAGATGAGCAGTTCTGATCAAATCTCACTCTACAGGAAACTGAACAATTTTCACAAGCTATGTTTATTTTCTTTAAGCTTGACTTGCAAAGTCTTTCAGAGAACTTACCAAGCAAATTGGGTTGTAATTAAAGAATAAAACTACGACCATCTTTCAAAATATCAATATCCTTTTGTGTCTAAGATTTTTGAAAAATTAGTAAGACACAAAATTACCACAGAAAAACAGAAAATAACTCTTTAGTATTTGGGCTCAAGAATGTTCAGTTCTGGATGCCCTGCTAGGGTCAGGGAATGCTTGGGGTGAAAGGAAAAAGGGTTTAATAATATGTGTACATAGGTGAGCTTTTCTCTTCTTACAGAAGCTGAGCAGCTGAGACCAGTTGAGAGGTGTCCCTGCCCATGGCAGGGAGATTGGAGTAGATGATCTCTAAGGTACCTTACAGCTAAACCATTCTATGATCTCAGTTTGTACCATTTCCTTGCCACCTCAGTGCTCTAGCTTATAACCAGCAAGGCTAGTGTGAAGCTGACAGGCAGAAGCTGCAGTACTTTTAGCTAGAGCAATGCACTTTTGCTGTGATATACTGGTGCTGTAAGGCAGAGAGTGATGCAGCAGCCAAGCAAAGGAAGGGCTGGTGCTCAGGACTCTGTTTTTCATGGAAGCTGAAATAATGGAGCTACTTAGTATCTATCTGCTAGCAAAGAGATATATTCTCCCATACTTTTTCACTAATTAAAATCTTTTAAAATGCCATTATAAAAGAAACAGTGCAATAAATACTATAGGCATCAAGCAACACAATCAGATAAAACATACAGAATTTTGTGTTCAATATCCTGAAAATTGATTCAATCTCCTGAAAATTGATCATTATAGGAAGGACATGGACCTGATGGAGCAGGTACAAAGGAGGGCCACAACAATTATCACAGGGTTGGAGCATCTCTGCTATGAGGACAGGCTGAGGGAGCTGGGGTTGTTCAGTTTGGGGAGGAGGCNAGTAGATGATCTCTAAGGTACCTTACAGCTAAGCCATTCTATGATCTCAGTTTGTGCCATTTCCTTGCCACCTCAGTGCTCTAGCTTATAACCAGCAAGGCTAGTGTGAAGCTGACAGGCAGAAGCTGCAGTACTTTTAGCTAGAGCAATGCACTTTTGCTGTGATATACTGGTGCTGTAAGGCAGAGAGTGATGCAGCAGCCAAGCAAAGGAAGGGCTGGTGCTCAGGACTCTGTTTTTCATGGAAACTGAAATAATGGAGCTACTTAGTATCTATCTGCTAGCAAAGAGATATATTCTCCCATACTTTTTCACTAATTAAAATCTTTTAAAATGCCATTATAAAAGAAACAGTGCAATAAATACTATAGGCATCAAGCAACACGATCAGATAAAACATACAGAATTTTGTGTTCAATATCCTGAAAATTGATTCAATCTCCTGAAAATTGATCATTATAGGAAGGACATGGACCTGATGGAGCAGGTACAAAGGAGGGCCACAACAATTATCACAGGGTTGGAGCATCTCTGCTATGAGGACAGGCTGAGGGAGCTGGGGTTGTTCAATTTGGGGAGGAGGCGGCTCCAGTAGGACCTAATAGCAGCCTTCCAGTACCTGAAGGGAGCCTACAGGATGGATGGAGAGAAGCTGTTTGCAAAGGCCTACAGTGAGAGGACAAGGGGCAATGGGTTCAAGCTTGAGCAGATTTAGGTTGGATGTTAGGAACAAGTTCTTTACTATGAGAGTGGCGGAGCACCGGAACAGGTTGCCCAAGGAGGTGGTTGAGGCCCCTTCCCTGGAGACACTCAAGGTGAGGCTTGGTGGGGCCCTGGGTGACCTGGTCTAGTGGGGATGTTTCTGCTGACTGCAGGGGGACTGGACAAGATGACCTCTAGACGTCCCTCCCACCACAGCCCATTCTACGATTCCATGAAAAGTTCTCTGCAAAATTAAATTCTGTGATACCTATTGTCTTAATTTTCATCTTACAACAGTAATAGTAACTACAATATGTGGCTTCCTGGGAATTCATTACCAGTTGGGGTCCCTTCGGTAAGATGCAAAGCAGCTTCATTTTACTGTGACCATCAGGCCTTAACAGCAGCTTGGTGAGTTTACTACTTTCATGTGTACCTCTGTATTTTCTGGTATGTGTTTTCAATAACAAGCTTCTCCCAAGGACTTTGAATTTCAATTGCAAATAGAACATTGACAACGCTCTTTGTTATATATGTTGTAACACTTATCAGTCAGACATTAGATGGGCCATTTCCCAGTAATAATAACATAATAACAGGTTAGCAGCATTTTTTTGCTATCTACAGGCTAGATTATCTTTATTTTAAATTGATAACAAGGACCAGGTGGCTGTTTATAAGGGCAAGATATGAATTACAAGCATATGTTTCCAAGGCAATATTGGCCAGTGGCTGTTCAAGCATAAATTGCTCCCCATTACCACTTTTGACACAAGGGACATCTCCATAGGAACACAATATGGCAGGACACCTCTATGATTACTCTTTGCACTGTTTCCAGCTTTAAAAAGGGCAGTATTTACTCCATAATGACACTAATAATTCATACTGCAGTGGGTAATTTTGTTGTGTTGTTTAATAAGGGTTAGGAATCAGCTCCCATACAGTTGTGTAGTATTCCCATAGAGGGCTATGTGCTTAGCATAAATGATTCAAGCAGGAATTTATAAAGTTACTAATATGGCCTATAGGATGGAAAAATTAATTGATATTTTGGGAAACAAAAATGCTTCCTCGGTGATCCTAGGGGTAGCATCTCTCTAAACTTCAGTTTCTCTGGCTGTGAAACACGTAAGATACAGAACTTCTGGAAATCATTATTAGGTTGTGAAGTTAGAATTATTTCTGAGTTTCTGTTTCTAAAGGGACGAGATAGAAGCTGATCACAACGTGATTAATTTTTTACTAAACCTGGAGAGAATAGAGAAGGGGAGAGTACTTGTCCTGCCTGAAGAAAGCAAGAAAGCTGTGTCTAAAAATGTGCCATGTAGGAGCTGCTTACTGCCTTTGTTTCAATGTACTTAGCCAATTTTCTCCCCCCCCTTTTTTTTCCCAAGACATACAAGTAACAGTTCAGTCAAAATAACTTGTCTAGAAACCATTTTCATGTAATCCAAGAGGCCACTTTGCTGCTCTCCTGTAGTATGCTGACCACAAATTTGTAGTCAATTGCTTCAAGTATATGAGAAAGAAAGAATCTGATATAAACTGAAAGCAAAGGCACGTGTAGTTCTTAAGGTTATAAGCTTTTGCCGGGAGTGAACCATGCTGTCAGTTGTTATTTTTGGGAATTAATCCCAGAGCAGGGATTTCTAGATTGAAGTGTTACTGCAATGCTAATACTGTTTACATATCATACATGTTGACTTTCCCATATTTACTCTTTGGATTTGTCTCAATACAATTAAACTCAGGTGGGCAAGAGGGACCTCTTTATCCATAGGATTGTTTTGTTAAATATTTAACAGGTGATATATGTTTAGTTCCCTGTATTTCTGATGAGGGCTTAGGCTGATGCAAATTAGTCCTCTTAATACTGACTGTGGGGCACCTAAATTTGGATGATTTTAAGATCTGTAGCAACAAAGCAAATAGATTACAGTGAAAACACCAGACAAATATGAAAAACAAATATTGTTTTGAACAAGGTAACAATAGAGAATTGACCACACCTGCTTACCATACAGATGCTGTGCCAAAGACAAGCTCAGAGAGCTGATATTGGGAACTTGCAGCACAGTGACACCTTTAAGATTAGTATCATAGACTGCTAAAATAAAGTAGCATGGCTATATAGCACTGCATTTTATGTGAAAAAGTGTGTCATAGCTTTATGCAGATTTGGCTACTGTTAGTAATCAGCTCATTTCAAAGGAGTGTGCTCATTTCAAAGGAGTGTGCTGAGCAAAATGGAGAGTTCACCTTGTTTTCTGAAAATTAGAGGTTTAGATGCTAGATAAAATCGGTTATGATTTTGAAACCACCTTGGCAGCTATTAGTTTTCAAATTACTTTTCTGAGAGTAGTGTGCACAGCTGCTATAAAAAGAAGCAATCTTTCTGGGTACACAGTATCTTCAAAAAGCAGATTCCTTTATTTTCTAAGTTCTCCTTTGCTAATAGTTGAGCAGGCTGCTGTGGAGCTTGGGTTTAATTCACTGGCACTACCACTACAGTTTATTCAATGCATTAGGGGACATTGGAAGAAATCTTCTTCTATCTAACGACAAAGTAAAATGCAGGATCTGAGGCCCACTGAAACCAGTAGAGTTCCCTAGTTTGCTTTTGCGGGTGTTACCCAGCTAAAGATCAGTGATTACCACATAGGTGTACCTCTAAATTTCAGAATGCTGAGCCTCATACCTACTCTACAAGGGCGCCAGGCTGTACAAAAAAATATTTACTTACTTTCTTCCTTATTTTAGTATATTTGTTTTATCTAATTCTCTGCCGCATAACTAAGGAAAGTAAACGTAATGACTAAGTATTTCTGACATTGCAGTACGATTTAGATTTCTTGTCAGCTTCCGTTGTGTAAGTATAATTTGACCCATGGAAAAAGGACTGTTATCAAATGTACATTTATTTGAAAGCTTTGGTAAAAGATTATAATTTCTTTTCTATATCTTAAGCCATTATAAACCATGTCTTGCTCTTGCCATGCTTTACTGAACAGTGATAATGTGTAGCTGGTGGGACTTCATTGATTTCCCTGCTTAATGTTTTTAATTCTCTCTTTTTTTAATATGAATTGTGCTGTATGGAGGAAGTAGTACAAATCTGCAAAGATTTATTATGTTGTTCATGTACTAGAGGTGCTGTTCACTTATTAAAGGTACATATGTATGTGTGAGGAGAATGCATATAAGCAATGACACCACAGAACAATGTTATCCATCACAGCTGTTGCAAAGTGAGCTAGAAACTGCATCTATTCTGGTAAATTAGATTCCCAAGAACTTGGTCACCTAATAATTTAAAATATTACTTCCCAAAATATGGATCTATGAAGCTCCATCTTATCTTTTAACTGCAGAAATATTTTTGTGCCATAGGTACCTTAGAGGTCTGTTGCCATTCAGAAACAGAATTACCTATGTCTTGATTGGGAATAGCACAGATACCAATTTGGCACAAACTGAAGCAGGATTCAGAAATGAGGCATTTTACCTACTAAGTACTATCTAATCCACATCTTGCATGTTTCACACCAGTTCTTTTTCATCTACTTAGTCTGGACTGCATGTAGAAATAGTTTCAATTGCTGGGATTACAGGTTTTGTATAATGACTAATCTGCATTCAAAGCTTCACTGTATATCAGGTAGAGGAAGGACTTGAAGATAGATTGTTTATAACATACATATGTGAGTGTTAACTGATCATGTGTAAAAGGGGCACTGACTATGCTGAGCATTTTTAACTCCAGGACTAGGCTCAAAGTTGAGTGGAAGTGGATTTAAGTGATTAAGTTACTTCTACACATATCTCCCTCCTGTAGTATTTTCTCTTAGCTAGACCAGCCAATCAATGTCAGACCCCTCTATTTGTTGAAAAAGGAACCTGAAGATGATAGCTGTAAATTCTGCTGGATAGAAGACTAGGAGTTATGACAAAACTTCAGTAGTTTTAGTAAAATGCATGTTAAATGCAAAAACCATTCTATCTTTAATAGACCACAGCATAAACTGGCAACACAGAAAAGCTGTATTTTGAGTTTACAGGTGAAGGACTGATACTTTGGCTTTCTTAGGTATATAAAACAAACCTCATCTAGAGTCAAACAATAGAAAGTATCAGAAACAAAATTTACCCACAAGATTCCAATCTTTATTGTCGGGAAACCAAAGGAACAAAACCTCCAGTTTCTGTATGTGAAAATGTTGTTCATTTGAGGATTTTGTGCACACATACAGATTTTTCCAGGATCAGTCTCTGATCAAGAGAGGTTCAGGTGTATTCTACATACAAAAGAGACCAGAGGTTTATGGAAACACTGACCATATACACAGCCAGAAAGTTATATTAAGGTAAGGTAAGTATATCAGATACAGAGCTGAGAACCAAAGTTTAGAACTCTGATTATCAGGTCAGACTCTACCTGGAAGGTGACAAGAAAGAACTGTTACAATGTCACTTAGAATCACTGAAAGTTTCTTTACATTTTTATGCATTTTGTGTGTGTTTATAAATCTGGAGTTATCTTGTATTTCTAGATTGACTTCTCTGCAACTTTGGCTTTCTATTCTTATAAAAGAACAAGTTCTCGATGCTCAGAATTATTCTTAGTATTTACATAAGAAGTGTATACAAAACTAAAAAGGCTCATTCGTGCCCTCATTATCCAGTCTCCACTTTAACTGTGTCATTTAACAAACACAGCATTATATAAAGGGGACTTGTGTGAAGTGCTTTCATTTCACTTTGAAGCAGAAGGGTAAGTTGAATTTCCTTTTCATAAATCAAAAGGAACTTCAGCTAGAAGGCAGACCTGTTCCTTTTTATTTTCGTGGTCATATTTATATTTTAAAGTTAAATTTTCCTTTGTTAGTTTATTTTGCTGTGCATATACTAGCAATTTTAGTAGATGAGGTTATCAGATTGTAATGATGATGAAGGTCGTTAAAACTGGATTAAAACTGAAGAGCTGTTTTTTCCATTTTGCAATATAACTGTTCAGGACTCTGACTCTGCATCATAATCCAATTATGAGCTGGATGCAGTAGCCCATTCAAATGTAATTCAGTGAATGATCACCTCCAGATGAACCATACCTGTTGTAATTGTATTTTCTTATCTCAGGGACATGAGTATTCCTAACTAGCTAAGGTAGGTTTCTGTTACGACTTTTAACAATCTACTCTACAATCTACAAGTCATTGGCCAGCATTATCAGAGATGTCTAACAGCCTTCAATATAGTAAATGGTAAACAATCATAGAATCATTTTGGCCAGGAAAAAAAAAAAAAACAAAAAAAAAAAAACCCTCTAACATCACTGAGTCCAACCATCACCCTAACACCACCACGGCTCTTAAGAAGGCTTCAAGGAGATGTTATAGTAGCCTTCCAGTATCTGAAGGGGGCCTACAGGAAGGCTGGGGAGGGACTATTTACAAGGCCTTGCAATGACAGGACTAGGAGCAATGGGTTTAAACTGGCAGAGGGGAGATTTAGACTAGATGTTAGGAGGAAGTTCTTTACAGTGAGGGTGGTGAGGCACTGGAACAGGTTGCCCAGGGAGGTTGTGGCTGCTCCCTCCCTGGAGGTGTTCAAGGCCAGGTTGGACGACGCCTTGAGTGACCTGTGCTAGTGGGAGGGGTCCCTGCCTATGTCAGGGGGTTGGAACTAGATGATCCTTGTGGTCGCTTCCAACCTTACCATTCTATGAGTCTATGTCTACATGATTTTTGAGCATCTCCAGGGTGGTGACTCCACTATCTTAGGGAGGGAGGTGGTGGAGACACTTCAGATTTAACACACAAAATTCAAAAGTATTTTGATGCAACACATATGTTCTCATGTTAAAGTGGAAATTCTTGAGTATGAGTAACAGACAGGGCCATTACTGAAAAAGATTCTATGTGCAACTAGTGCTGAAATGTCTGACATTATTGAATGTACTTATGTTCAAGGGTGTGTCCCACTGAACTGATTTTGATGAGACATTCCTCTAGAAAAACAAGTGAACTCTGTCTTTAAAAATAATTGGTATTTAAATAGATTTAGAAAAATGTCAAGAACCTTCTGTGGTAGTCTGGAAGAGATTAATTTTTTTTTTTTTAAAGGGCAGCTCTGTTTTATTATATTCATTTGATAAACAGTAATAGCATAAATTGATATTTTGATTCCACTTAGTATATGCTGTGAAACAAGTGCCTCGGTTGAGGTGGTGAACCAGATGTTAATAATCTTGCAGCATTCAAGCCAGCCAAGATTTTATTCTCAGTTTTAGATGGAGCTTGACTTAAAACATGTGTCAATTAAAATTATCTTGTCAATTCTGAATTTTTTTTTAAGGATGTAAATTTTAAAAAGAATACAGTACAGGATTCTCTCTAATTTATGCCAAAAGCAAAGAGAAGGTGCATTAAGCTATATGTTTTGTATGAGAGCCAGCCCATCAGCATCATCTCACTAAAAAGAGGATACCCATTCTGGCATCTGGAACCTTTCTTTATTACTCTTCTTTTAACTGAATCACGCTGAAAACTGTCTGTCTCCATGCCACAGTGTTTTACAGCCTCTCAGTTCAGGTTTTAGAAGAACACAACACTACCAATGCTGTGCTCCCACTAGCTGTGTTGCAGCCCCATGATCTATAGTTTGCTTGCTTTTCAGTCACAATACTGCATCACTGCCATTGCAACACTTCATATATCTGAAAGAATAAAATAAGATGAATAGGCCTATTACAAACCAGCAAAAAGGCATTTTCTACAAGACTAACTCTGACATTTTCAGGCTTGTGGAATTTCATTCAAAACAAGATAGGAATGTGAACCAAGCTATAAATTTTTGGCCATATATGTAACCCATTATCAGTCTGCTTATTTCAAATAAATGTGCTTAAGTAGTACTATGCTTTAAAAGATTGCTATCTAGCTCCAAACTGTCACAACAACTTCTGTCCCTTTTGACTTACACCCCTCACAGACAGCTAACGGCCAAAGTGTTAAGCAAGCTACATCTGAGCCCATCATTTCTTAAGGCTTATTCCAACAAATTGTGACAGCACAAAGGACAATTGTGTGTAAGCTATGTAATAGGAGCAAAATAGATCTGAGAAGTCTCTTATACCTGAACTATAGACTTTCTTTAAACAAGGCAAGAGTGTAAATTTCAAGGCACAAAGAGAAAGAGAGGGAAGTAAGAAAAAAACCCCTTGTTCAATTACATAGGCCAATGCCTAAAATTTCTTACACAACCATTGCCTGACAAATATTTGGGTTTTCTTACAGCTGGCCTGAGCAATCATGTTGTCTCACACATCCTACGTGCTCACAGCAGTAGCTGCTTTACTACTGACTTGCCATGCACAGCGTGCATGTCCAGGAAATACTGGGCTACCTGAAACCCCTGGCCTGTCTGAAAGAGATGGCCTGAAAGGACAGACACATCTAAGTCAAGGTATGTAAACTTCCCTGGTTTGCAACAAATCCTTGGCATGAAGGCTGCATTAATAAAAACATGCAGATTAACCTGTGCCCTTGAGGAATTTGCTGCATTAAGCAGAGGGAGGGTGAGTGAGTGAAGGAAATGATCAGTCTGGTTTTTTTTTCTAGAAAATAGGCATTCTCTCTCTTCTGAGAAAGGAGAGGAAGTTAACAGATTATCAATATTTAAAACTGTAAAAATATATCTGTAGTGCTTTTCTGTAGACTTTCCATAGAAAATTACTTTTTTCACAGCAGAAGATTTATGTATTTAAGTATGAAGAAATGTTATTCCAGTACTTACAAGTGTAATTAAAATGTTTCTAGCATGTTTATCTAGTATTCAAATATGGTATGTGCAAATGTAATCTGTTAAGGGGCACACTTTGAACTGTGTAATTTTCTTTCTATATAGAAAGGCTCTCCCAAGGTTCATTACCAAGACTAAAGCACCATCAAAATTAGTCATAGGTGTAACACATTTTAGATTAAATTCTGTTTCACCCAGAAGTTCCCAAAAGATGCATCAATAGGAAAGAAAAGTATGCTTCTCTTTTCCAGGTTTCACAGGACAGTTTGGAAGCCTGGTGAGGCCTCCTAGAATAAATCATCTTCCTTGGGAACAAGGTGAGAAAGGGGAAAAAGGAGAGAAAAAAAGACTACCATGTTAAAAAGGCTGATGTCCATGTAATGTTGTGTCAGGACTCTATTGGGCCACTATATTGTTTTTTACTGATTGTGAAGTGCAGCAAGAGTGAAGGATCACAACTTGTAGAGGGAGATGCAGCAATCATTTGTGCTTCTACATTACTATTTAGTTGTAAGTAATAAGAACATGGTCGTGGGAGTACACTAACTATTCTACACGTAGGACATTTTCATACAAATTTCTATGGGTACCAAAGTATCTACCTTTACAGTGAGTTCCCATCCTTAACGAGCAGTGCTGGATGGACTGCATTTCACACAATCTACACAGAAATGCTCCTGTACCAGTGTTCACTGTTTCCATTAAGATGAGATCCCGCTGTAAAAACAGAAATCATTCACCTTCAGGTTAAGAAAGAAAATGGTATGGTGCCACAGGACCTGTTTGTTACCTCTGCAAAATCTCTTTTGTGCCTGTTCACTAATGATTACCATGAAGCAAATCATCTTTGGCAAAGCCACTTTCACAGACATGACAAACAAGGATTCAAACTAGAAAAAGCATTTTCTTCTGTGCAGAGGGCAATTATCAGCATTTCAGAGGGCTGAAGGTTTTTGTTTGCTTTAGTAGAGGTTAACAATGGTTTGGAAAATACTGGGAAAATATATATTATGTCAGATATTGTTG
Source organism: Ramphastos sulfuratus (assembly GCA_013399055.1). NCBI lineage: Eukaryota > Metazoa > Chordata > Aves > Piciformes > Ramphastidae > Ramphastos > Ramphastos sulfuratus. The sequence continues at coordinate 6,619 of WBNM01045558.1, read as the reverse complement.
AAAAAATAATACATATTGTGTGCCAGTTAGTTTTGGAAAAGGATTAGTTGTATCCAAGGAATTGTTCCTACCAGAAAAGCCTAGTTTTGCTAGAGTGTATAACTTATATTTTCATCTGTGCAGGTCTCCCTGGCTCTCTGGACACTGTTTTAGTAAATTTGAAACACCGACTTTCCAGACTTGAAGGCGGTAATTTTTCTCCCACTCTTTTTCATTTCACAATAGGCAAAACTAATTTATAGAATCACAATTTACAGGCAAGAAATCACACTTAAAATTGTATTGTGTCTCAAAACTTCCTTTTCTTATTCAAAGCAGAGGAGATCAGGACTCATTTTCCCTGAAGAAGCAGGTTTCTCTCAGGAACACTAATGTGCATTTATTGAAGTTTGATTTATTTAAAAGCATCCCGACTGATGCTGTACTTTCTGCATAGATTCATAGGAACTTGTAAACCTTATACCACACTGCTAGCATTTTTACTTATCACAACTAGATTGCCCTGAGAAGGAATTCACAGCAATGATCGTTGTCTCATTTTATTTGCTGAAATTTGAAGCAAATTGATCTTTTGGAGAGGGTACCCATGCTATAATAAGGCTGATGGCATATATAACAAACATTAGTGAGACCACCCTAGTTTGGAAAAGACAATGGCAGATAGTGACAAGCAGCAGAACAATATACTTAGTGAACTGGTAAAATTCTGAAGGCTGTTATTACCCTCCTTTCATCCTTTACTCTTCCCTTCTATTGCCGTCTCTCTTCCTTGTACTACTTCTAATTTTCCCTTCACCTATTGATTTCTCTTTCTTTGCTTTCCAATCAATGTGCCATAGGAAATTATTAAAAAGTTTACAAGGATTTTTTTTTTCTTTTCCTGCTTTAGTGCTTGCTTTAAATGGGAAAATAAGAAAAGTGGGAGATAAAATATTTGCCAGCAATGGGAAGAAACTTGATTTTGCATCTGCACTAGGATCCTGTGAAGAGGCTGGAGGAACTCTTGCAACTCCCATGAATGAGGAGGAAAACAAAGCTGTTCTGAGCATTGTGAAACAATATAACCAATATGCTTACTTAGGCATTAAAGAGGGTGAGACTCCAGGTCAATTTAAGTTCATAAATAACATGCCTCTGAATTATACCAAGTGGCACAAATATGAGCCTAATGGCAAAGGGACAGAAAAATGTGTAGAGATGTACACTGATGGGAGCTGGAATGACAAAAAATGCAACCTGTATCGCCTCACAATCTGTGAATTTTAAAGAATGTCTTTTCAACCACCTCAGAATATGAAGATAATGAAATATTCTGTCTCTGGTTTATGCAATTTCTGTAATTATTCTGTCAGAAAATCTAAAATTAATCATATTATGGGATTTTTTTTATCCTTATGAAAATATCAAATGTGGCAGGTGATTAACTTAAATAAAATTTGCCTAATCTGATGTGTTTATCTCTTTTGGAGGGTTTGGAATAGCTCAGAATTAATTTTTTTCATGGCAGATTGTCTCTGTGGACTATGTCTTTGTGAAGACTAGAGGAAGATTCCAAGGCTTGTCTTGGGATATTGGAAAAGTCTGAAGTTAAAATTAGCTATGGCTTCATAGTGGAAGCATTTCTGAGTATTCAATTGTTTCTGCCTTACATGAGATGCACAGAGGTTGACTTCACTGAAGCAACTGAAGTCTCAGGTTTTGTATATCTCTTTGAATTCCAGGACTTGCATTGTGTCATATTCAAGCATGAATTCATATTTAACCTTAATTTAAAAATATTAACAGTATCAGTTACAATAATTTTCTTAGTTTCAGAATCTGCTCTGGACAAAACATTACTATAAACATTGCATTAGATCCATGCAGACATAAGAGCACACACATAAAATACCAAAGATAGAAATTATTTTGCAAAACCTTCACATCCCTCATAGAACTGTGGCTGTTGCAGTGTTAGAAGGCCACCTGTCTTCTCCTAAACCAAAGAACACCATGCACTGTTTTCAGGGAGCAGGCAAGATTGGAGGTGCAATCAGTTCAAATAAACACAAGCTGTTTCTCTGCTGATACCATGCCAAACAACCACACAATCACATCACGACTCGAATCTGCTAGGATTAAGTAGCATCTTTTCACAAAGTATTTTCACCTTTATTCAGTTTGGGTATCAGGCAAGGGAGCTCAGTAAAGTACCATGAGTAGCAAATTCTCACATGCTTACCTTACAGTGAGGCAGTCCTGGGCTCGTCCATTATCATTTTCACACCATCTAGAGGGAAAAAAAAAGAAACCCTGGAGTTCAAATATGTGCATAAACCCTTCTACTTCATCTTCCCTTCCCCCACATCTGGCTCTGCGCAGAGCGCCCATGGGAACCTGCACTTGACTCTGGGCATGGTTCTCCCTTTGTCCCTAGCTTGCACTGAGGAAGAGGTAGGATCTGTTCACATGGTCATTTCAAGCCCTTGTCAGGTAGGAAAGCTTTAGTGTTTTCAAATGCAGGAGATACGAGGTTACTTTCGTCAGCAGAGGACTCATGTCCAGCATTGCATACAGCACTCCAGCTGATCCGAGAGTGAGCAGGGACTTGGAAATGGGAAAAGTACACCCATAAACTGTTACTACTTGGGCCAAACCCCATCTAGAGAGTCACCTGGCTTCAGTTGTTAAAGACGATATATTTTTACAGTTTCACAAATATACTAGCAACAGAAGCAGGACTAAGGAGAATCTCTGTCTGTTGCTGGATTCAGGAAGAAACAATGATCAAGGATAAGAAAGAAGCTGAGGCACTTTACATCTTCTTTGCCTAATCTTTCACAGTAAAACCAGTTATATGCTGGATATCCAGCCTCCTGAGCTGGAGACGGGGAGCAGAATGAAGCCTCCATAATCCAAGAGGAGATGATTAATGACCTGCTGTACCACTTAGATATACACAAGTCTATGAGGCATACACCCAAGGGTACTGAGACAAGTGGTGGAAGCACTCACCAAGTCACTTTCCATGATTTACCAGCAGTCCTGGCTAACCAGGAATGTGCTCATTGCCTGGAGACTGGCAAACATGATGCCCATCTACAAGAAGGAGGGCTCAGGGAACTACAGACCTGTCAGCCTGACCTCAGTGCCAGGTAAGGTAAGGGAGAATGCAGCTAATGCCAGTTGGTGGCCAGTGACAAGTGGAGCTCCCCAGTATAGAGGCCAGTTCCCTAATATATTTATCAATTACCTGGGTGAGGGAATTCAGTACACACCCAATATTTCTGCAGATGATGCTAAGCTGGGAGGGAGTATTGGCTCTGCTTGAAGGTATAAAGGCTCCGCAGAGGGATCTGGACAGACTAGATTAATGGGTCAAGGCCAAACTGTATGAGATTTAATACCTGATCCTGCACTTGGGTCACAACAATTAGCTAGGTGGGTATTAGTCTCTTCTCCCTAGTAAAAAGTGATAAGAAGAGAGGAAAAGGCCTCAAGTTGCACCAGGGGAGATGTATATTAGATATTAGAAGAAACTTCTTCACTGAAAGGGTTCTCAAACACTGGAATGGGCTCCCCGGGGAGCTGGTTGAATCCCCATTTGTGGAGGTGCTTAAAAGATGCACAGATGTGGTACTGAGGGACATGGTTTAGCAGCAGACTTGGTAGAGTTAGACAATGGTTCCAACCAATTCTATGAGTCTAAATTCGCATTAATGTAAATCTCCAACTAGGTTTGGGGTATCCTGTTCCTTTAGTTAACAGCTCCTACCACATTTATGTTTACAAAATGACTATACATATCTCCTGTTGTAATCCTTAACATGCAAAAATCTCACAAATGACTTAACAGAATGTCACTTTGGGACACTTGGGTGCTTTTTATCCGGTTGAGAAAAATTTGGGTATTTTTCCCCACTCATCAATAAGCAAAGCATTCAGACTAGGTCTCAGACTCCCAATTTCTTTTTGTTTAAGTCTTATTAGGAAAAATATAAAACCAAAACATGCATCCTGCATGTTCATGGAAGAACTTCTAGACAGCACTTTTCTCTCTGTTTCACACTGAGATCTGTAACATTTCAGGTAACTGCACAGAAGTCCTCAATTATTTTCATCAAGCATCTCCATACAACATTGCGCTCAGCTCTTCTCTTCATGCTCTAGCCTTCCCCTTACACCAGTCTGAGCATCCCTCCTTGTTTTATGTTCAAAATCTTGACTATGCCTCATATAGTCTCAAAGGGACATCTACCAGTTTCTTACCTTTATAAAAAAACAAACAAAAAAACCCACCCACCCTAAAAAAAAAAAAAAAACCACTGTATCCATGTTAAAATTCAACCTTATGTGAGCATAACAACTGGTAAGAAGCAACACAGGCTGGCAGGGCTGCCTTATCTTGTACAAATCGTGACCAATGCCTCCTTCACCTTTTAAAATTTGAGAGCAATATTGAAAAAGAATAATAACATTATTCCACTGTTCTATTCTACAGAAAATAACATATGACAGAAAAATAGCCAGTGCTTGCTTCTGCAATGTTCTAGTAGTGTTGCAAATACAAAGTAGGGTAAAGATTAACCATATGTTTTATATTTATTTGCAGCTTTAGTTCAGAAGAACAGTAAGTCACCAGGAAATTTGTTAGCTGGTTTTGAAACCAAGCTAAGTGGCAGAATGACTAATTGCCCTATTACGACTCTTATGAACCAGAAGAAAACAATGTTCTTGAGAGCACTGTGTAATGGTATAACAGACATGTGTCTGGACCTCAGAAAGTTTCAGATTGCACTGTTATAAAATCATATTAACCTACAGCCATGCAAACATACCAGAGTTTAAAGCACAATCAGTACAGGATGCTTGGAAATTAGAGTAGCGTATTTCACAAATAAAGACACTTGAGTTTGAGTTGAAGTCTGTTACTAAAATAGTTTGGCAGAATTTGGCTCAAGGATGGCAACCCAGGAGTGATGGTAGGTGAAACTTTCACTCATCTTTGCCCTGATGGCTCAGCAGCCAAAAGGAACTGTAATGCTTTAGGAGGTTGCAGCAATTGTAATTATGGTAGCAAAGGCTGTAGATAATGGAGACAACTGCAGATAATGGAGGACAACTGCAGAATATAAGAAATACTAGTCTTTTTTACAAAAAAAAAAAGGGATTTTTTTTTCTCCCACTAGAATGCTATTTTGCTATTAACTATTGAAGAGATGAGGTAGTCTTGATTTCTATTTGTTATAAACACAAAACTCCAGTTCTTTGTGTTTTTCAGCTAAACTGCCCCAAGTAACACATCAGAGACATCTAGGGACCTCCAGTTCAACCCTTCACACAAGTTGTCAGTGGTGCAAAACAGCAGTAGCATTTGCAAGCACTAATCTACAGGTAAAATTAAGACCTCTTGCTCTAAAATGGTCTCATAATTAAAAAAAAAAAAAAAAACCAAACAAAAAAACCGAACAAAACAACAGAGCCATGCTAAAGTTTCCCATCCCAGGTGTCCATATCTGGCTGAATTCATTGCTTCCCATTTTTTAAGTTCAGCAAAAACAGCGTATCACCTTCCCAGAGGAGGGATGAAGCTAAGTCACACATGCTCTGTGTTCTTCCTGATATTCATGGGCATAATGGAGCTACTGGGGATAGTCTGACAATGATTTGAAAGAAAAAAGAAAATGCAGAAAGCACAGAACAAGGTGGTAGCAAGACAGAAGATACAACTGCAGAACAGCACAAAGATCAATGTAAGGAGAAAATATAAGTGGGGTTGGGGCAAGTTAAATACAAGCTGAGAGGATAAGAAAATAATTTTTAAGGTTATCCAAGGTGTAACTACCACTATGAAGGAAAACTAAACAACTTTCAGAAGACCGAGTAGACAAAGGAAAGGACAACAGGCTCATGGAAGGAACATACACCTACATTCATAAACTGAAATTCAGTTCTGGTATCTGTATTTCTTGATGCAGTTAAAGTGCTTGTCCTTAGCATTGTTATAGAATTATGCAAAATTAATAACTGATATTAATTTTTATATCCAGGTGAAGATTGTTAACAACTATGAAAACTGTTTATTAAATCTCACCAGAAAACTTGCTTACAAGGTTTGAAACACACGGTTTGGATACTTATACATGCAGGGAACAGGCAAAACTGGAACACTTTAAGAAAAAACTAGCAAATGCAAACATTATACTGGAAAGAGGTTCTTAGTTTCAATTATACCTCTTGCCCACCAGGGGACTCAAGAGGCTCCTTTCTGCTACTAAGGCAGAAAAACACAATACAATCTAGCTACAGGATTTCTTAGAGAGAGACTTTGAATATTTACTCACAAAATTATCTCCTGACTCATGGGGCTAGCTATAGCTTCAGACAGTACCCCAAGTGCTTTCAGGGAATTCTGTCGGTGTCTTATCAACTGTTAAGGCTTCTGATTCTCCCCAGGCTCCACATGGTGCTGGGGAAATGAGGCAGATGATCTCTGACTTTATCCTGATTTCTCTAGACTATCTGTGTATCTCCGGGACTTCTCATCCTGTCAGGAGACTTTCAGGTGTAGGCAGGGTGTCCTGCCATGTGCAGTCTCAGCACAGTGTCACACTTGATATGCAGGCCGATTGCGTGGAAG
>WBNM01045557.1:30510-43432 GCA_013399055.1 Ramphastos sulfuratus | reverse complement strand
CACCCTGCAGATTTGTGCTGCTGCTCACAACAGCTCTCTTTGTATTGTCCATGAACAACACACTCTTGCTCCTATCCTACACAGCAACTGTGAAACCTAAACATTTGCCTGGCTTTCCCCACACTTGCCTGCAGTTAGTATGACCCAACTGGTCTTTACAGTGCCCTGTGTCATTTTATAATCCTATGTATCTTATGAATGATCTCTAACTTTCCTGATTCAATTCAGAATGGGGGTAGTGATGTAGAAATGGAAAAACTCCTGTATGTTTGCTCTTGAGCATTGGTAGTGATTCTTTCTGTGCAGAAAATTTCTGATAATAAAAAAGTCCCCCAACAAAGAGGCCTCTCTGGGCCCTGCTGAGTTTCATAAATCTCTGGGAGCTAAAATATTATTGGAATATTTTGGAGAAACTCTTTCTTCTAAGAGGTGGCTGAGAATTTGTTCCAAGTGTTTATTCCAGGAAGAACCAACAAGAAACTAACTGCTCCCCTTGGAAACTACCATTACTATATAGCAGAGAGAAAAGCAATAAATCTCTCAAGTCTGCCCTGAAGACTTGTCTGGGTTTAAATCCATCCTGGTTTGTGTATTCTAAGAACTTGCATCTTTTGGGATTTTCCATTTCTCTTTGAAAGCACAAATAAGAGTCACCACAAAAGTTCAGTGAATGGAGTAAACTTCAAAACTGTTTCTTTATGTTTCAGGCTGTTCCCTACTAGTGATGTGCTTCATACTGTACATGCAGCAGTACTCGTAATCCAGACTATGATTTTGCTTTTATACATATTAGGCCAACACATGGCAAGAAGAGGTGGTCAACAGCTATAAGCATGACTCAATGAGCATGACTCAGTAGTCTGGTAGGAAATATAATCTCAGAAGGTTACTGGAAAGAGACCAGATTAATGGGAGAGGGAGAATATGTGGGCAGTGAGCGGAGGGGGAAAGAGTGAGAAAGACCTCTGGACCCATTTATCTTCATTCTTCATCTAGGAAACATCCAATTTCTACACCCCATCTATTTTGTTCCATGACTACATAAACTGTGTTTTACAGTAACAAGTACAGAGTAATTGTGTTTTCATTTCAGCACAGCAATAAGCAACATTTCTAAACATTTCACTATACAAAGCTGGCATTGGATGAAACGATTGGAAACAGCACTCAAGCACATTTACCTTCGTTCTCACACCGTAGGAAGTCACAGCAGATGTGTCTGCAATGCAGACAACTGCTGTGGAGCATGGAGGTACATGAGCTCCTGTTCAGACAGAAGTCTTGTGAAAAAATGTTTAACTCAGTGCAAATAAGAAGTCAGTAATAACCCAGCCTCCCTCTCTGAAGTATGAGTTAAGTTCTGTGCTGGTTTGAGGCTAATTGGAATATTTTAATGGAGAAAATTAGATTATAGGCTGTGAAAAGAAAACAATGGTGATGTCTACTTCACTCATAGGCTTGCTGAGATGTATAAGAACACAAACATAGATAAGACACAGAGAGTCTGGTTCTCTCTAGCTGCTGGCTTGGTCTGGACCTCTCTGCTAACCTAACTAATCATTCTGCTTCTAACCCCCCTGGCCGATCCTCCAAACTCACCTTGCATGTAAGGCAAGCCCTGGGGTAAGGTATAGGGGTGGGGAGAAGGTGGAAGGGTGGGTGGGAGCCCCTCCTGGGGACTCTGAGTTCTGGGAGGGGGATTTGCTTTTCCCCCTTCAAGCCTGCAGCTTCTTCTCCCTCCCCATTCAAACCCACAGTGGGGGTGGAGAAGGAAGGTATTTGGAGTGCCCTAGAACAGAAAGGAATGGGGTGAGTTGATCCAGCAGGTGCCTATTCTCTCACCATCTGAAGAGGGAGGCTAAATTACTGGTTTAGATGGGGTTTGGATGCCTGAAATTGGGTGAGATGAATCTCTATGCGCATAGTAATGCAGAGTTTGAGAGCATGAGTGTGAATGCCAGAAACTTCACACAGCACATGTGCAGCAATGGCAAACCACATCCTCAGCTCCACAAATGTCTTTAGCCTTTGAATTTCTTCAAACCACACCCTCAGTTCCACAACTGACTTTAGCCTTTGAATTCATTTAGCACAAGCTACTGGCTGCTCAGCTGAGTTNCAGGCTGCAGAGCCCCAACTCTTGTAGCCTGTCCTCATAGCAGAGCTGCTGCAGCCCTCTGAGCATCTTTGTGGCCCTCCTCTGGACCTGCTCCAACACTTCCACGTCCTACCTGCCAGTTTACTTAGTGTCTACAACATGCTCTTTATTCTTGAAATGTGGGCATTAGTGCAGACTTAAGTGCATTTCAGAGGTGAGATCCCAGCACTGTACAACCCAAAATTGCTTTTTGTTCCTCTGGCCATGCAGTTTGGAGAGAGTTGAGAATGGAGGGACCAGTGTCTGGCCTGATGAAGGGAAATGCCAATGACTCCAATTTTCCACGTCACCCACAGAGTCAAAAAGAGTGAAAGAAATAAAGGAGAGGCAAAGAAGCTTGGCAAAAACAAAATGTGTTTCCCTCTGCATCTAGCTTGGGCTGGTTGGCATGCTGGATATCAGGAAAAGGATGAGTGCTAAAGCTAAATTTGTTCAAGTGAAGCAGGAAGCTCCCATCCTGACTGTTCTTTATCATCTCCACTCCTTGGAGGCTGCCTGCCAAAGTCAGCTCCAGTGTTCTGGGTAAATGCTTACTTCAACAGTGACAGTATGCCCAGTGTGAAGTCACTCTGCAGTTTCAAGCAGATGGAGAAATTGCATTAATTCCTAGCTTAAGTAGCCTTTTTGTGTGTGTGTTTCAGTGTGTCACTCACCATTTCACACTCATTCAGAAGCAGGGATGAAACTCCTGCATTCATCTGGAGTCCTGTGTGCAGTTCTGGAGCCCCCAGCACGGGAAGGACATGCAAATGTTGGAGTGGGTCCAGAGGAGGGCCACAAAGATGATCAGAGGGCTGCAGCAGCTCTGCTATGAGGACAGACTACAAGAGTTGGGGCTCTTCAGCCTGGAGAAGAGAAGGCTTTGAGGAGACCTTAGAGTAGCCTTCCAGTATCTGAAGGGGGCCTACAGGGAGGCTGGGGAGGGACTATTGACAAGGTCTTGTAATAACAGGACAAGGGGCAATGGGTTTGAAGTGGCAGAGGGGAGATTTAGACTGGATGTTAGGAGGAAGTTGTTTGCAGTGAGGGTGGTGAGACACTGGCACAGGTTGCCCAGGGAGGTTGTGGCTGCTCCCTCCCTGGAGGTGTTCAAGGCCAGGTCAGAGGAGGCCTTGAGTGAGCTGTGCTAGTGGGAGGTGTCCCTGCCTGTGGCAGGGGGTTGGAACTAGATGATCCTTGAGGTCTCCTTCCAACCTTACCATTCTATGATTGTATGATTCTATGATCTTTGCCTGTCTACAACACGTCGAGGCTCTTTTGGAGTAAAGATCCTGCTGAAAGCCATTCTGTTTTCATTATTTCATTATATATTGATCCTTCCTAGTTATTCACAGTGCTTGGACATATGTTGTGAGGCTGCATGATATATTCCTGTGATGGCACCTGTCAGAAACATCCAGTTCACATCTGTCATATGGTATATGCCCTCTGCTTAAAGAGCTGGGCACTGTGCTGTACAAGAGCAAAGAAAAGGACAAGAAAAAAATCAGTGAGCTCTGGGGGAGAGACTGAGCTTGTGAGGATTTTCACTCCTGTAAATATTTATGATACAAGAATATATAATTTTAATCTTTTCACCAAAACTACAGGTTACTGTTTCATGCCTTAAAGTATTTTTATATGTGCTTGTATCCACCTCTCTTCAACATCTTAAAATTTTCTATGAGCAGTTTATTTACTCTTCCTATTTCTTTATATTTTCTAAGCAGATCCCATCAAAGGGCTGCAATTTGCTTTTCAATAGAACTAAAGCACTGGCACACACACAAAAAAAAAAAAACCAACAAAAACCCAAACATATATCTCAGAGAGAAGCTACCTGCTGTTAGTGGTTGAAATTGGGTAAATTCTGAGAAGAGTTAACCATAATATGAAGATTTCTTATGGCTTTGGTTAGAAAACAGTCCTTGGGAAGGGGCTCAGCAGGTGTCAAGCACATGCAGACATGATAACTCACAATTTCCACCTGTCCTTCCACAACAGCATACAATAGCCAATGCCATTAGTATCAGCAGCAATGCAGCACTGATGCAGTATGACAGTCCCACAAAATACTGCATGTTCCTTGGCCAAAGTGCTTCTGTCTTCTTATACAAGCTCAAGCAGTGAAAACTTGAGGACATTTTTGCATTAATATGAAGACTGGGCTGGAAATGTTTTCTCCCTTCAGTCAAAAGTTAACATTAAAAAACCCCAGTCAAAATAGAGGAGAAAACTCATAGCAAAAAATTCAAGAATATATTACATATTTTTTTCAGAGAAAATTGACTTTTTCATTATTATTTACATCATGATTGTAAGTAGTTGAGCTTCTGACAAAAATTAATCCCCTGGGGTTTTTCCCCTCTTTTTGTGTCAGAAAAGCTCAACATGAGCCTGCAGTGTGCACATGCAGCCCAGGCAGCAACTGAGTGCTGGGCTGCAGCAAGAGCAGTGTGGGCAGCAGGGCAGGGGAGGGGATTCTGCCCCTTTACTCTGCTCTCATCAGACCCCATCTGGAGTACTGTGTGCAGTTNTTCTGGAGCAGGTTAATTCTCAGACAGAAAGTACTAGCATGTGAAATCACATGTCCTACAACAAAGCTTTTCCAAATGAACCTATTCATCTGTGGCTAGTACATTAGCATTTGAAATTAGCAAGCACAGGAGTCATATGTTGAAAAGAGCAAAATGACCTGTGCATTTACAGGACTGTTAGCCTGTTTTCCAGTGTAGTCAAAGCATTGCAGCAAATTTCAAAAGAAAGACTGCCTAACAAAATGGAGATAAGCTGAAAATGAGATACAATACAACCTGAATTTATAGTAATGGAATTTATCAGATAGATTTGGTGTCTTTCTCTGATACAATGGTCTAAGCTAAGATGAAAGCATGTAATAAACATGACCTACCTAACCCTCTGCTAAGCCTCACATACATCTCAAGGACAAATAATAAATTCTGAAGGCAAAGACAAGTTTTAGGACAAGATCTGGCTTCAGGCTGGATAACAACAACTAACACCAAAGGCTTTAAGTTGAATACAGGCATTATGTAATTTGTTCATAACACCAGGGCACACAAACAACTACTAAAAGTAGTTAATGACACAATGCTAATGGAGAGGAAGGTTAGCATATCATATAGGAGGAACCTGATAATCTTGAGCAATGAAGCAATAAAAATCAGATTAAATTTAACAGCCTGAAGTGTCAGGTCGGGCACACAGGGAATAATAAAAAGATTTGCTGCAAGCTGAGGGGGGCTGAACTGTGATAATGTGAGGAGAGGAGAAAGCCCAGACTGGAAATAATCACTCACAGTATGGCCATGAGTCATCAACATGATTCAGACATACAAAGATTGATGCAATTGTAAGATATATCATCAGTGATATTCCCAGTAGATAGGGACAGATGAAAACAGTAAATCAAAGGAATTATATTTGGAGCAGGACACAAACTACTTTATATGGTCACTCACTGTAAATGTCTATGGGATAGGAAGATCGAAACAGAAAGACTTTGTAGGCCAAAGAATAAAGGAAAGATGCAAGAAAGAAAAAAGGGGAATAGGAATTTAGGCTGGAGATGAGTATGGTTCAAAGATGATGTTGCAAAGACCTGCAAAAGATCTCTGTCTGCCACTCCTGGGGAAAAAAAAAAACAAAAAACCAACCCAAAAAACCCAAACCAAACCAAAAAAGAACCTATGAGGCACTTCCTGCAAGGGAAACTCCCGGGGGCAGAACACCAGGTAACACAGATGCAACACAGATTGCTGAAGAAACACGATGTGCATGCTCAGGGAATCTTGTAATGTGACTATTTGTGGTATCAAGAGAGCCCAAGGACCTTTCAGTCTCTTTTAGTGCATTATCAGTCTTTACTCAGCTATATTCACAGATATCTGGAAGGAAATGTTGTCACAGTAAGATCTGCAGGGTTTTTCTTAAAGGTGGATAGATTTGGCATTTGAAGCTCTAATCTTCATCTCAAATACTCTACTGTGAACTTCCTCAGGGAGACAACATTACCCATTCATCCAATCTTTTTATCTCCACTAGAAGTGATGAGATGAAGAATCACAGCTCAAATTTGCTTTATCACATATGAGGGAGTTCTAAAGATTTTAGTTCTTGTTCTAAGAAAGCAAAGTGTGTCTCTTCTTGCCTGTACTTTGAGAGGAGAAAGTGCCAGGAAGGGAGCTCAGAAGAGTCCAAAAGACCCTCCTTTCTCTGTCATAGAGGACAACAAATGGGTGGGAAGAACAATAAATCCACACAGTCTTACACCCCTGTTGAAGAGATGCAGTGAGACCTACACATGTAAAACATGAATAGCACTGCAGTGGACACCAGGCAAGGAATAAACACTTCTCTGTTCTCACCAGAGCAGCTTTTCCTTGCTTGAGGAAGTGTTTGGCTTCCAAATTATTCCCACAACTGCCATGCCCCACATCCCAGCCTCTCAGTAGAAAGTTTGACATCGAGTTGTCATCAAATTGCCAATAATTAATCTTATGTTGTGTTTCCTGGGCTCATTTTTGCTCCACACTATTGCAAGGAGTACATTTTGAGGCTTGCAAGTGACAATTCTTGTCACAAGGAGCAGATCTCTGATTAATTCTTTCTGCTCTAGATTAATTTGCGTGACAATCATTTGTGACAAAGATTAATTTTTCCAACAATTACCGTGACAATCTTCTCCACAGAGACAAGGCATCACACTTCTACTTCTTTACTCTGACCTTGTTTTGTGACTTTGGGAAAGTTACTGTTTCCCTAAGACTCATTTTACCCACCTCTGAAATCTACATAAGTCATCTACCTGGAGTATTACTACACATCACAGGACATGAGATCTTAAAAAAGTGTGAAACCATCCAAGAGAAAACAAATATTGGAAAACAATCTCCATCTTTGATTAAAAAACACAACAGCTATAGCTCCACAAATATTGAAGTGAAGAACCAACCAAACCATTAAAAAGCTCCACACCTATTTTTCTCTAAGATTGTTTTTTGCTTCTTTGCTTTAAAGAACTGGTGGTGTTTTCATGAGTAATTTCACAGTTTTTGGAAGAATTTGGTATCCAAAATTTCAGAAAATGAGTTGGTGAAGTGATCAAAGCTCTATGTCTAGCAAGTACACAATATTAATATCACTAAACAAAGTTAATGTGCTTTTTTGGCAGGACTGCAGTGCTGACTATGTAAACAGTATTTTGCAAAGGACAGGCTACAAGAGTTGGGGCTCTGCAGCCTGGAGAAGAGAAGGCTTCGAGGAGACCTTAGAGTAGCCTTCCAGTATCTGAAGGGGGCCTACAGGAAGGCTGGGGAGGGACTATTTATAAGGTCTTGCAATGACAGGGCGAGGGGCAATGGGTTCAAACTGGTAGAGGGAAGATTTAGACTGGATGTTAGGAGGAAGTTGTTTGCAGTGAGGGTGGTGAGACACTGGCACAGTTGCCCAAGGAGGTTGTGGCTGCTCCCTCCCTGGAGGTGTTGAAGGCCAGGTTGGAGGAGGCCTTGAGTGAGCTGTACTAGTGGGAGGTGTCCCTGCCTATGACAAGGATTTGGAACTAGATGATCCTTGAGGTCCCTTCCAACCTTACCATTCTATGATTCTATAATTCTACAAATATTTCCTTTTTATTGAAATATTTTGGCAACCTCTCATGAACATCGGTCCACGTGGTGACTTTTGCAGCACACAGAATCCTTTCTTTGCATGAAAAATTCATAATGCAGAGACAGGGTTATTCTTAGAAAAATACAGAGAGAATATGAACAGCATGATGGAGAAGGCAACTTATTCTGTTAACTGATTCCTGCTCTCCATCTTATCTTTCATGTTTGAGCAAAAATATACTGTGCAGCTACCATTCTTGTCCAAATGGTTTGTGCCTAGGGGGTTATGTAACAGCTCACAGCAGATGTCAGCTCTGCATTATGCTACACAGCACAGCAAAGTGTATGGGATTCATCTTTAAAAATTATGTCCAGTATCAAGGATGCTCCACTGAGGGCTGTCACTTGCCTGCAAGGGACACCACACAGCTTGCAAGTCTGCACCTGAAGCGATTTTCTGAGCTTCCAAACTACTTTCTGTTTTATAAAAGGCAGCTTTCATTAGACTGCAAGGTAGAGGCTGAGCTCAGATTAGAAACAAATTGAGAAGTGTTCAAGGTGTTCAAGGCAGGTTTGCAGGTTTGGACGTGGCACTTGGTGCCATGGTCTAGTCTTGAGGTCTGTGGTAGTGGGTTGGACTTGATGATCTTTGAGGTCTCTTCCAACCTTGCTATACTGTGATACTGTGATACTGTGAAGAACTTGAAAAAGGGAGGTTGTGGCTGCTCCCTCCCTGGAGGTGTTCAAGACCAGGTTGGAGGAGGCCTTGAGTGAGCTGTACTAGTGGGAGGTGTCCCTGCCTATGGCAGGGGGTTGGAACTAGATGATCCTTGAGGTCCCATCCAACCTTACCATTCTATGATTCTATAATGTAAGTGCTCAGTTCCAAGCATAGAATCTTTGCCTTTCCCCTGGAAAAGTTGTGCTCAGGGTTGAGTATGCTGGTTTGAGGCTAGCTGAAATATTTTAATGAGAGAAATTAGATCATTGGCTGTGAAAAGAAAATAGTGATGAAGTCTGTATCATTCATTGGTTTGCTGAGAGGGATAAAAACCCAAAAAGTAAACAAGTTGTCTCACTCTGTGCTGCAATGCTGCTCCTATTTGCTTTCTCTTCACTCAGCAAATAACAACCTAAGCTTTGCTGAGTGTTTTTGTTTGCCTTTCTGGGAACGTAGAGGGAGAAAGAGAGGGTAGAGAGGGCAGCTTTGAGCATCTTCTGGGCAGTCTTCTTTGTCTGGAAGGGGGTTTGGATTTCTGTGTTTCTAATTTGTATATAGCTGTAAATACTTGTAAATAGATTGTGCATGTATGCTTGTAAATTTTGCTTTGCTGTAAATACAGCTTCATCTTTCAAGCCTTCTGAGCTAGTTTGGTAAATTTCAATAGTGTGTATGTGTGTGAGAAAGTTCCCAACTCACTGCAGTGGGGTCTTGCAGAGGCCTCCCCATGCCCTGGCCTTCAGGAGGCCCCCACTATTTTTGGGCACCCTGAGTGTGCAAGGCTGAGCCACGCTTTCTTTGGGAGACAAGCGCAGTGGCTACAATCAGGATGAAGCAATTTCTTTGTCCAGGCTGAAAGTTAATGAGCCTGATGCAAAGTGTAAGCAAAGAATCATTGCAGGAAATTAACATCTTTCAAGAATCATTAAGTGTAGACATCTGGAGTTTCTGTAATTCTTTTACACTAAAACTAATTTTCCAAGGTAAAGCTTTGGAAACCACTGTTTAGCTGTAAATTTAAGCAGTAAAACATTTGATTCTGATGGTGTAACAAAGGCACTCTAAATGAAGACTTTTTCTATAGAATGTTGGCTTAATCCTTAATTCAGGTAGAAAAGGGCAAACCCAAAACATTTCATGCATCTAAACTTCTGCAAAGGATTAGATACTGCAGTTACGCTGGAGGCTGCAGATTTAGCAATGGATTGACAAGGAAGAGTTATGTGGGCATCGTGGGTGGGGCACTGTAAGAAGAAATTTTGTCTGGATGGAGTTACTGACAGAGCTCCTCTAGGGTCAGTTAGAAACAACAGAGTGATCGGAGCACAGTGCCCAGGACCAGGGTGACTCAAACCCTTTGCAAGGCAGCCACTGAAAGACAACTCCAAAGCTAGGATGGGTTCAAGTGAGATGTCTCCAGAAAAGGATAGGGAGGTATTACTGCCACAGTTTAAGGCAAGAGTGACACCTCTCTTGAATTTTGTATATAATCAGAACATCCAAGACTACAAAAGCAGAACAGATGCTGGAAATAGTCCACTTACAGAGTTTTCAGGGCAAACAGCAGACTGGGGCAGTGCTAAAGGTACTTCAAAATTAAAGCACCTGTGTCATCACATCCATACAAATGGAGGGTTGATACGAGCTGTACTTCATGCTAGATAAGTGTTGGGATTAGACTTTGGTCCCACTGTACTACTTAATACAGATTGCAGTGTGTCCTAACCTGCAGAAAAGACTGGTGAGTCATCTCATGGCTGACATCAGGTACTCAAATCAACGAGCTCCTTCTCAGAAGCTGGTGATCTTATTGGCCACAAAGTGCTGTAGGTTTGTATGAAGCTGAGCTGCATGCACACTATACTGTCACAGTGACTGTGCAAAGCTTAGGACACAGAAAATACCTTGTGTTAGCTATACTGTCACAGTGACTGTGCAAACCTTAGGACACAGAACATACCTTGTGTTAGCTATACTGCCACAGTGACTGTGCAAAGCTTAGGACAAGGAACATACCTTGTGTTAGCTGTACTTCAAGCAGTATTTTTAAGTCTGAAAAAGTCTAGCATGATTCATTTGGCAAAACAAANTGGAAGGCTACTCTGAGGTCTCCTGGAAGCCTTCTCTTCTCCAGGCTGCAGAGCCCCAACTCTTGCAGCCTGTCCTCATAGGAGAGCTGCTGCAGCCCTCTGCTCATCTTTGTGGCCCTCCTCTGGACCCCCTCCAACACTTGCATGTCTTTCCTGTGGTGGGGGCTCCAGAACTGTACACAGTGGTATAGTTTTCTTCTATAAATGCAAAGAAAGAGCTGAAACAGACCAGACCCTCTGTCTTACCAATAAATTTTAGAAGATCTTCAGTGACCAGAAAAGAGAAATCTGAGACACTATTTCTAGTCATCTAGAAAATAATCTGAGTAGAAGTCGTGCCTTGATCAAGCCATGCAATTCTTCTCAGTGCTTTCACATTGCAGCTATTAAAATGTCCTTGTGTGGTTGTCAGTGATTGTACAGAGATATAAGAAGTCCCTCAACACTAGACTATCATTTGAGAAATCAGTTAGTGCAAGGAAAAAGCTGTGGCTGCCCACAACACAAAATGAAGTCATGTCGTGTCAGCCAGGCAGAACTCCCACAGGTCTCGTTTCCTTTGTTCTCACCCTGTGGCCAAGTGTGCAGTTTCTTAGGCTGCTCTTTGGCTCTTTGCCATTCTGAGGATTTTCAAAGATATATAACAAATTCAGAAGGAGTATGATACTTGATAAGTATAATTATGAGAATAAGTCAAGATCATTGATTATTAGGCCTACCAGTATCACTTGTGAAGAAGGTCCACTGTGGGAGATCAAGTTTCCAGTAAGTTTGTCATTTCCCACATGGCAAACACAGCTCCGTTGTGACACAGAATCATAGAATTGCAGAATCACAGAATCACTCTGTCGGACATCATCTAGTCCAATTCCCCTATTAAGGGTGGTTCAGCTAGACCAGTTTGCATAGATTCAAGTCCAAATGGGTTTTAAATATCTCCAGAGAAGAAGACTCCACAACCTGTCTGAGTAGCCAGTGCTGATGCTCTGTCATCTTCAAAGTAAAAAGGACTTATCATAGAATCATAGAATCATAGAATGGTAATGTTGGAAGGGACTTCAAGGATCGTCTAGTTCAAATCCCCTGCCATAGGCAGGGACACCTCCCACTAGTACAGGTTACTCAAGGCCTCCTCCAACCTGGCCTTCAACACCTTATGGCAAGCTAAGGTCACCCTTGTGCCAGTGTCTAACCATTTGGTCTCCAGAGCAGTTCAGCTGCACTTGATTCTTGCACCTAGTGTTTGGAGCTTATATGTGTCTGGTAGACCATAGGCAGCAAATCCATGAGCATCATGCTCCATATTAACTGTTCCTGGCCCTCTGTCTCCTTTTTTCTTTTCTTTAGGACCCCTTAATAAAGATAAGCCCAAGGGGAATCATAGAATCATAGAATCATAGAATCATAGAATCACAGAATCATAGAATGGTGAGATTGGAAGGGACCTCAAGGATCATCTAGTTCCAACCCCCTGCCATAGGNCACACTGCAGGCTCATGTTGAGCTTTTCATCACCCCAGACCCCCAGGTCCTTTTCCTCAGGGCTGCTCTCCAGCCATTCCCCACCCAGCCTGGAGTTGTGCTTGGGATTGTGCCTACCCAGGTGCAGGACCTTACACTTGGCCTTGTTGCATGTCATGAGGTTGGCCTGGGCTCACCTCTCGAGATGCCATGGAAAGAGAAGTGATGTTGCAATACAATAATCTCTAAACAAGTCACTTTCACCCACTCCTTTTCAGCCTTCCAGAAGTTTCATTCACTTTCCTCTGACCCCTGTGCTCACAGGTATGAAGACACATTTGCCCAATCAGTCTTGGATTGATTGTATGCAACACAGAGAACAAAGAATGACAGCAGCTGAAGATCCAACACACATCTTGAGTTTTGAAATTGCTTTTTGAACCCTTTAGGAGTGGATGGCATTTTGGACTGCTTGCCTGGTGATTTTGACTCACCCTTTGTAAATGTTAGACAAAATTCCTGAATTTCACAACTTTTACTTTCCTCATCTGATAAGCTTGAGTCCTGTTTTTCATTCACTTGACAACTCTAACTTTAGCTTGCTTTGTTCCTTCTCTTAATTAGAGTGAAACCACAGATACTGAGCTCTGTGTTGATGAACACATGCCTTTCCTTTTAACCTTTGTTCTGTTGCTTCCTCTGGTGTTTTTGTACATTTCCATTCTTACTCCCTTCATAACAATCTTCATTTTTCTATTACAAATTTCTGCAGTGCTAGGGGATTCAATCCTAATGAGACATTAGAAGGGACAATTTTTAATAGTTCCTCCAGGAATACCAAATTCATGTGATGAGAACGGGACAGAAAGTTTTTTGTTGGTTG
>WBNM01045557.1:6118-26263 GCA_013399055.1 Ramphastos sulfuratus | reverse complement strand
CCCCAGGAGGGGCTCCCAACCACCCTTCCACCTTCTCCCCACCCCTATATCTTACCCCAGGGTTTGCCTTATGCACAAGGTGAGTTTGGAGGATTGGCCAGGGTGGTTAGAAGCAGAGTGGTTAGTTAGATTGTTCAGCAGAGAGGAGAGGATGCACTGGCTCCCAGAGAGAGACCAAGAGGCACTGTCTTATCTATGTTTTCCTTGTTCTTATCCATCTCAGCAAGCCTATAAGTGAAATAGTCATCACCATTGTTTACTTTTCACGGCCTATAATATAATTTTCTCCATTAAAATATCCCAATTAACCTCAAACCAGGACACCTTTTTCCATGGAGCCATATAATCCTATCGTCTAATCGTAAGATCTTGTGTTTGGGAAGCTGTCCACCAGTAACAGCCAGAACAAAATGCAACTTAAAGGAACAAAATGCAACTTAAAGGAACATAGTGAAAGAAGATGAATAAAGGATCAGCACAAAAAGTGATTCCTCACCACAGTGGTATAGAAATGAACTGGTTGAACTTTCTAGCCCACAATGACCTAGAGGAACCTTCTTATCGTTGGTTATTCTCATCTGAATTTCCTCCAAATAAATAAAATTTGAAAAGAGTATGCTTGCAAGAAATAAATCCTTTACTTCTCAGGGTGATGTTTATTTGCCAGTGCCCTTGAGGAGTTTCAAGGCAAGGTTGGAATGATCCCAGCTCATTCCCTTCAGCCTGGGAAAAAAATGTTCCAGAGCTGCATTTTTAGAACTGTCTCCCCTAATTCTGTAAGAAGGATTTGGCTGTAGATGAGCTTCCCCCAATTTTCCTGACAGGCTGAGAAAACAGGGCTCTCAGACCTATGCTGCTGTATTTGAGATGAGTCTAAAGAGAATCACACTTAGGGGTTTTGTCCAGGCTTCAACTTTTTCTGTGTGCTTCTCCACTCTCCTAGGGTCTGCCTTTGCCACTCTCCAGAGCTCTGCCTACCTCAGAGCCCCTGAATCAGACCTTGGAGGCACTGTGAGCCTGACATCAGTTAACATTTCTGTCTGGTGTACCTCAGTGAGACTGTTAGCTCTTGCTTTTGTGGGAGCCATGATGTTAATTTTCCACCCTTTTTTTTTTTTTTAATTATTTTTATTTTAAAATTACTAAAGGTGCCATTTCTTATTCTCAATTAAAAAGAGGAGAGCTGGATACAGCAGTTGGTACTGAAAGAGAAGAGGAGGGAAAAAAGTGCTTATTGTAGATAGCTCTTGAGCAGTGTGCAAGTCCTGTTTTGCATGTTAAAGTGGGATTTTGCTGGAATAAAAGCTTTGTGCTACACCTCAACCCCAGGGAACTTCACTCAGAGTGCTCCATTTCTCTCTAAACTTCTCCCACAGCTCAGTGTCTTGGAAGTGGTCAGAAACATCTTCTGGGTGAAAGGAAAAATATTTCTTGCATAACATTTTGGAAATAATCTCTCCATCTGTACAGTCTCTGTTCTGTATCTAAGTCAAAATGACCTGCACTGTGCCAAAGCTGGAAGTGAAATTCAAAGCTGTCTGATGCTGCTGCTGGACTTGATTAAATTCCAGATTCTGCACAGATGGAAAGCTGACCTCAGCTCTATTCAGCCTGAGGTTTGTGGACTGCTGAGCTTCTTCACCAACTTCTCTTCTCTCAGCCCTGATGTCTTTTTTTACTGCTCCATGAAGAAAAAGCTTTCCTTGTTACACCATGGATATTCTGGGTAACAACCTCTAAATGCTCACCTTATTATTTATGTCCTGCAGTAAGAGCTTAGGAAGCTGTGCTTAAACCACTTCAATGGCCTGTAATATTAAACCTGCATTTTAAAACTTTGTATAAGCAGGTTATCTCTCTTCATTTCTTCCTGATCTGCCTCCGAGTATGATCCACAAAGACTCAGAAACAGCTGAGCCATTTGACTTCAGCCCTTACTCTTTATTTACAAGGTCTTGTAATGACAGGACAAGGGGCAATGGGTTTAAACTGGCAGAGGGAAGATTTAGACTGGATGTTAGGAGGAAGTTCTTTGCAGTGAGGGTGGTGAGGCAATGGAACAGGTTGGCCAGGGAGGTTGTGGCTGCTCCCTCCCTGGAGGTGTTGAAGGCCAGGTTGGAGGAGGCCTTGAGTGAGCTGTACTAGTGGGAGGTGTCCCTGCCTATGGCAGGGGGTTGGAACTAGATGATCCTTGAGGTCCCTTCCAATCTTACCATTCTATGATTCTATGTCCCTGCTGACTGCAGAGGGGGTTGAACTGGATGACCTTCGGAGGTCCCTTCCAACCCAGACCATTCTATGATTCTATTCTATGATTCTATTTTTCTCCTGAAGATTGATGAAGAAAGCTTTCATATACAATAATATGATTTTTTTTTAAACTAAAAGATATTATAAATATTAAATATATTTGGACAGTAAAAGAAACAGTAGCAAGCCACCAGTACATGTCACCTATCAGTCATCACTCACATATCTGAAGCTCTTGCATTTACTTCTCCTGCCTTTGGTGGGAACATCTTTCTGGGTAAGCATTATTTCAAGTGACACAGAACTACTGTAATTCTAAAAAATAATTTATTATCTTTCAAGAGCAAAGGTAATTTTCATTTTGAACAAATAAATGTCAAATAGCAGATGATATACAGGATAATAATGCATGGGCAGCCAGTCACAGGAGATAGCTGTAATTAAATTCAATTAATTTGAGAGCCAAGATATGAAAATTGGAATGTTTTTAGGGAACTTATCAAAGTCCATTTTTCTGCAGGATATGCTGTTATCTGATCCCCTAATCCAGTCTCTGCCCTGAATTGATCTCACAACCCAAAACTTAGAGGATGAGAGAACACATAGAAGTTGCTCTGCCCTGACAACCAACAGTTTAGCTTTGTGGAATCCATATGCTGGTGCTGGTGCTTCACACTCATTGGAGCTGCAACAGTTTCTACCAGTAGAGAAGGTGTTCAGTGTCTGTGGAACTATGTACAACAGGGAGAGAAGCATGAAGTGCTCAAAAGGACAAAACTTTTTCAAAGAGCAAAACTTGCTGGATACTGTGGGATGCTTAGGCAGCTGTTTGCCTTCCTTGTGCTGCTCACTTTTTAATTTGTAAATAATATGATGACTCAGTTCAAGGGTAAGATACCCAACTGTATCTTCCATAGGTAGATATTCAGGGTATAGTGGCAAATAANACTGGGGGCTTCTGTGCAGTTTATCTACTTTGATTAAGTCTGATAGTTCTCTTGAATTCCTTGACTAGGGGCTCAGTTCATGAGCCTAAACCTAGGCATTTTCAGTGCCACTTAGGATGCCTTATAGTGAATTCAGGCAACTGAATCATTACCTAGACCTCCATTGACTCGGCCTGAGCTTACAGAATTACAAAATTGCAGTACTGCTGAGGCTAGCAGACACTTCTGGAGATAGATCACCCAGTTCAACCCTTTTCTCAGAGCAGGGTCAGCTGTGGTAGGTTGCTTCGGACAGCTATAGTCTGATCATCTGCAAAGGTGAAGATGGGGCAAACTCTCCCTGTACCAGTATTCAGCCACCCTTTGTTTGGGAAACTGCACTCTACCTCCTTTCAGTACCATCTGTCAGACCCTTAGGCATACCTCAGATAAGTGAAATACCAACCAGCTGTCTGAGAAACCACTCAGGTGCCTAAATTTAAACAGAAGAGCTGCACTCACCTCTTCACAGCTGTGTGGGAGCTTATACACAGAGCAGTTCACATGCACAGGCTCTTCCATGTAGGTGTCCTTCTCACACTCAGTCCCAGTCACTGCACCTGGGAGCTCAAGTAATGTTATGTTGTTCTGTGCAGGCATACTCTGGGAGTTCAAGTTGAATTTATTTTTATAAAGCTCCACTAAAGTCAGGAAATAAATTATCAGAATCCAGGACACAAAAAGCATTTAACAAAGAATGAATTCTTTCTGTTGTCCTGTGTTTTTTTCCCCTACTTTTGCACAAGCATCTAATATTTCTCACCACAGTCAGTATTCAGAACAAGATAGCTGATTGGCCTCGTTTAAAATGACAAATGTTATGTTGTATAATCATATTGCTACAGCTGTAATAGATGCCCACATCCTATTATTAGAGCTACAAAGGATCATGAACTGGAAAATTCAGGTTCAGTTAGGTCTTGCTCAGGCATTTGGAGCCTTTTGGAGCTGGGACAAAATAGGCTGTTTATTGCACTACCTTACAATACAGAGAAGGACTGCTAGTTCTTGCTGTTTAAGGATACTCTGATCTAGATTTGGATTCAGGTCCATTCACAGCCACAATCTGAGTAACAGCTGACAACCAACTAATATAAATGAGTAATTAATAGAAAAAAAAAAAAGTAGCCAGGTTGGAGGAGGCTTTGAGTGACCTGTACTAGTGGGAGGTGTCCCTGCCTATGGCAGGGGGTTGGAACTAGGTGATCCTTGAGGTCCCTTCCAACCCTACCATTGTATGATTCTAAAATGTCCAGCCTAAACCTGCCCTGGCACAGCTTGAGACTGTCTCCTCTTGTTCTGTCACTGGGTGCCTGGGAGAAGAGACCAACCCCTGCTTGGCTTCAATCTCCTTTCAGGTAGTTGTAGCCAGCAATGAGGTCTCCCTTGAGCCTCCTTTAGACTGGATGTTAGGAGGAAGTTCTTTCCAGTGAGGGTGGTGAGACACTGGAACAGGTTGCCCAGGGAGGTTGTTGCTGCTCCCTCCCTGGAGGTGTTCAAGGTCAGGTTGGNGTACTCATGCAATAACAGGAGACAATTCTTTAGGCACACAAGAATGTTTTCCATAAATCTGACATGACAGAACTCCCATGTTGTGGAGGAATATTAAGAATTCTCAGCTTAAGTGATGCAAAAAACCCCCATAATTTTCTGAGACTTATAGTAAAATATTAAAATATATTAAAATATTAAAAGATATTAAAATATATTAAAATATTTAAAATGTGTTTTCCTTTCATTACAAGTCTGCTTGTTACATGTTTGAACTATTTTGGGGGCAAGAGAACTCTGCATGTGAACAAGTAGACAACTGCAGATTGCAAAGCAGATGTTTTACTGACCTCCTCTCGCTGGAATCTGCCAGGTGAACTGATTGGGTCATTCTTTCTCTCACCCATCAATAAATCTGCACATCAACTAGATGGCAATGGAGAAAACTTCAAACTAAATGGGTAGAAAAATAAATACACAATTCCCAATGGTGTTGCTAATAACTGGTAGTTTAAATGGAACCACATTTATTGTGTAAGTATTGTAACTTGATTGGTATTAAATTTAGCAAGGCTTTCATTATTACTCTGTAAGCATTTAGCACTTGGTACTATGAAACTGAAAAACATGAATTAGGGACAAGTGGAGAAGAACTGTTTTGATGGTGATGTTCATTAGGCTGTGAAATAATGTCCTTCAGAAAGTGATGTGAGAATTATTGTTTAGTAATATAGAAATTGACTGCTGTGNACTGTGATACTGTGATAGATAGAACATCAGAAAAATGAAGACAGTAATTGTGAGTTCCTTACCCTGGCACTCCAAAAGAAAAGGAAACTGTGAACATGATAATGTAGTAAATCCTTTTAATCTCTAAATCCTCTGATACATTTGTCCAGAAGCATACTTGTAAATTAAGCATGGGTAAAAGTTGTGTTGAATATGTGCCTGATTCCATGAATATTTGTATTAAGCCCAAAAATGTAACACAATCTAGCCAGCTTCTTTTCACTAATACTGAATAACCTTTGCCATACTCTGTGTGTGGGGTATTTTTCACTATTTTGAGGTTCATGCTGATATTGATTCAGCCCATGTTAACTAGAAACCTTTTAAATGTGCTCTGAGGTAAGTAATCTGCTTTTGCATTGGACGTTAGTTATCAAGATCCAAAGGTGTTAAAACCACAAAGCCACCACACTAAGACTCAGTGTTGCATAAGGGAGAGATTTTGTAGTCTGAAGCAATTCTGGCAAAGGCTTCTGATCATGAAGGCAGTCATTTAACAGATATCATATTTGCATACTTGCCAACTGTTGCCCTTTTGCTTTGTGCACTGAGCTTTAACTGATTTGGCACATCTGCTTTCCTCTTGCTCTAGGCATTTTATCCAACAAAGTGTCAAAGCTTGTGATGCTGTAAGGAAGACTCAGTGGGAATATTTTTGAGGTGCTGGGACTTAATAAAACATTTTTTGAGCGCAACATCTGGCAGATGTTAATTTAGAAAGTTGTTATTGTGAATAAACAGATTAAAATTGCTGCAGGAAATCAAAATAGTTTCTGCTTTTGGTGGTACATGCTCCAGATTGAGATTATAAAGTGGGAAGCAGTCACATTCAAAAGTGTTTTCTTTCTCAGAGGACGGATGTTTTTATTTCAAGGGGGTAAAATATGTCTCTTACTTATCTGCCCTTCCTCTCTTTCTACCCAAAATGTTCAGGCATTCCACGAAATGGAGAGGAAGAACTCTTATGCTGAGCAGAATGGGATTTGAGGGCTATGAAAGGTACTCTAGAAGTTGCTTTCTTGTCAACCTTTTATCTTCTTAAAAATTTAGAGGGTGCACATATATCCCAACACAGTACAAGCAATGGATTTTAAATGGTAGTGTTGCAGCATGAAGCTATCATGTTATGCAAATATTCCCTTTCATTTGGTTGAACTATGTATGGAGGAGAACAGGCTGAATGTTGGTAAAAATGTCACAACCTCACCTAGAATTAATTCCTCTATTATTGGTCATAAGATAATATAAAGAACACCAGAATTGTCTTGCAATGAAGTGCTAGATCACATCACAACACTGCTAACATTATTTTATTCATGACTGTTAATACTCAGGTAGTAAGCCCTCTTTGCTAAGTGAAGACTGCTGTTCTGTATATCTCCCAGTCCCAGCAGCACAAGTGCTTTGTACTGAGCTCAGTATTTAACTAGTAACCTACTACAGGCTATTTTGTGGTGTGGCTCATACTGGTGAGCACAGAGAAGTGGTCAAACATCTGTCACGTCCTGTCTATTTGCTCCTTTTCCTCAGGAGGAACACCTATGTGAATTGTTCCTCGACCCCTTCTGCATCACCTCTCTGTTGGTTTGCTAAGGGGTGTGTTAAACTCAGGTATCTGCTAATATAATTGGAAGTGTTGGAGCAGGTCCAGAGGAGGGCCACAAAGATGATCAGAGGGCTGGAGCAGCTCTCCTATGAGGACAGGCTATGAGAGTTGGGGCTCTGCAGCCTGGAGAAGAGAAGGCTTTGAGGAGACCTTAGAGTAGCCTTCCAGTATCTGAAGGGGGCCTACAGAAAGGCTGGGGAGAGACTATTTACAAGGTCTTGCAATGACAGGATGAGGGGAAATGGGTTTAAAGTGTCAGAGGGGAGATTTAGACTGGATGTTAGGAGGAAGTTCTTTGCAGTGAGGGTGGTGAGACACTGGCACAGGTTGCCCAGGGAGGTTGTGGCTGCTCCCTCCCTGGAGGTGTTGAAGGCCAGGTTGGACGAGGCCTTGAGTGACCTTGTCGTGGTAGGCCTAAACAGGCCAAATTAGGCTTGTACATGTCCTGGCTTATGCAGACATGTTTTTCTGCTCTCTCTCCTTCTGTTTTGGGGAGAGAGCAACCGCGGGAAAAGGGACAAAGGACCTGGCGCCACTAAGTCTGGGGTCCGGGGTCTGTCCATCACCTGTGGTTGCTAGGGGGCACATGATTGCCTTGTGCAGGGCCCGTGATCTGCCCAAAAAAGGATAAAGCAAGCCTATGGCTTCACCCAATATGGCCAAATCTTGGCTAACTGCCATTTGATTGGCTATCTCGTGTCCAAAGGTCCAATTGATCTTCGGGCTGTATTAATAAAAGGAGCAGGGAACACGGGGTGCGTGCCTTCCGCCATTACAGGTGCCTGCTTGCATCCTGCCTGCTGCCTCCACGCATTCGCCAGCGTGATACCGTAAGACGTCCTGCCTGCATATAAGAGCCTGCTGCCAAAGACAGCCAGAATCAGGTCAGAGATCGTCTCTCTCCTTTTTCCAGTGCTCAGGAGCCTGGAGAAACTCTAAAGCCACTGACGGCTACCGACAGCAACCCCGAAAGACAGGGTACTGTCAGACAATACCTCTTAACGAGTAAATACCAAAGCCTCTTGTAATCATTGATTGCCTTCTGCCATAAGCAGAAAGGAGCTTCCTGCACCCATCCAGTGGCTAAGCAGGGTAATTAACTGCAAGCGGTGTAAGTGACCGCACAAACCTTCTCTTTTCCAGTTTAATTCGAGTTCTGTTAATGTATATATTTAATAGCTATTTCCAGATCCTGTTATAACCTGTATATAGTTTCCATATCGTTGCAAAGAGCCTGTTATTATTGTTATTATTGTTATTATTATTATTAAATGGTGGTCGGGGTGGTGCGAGTTCCGATTATTTAATATTAATAAACTATATATTAATATTTTTATAATATCATCTCGCAGTAGCTAATTACCCCTTCTGCGACAGACCTGTACTAGTGGGAGGTGTCCCTGCCTATGGCAGGGGGTTGGAACTTGTTGATTCTTGAGGTCACTTCCAATCTTACCATTCTATGATTCTATGATTTCTAGAATGAGCCTCACCATGTTTTATAGAGGAAATCATGTAAAAGTGAAAGAGCAGATTTGGAGTCAGTACTGTAAGATGTACTCCTGAGATTTACAGTGCTCAGGGTTGGAAGAGACCATCTTATATTCTACTATGTTCTGTTTCCTGAGCCAGTAGCTTTTACACTGTAACCTCCATACTAAGATGATTTGTATTTGATTAAACATGTGATTTGAGAAGGGCATCCATCCTTGTCTGCAAAAAATGAGGTGACAGAGAATTTATCAGCTCCTTGTACCCAGTGGCTAATCAGCCTCCCTGTTAGAAGTTTGTGTCTAATTTCTCATTTGAATTTGGCTTCGCTTCCAGTCGCTGATTCTTGATGTGCCTTTCTCTGCTAGATTAGAGAGCCATTCAGAAACTGGTATTTACTCCCCATGAAGGTTCTTACATGCTATAATCAAGCTGTCTTTTGATCTGTTTGATAAGATAAACAGATTGAGCTCTCACTGTTCTCTCTTTTTCTCCCCCACTTCCAGCCATCAAAACATATCTGTGGTTTATTTTGATGTTCTCTGTAGTATCTCAACATCCCTTTTAAAATGTTGACATCAGGACTGTATACACTATGCCACATCAAGTCCCAATAATGTCACACAGAAAAAAAAAAAAACCAAAGTCAATTTCCACCTCCTACTCACTATTCTGTTGTTTATACTGACAAGAATTGAATTAGCACTTTTTGCCTCTGTATCATACAGGAGCTCATGCTAGTTCGTTTTGCCTTGGAAGCCAATACTATTTTAAGTCAGTGCTTTCCAGGGTACAAAGCTCCTTTCTGCAAGAACAGTCTGCGTTGCCTGCTTTTAAATGGAGAGTTTTGGTTTGGCTAGGGTTTAGCCTAGCATATCATGAGATGAAACTCTGATTTTGGCAGTCCTCTTATTCTCAACAGTATTTAATATTGCAGCACCAGGGATTTTGTAATAGCTTCCTGAACAGATGAGACTACTCAATATAATGAAAAATTTCACCAAATTTTACAGATGCTTCTTGAAGTAACACTGTCTAATAAAGACCCCTGATGACAGTATTTTTTTGAGATCTTTGAGACAGTCATGTATCTTTGAGAAAGTCATGCTGGTGGTAACCAGCAATGGCTTCACCAAGGGCAACTCTTGCCTGACAAATTTGGTGGCTTTTTATGATGAAGTCACAGCAACAGTGGACAAGGGAAGGGCAACTGATGGCATCTACCTGGACCTGAGTAAGGCATTTGACTCTGTCCCACATGACATCCTGGTCACCAAGCTGGAAAAACATGGACTTGATGGGTGGAGCACCGCTGGATAAGGAATTGGCTGGATGGTGGCACAAAGAGAGTGGTGATCAAGGGCACAATGTCCACCTGGTGACCAGTGCCAAGTGGTGTCCCTCAGTGGTCAGTGCTGGGACCAGTGCTGTTTAACATCTTTGTCAGTGGCGTGGACAGAGGGATCAGTGCACCCTCAGCAAGTTTGCAGATGACACCAAGCTGTGTGGCACAGTCGACTTGCTANGAAGTTGTTTGCAGTGAGGGTGGTGAGACACTGGCACAGGTTGCCCAGGGAGGTTGTGGCTGCTCCCTCCCTGGAGGTGTTCAAGGCCAGGTTGGAGGAGGCCTTGAGAGAGCTGTACTAGTGGGAGGTGTCCCTGCCTATGGCAGGGGGTTGGAACTAGATGATACTTGAGGTCCCTTCCAACCTTACCATTCTATGATTCTATGATTCTATGATTAAATTACTCAGTATATATTTTATCAATACCCTAGAGAGCTCCTTTCTTAATCACTACTATGCTGTGCGATACTAAACCAAACACTTTGTAGAGGTCTGAATAATACCACATCTTTGTAATTACTGTTGAGAAGAGAACAAATGAAATCAGAGTTGTCTGAGAACATTTAGATCCTTAATACACACACACACACTGAGTGTCATTAACTGCTTATGTTCCTGTATCTTAATTATCTATGTATCTATTCCTAGGTCACCTGGTTTGTTATTCTGCCTGTAGCAGATGTACTTTAAAAGCTGCACAGATTTCAGGTCAACTTTTTGCACTTTTGAATATTGGTGCTGAAACAGCACTTTGAGGACCTTGCGCATTCCTATTGATACAGCAACATTTATTGGGAAATTGCATTGCTGGCAGATGTAAATGAACATTTTAAGTAGTACAGGACTGACAGTTGCAGAAGTATTTGTCATCTATCACTCACCAAATAAGACAATACAATGTTCTTGAGCAATATGCACTTCATATTTCAAAGACTTCACTCTGCTCTTCTTGAACAGAGTCTGTAAGATATTTTTTTTTTTTCTAGCATTTCTTCATTTTCAACACCTTTACTAAGATTTCCATCTAGCACACCATCTATACCAGTGCCAGGGCTTCTTTTGTTCCAAAAATATAAGTGTCTTGATTCAGAGACAGATACAGATGTTTGCCAATGTCTACCACTTCCTCCTGGTTGTCTATTTTTGTTACACATTGCACAGTGGCACATATGAAAGCAAATTTCAAGAGTTATAGAATCATAGAATTATAGAATGGTAAGGTTGGAAGGGACCTCAAGGATCATCTAGTTCCAACCCCCTGCCATAGGCAGGGACACCTCCCACTAGCACAGCTCACTCAAGGCCTCCTCCAACTTGGCCTTGAACACCTCCAGGGAGGGAGCATCCACAACCTCCCTGGGCCACCTGTGCCAGTGCCTCACCACCCTCACTGGAAAGAACTTCCGCCTAACATCCAGTCTAAATTTCCCCTCTGCCAGTTTAAACCCATGAATCACTTGGGCAGACTTACTGAGGTCTTTTGCTGGGAGTCAGGGAGCTCAAAACAATGTATAAACGGTCCTGACACACATCCCAACAAGATGTCTTTTAATCTTCCTGGGGAACAGTTCCAGAGCTCCACAATGAGGCAGAGAAGACCTCTTCACTTCACTCTAAACCTCATGTACATTGAGCATGTTCTTCTTAGAAACCCCTCTGGACTTCTAAGAGGACTCCTTCCACCTCCTTCCATTACTCCTACGGCTCCTCTGTTCTACTGCTAATTCCCAAAAGCTAAAGGTACAAACTCTTCCTCCCTCCTCTCTCCTTTCCAGAGAATCATAGAATCATAGAGTTCATTAGAACCTCGTGATTAGACCTATTCTTTCAACATGGTGTTAAATGATGGATTGTGACCTTCAAATACAAACACTAAAATGTGCTCCCTGTGTATATTTTGTACAAAGAACCGCAGCAAATGCTGAGTATTAAATTTATTTTACTACCTTGTAACAGAGATTTCAGCTTACCTGCAACACATTTCCTCATAGAATTTTTAGCTTACCCATTACAGCATAATTTGATCAAGAACCTGAACTGAACTCACAGCTACAGTGGGATTCAGTTGGCAAGCATGATACTGCAATGCATGTGTGCATGCCAAAGTGCCTGAGTGTGTGCAAGGCATCGAAGCTCCACAGTATAATGGGGGCTTCCCATGCATTAAAATGAAGTGACATTTCACTTGCAGTGAAACATATCTCCACAGGTGTGATATTAGACCTTAGGGAGACTCAGAACTCTCACACCACTGACCAGAGGCTGAGAGTTAACTCCAGCCATGCCAAAAGCACCAGATGTCTCTGTCAAGGTATATATATGTGGGCCACCTCTGCATAGTACTGTCAAGAGAGATGAAGACAAGACTCAGCTCAGAAGGGAGGACTTCTCTCCTGGATTGACTCAAGTGTCTCAAACAGGGATGTCTAGTGTCTTTTGGAATGGTCTTGTGTGCCCTGTCTGGTATTCATCTAACAGGCTCAAAGGTCACCCATATGTCCCATGTGATATATGCCAGCCCCAATGCCAGTAGTCCATGAAATAGAATGATCACTCTTTAGGCTTCACTGACTGTAACAGGAGCTTAGAAAGTCTATTTATGTATAGATATCTGAATTAAGGTGGTTTGGACATGGACAGCTAAATTACAGTTTCTTGATTTTGACCTTAAACTCATCCTTCTAGTTACTTTATGATGGACTAGAACTGAGGCTTTTTATTTTATTGTCTTTATTTAAGAATCTTGTCCTCTCATACTTTGTTAATTGCCAAGATGGACTAGTAATCTGAGGCAAGACTGGTGCTTTTTAACCATGCAGTCATGATTTAGAAACTTTGGTTGACAGAACTCTGTAGTCCCTTAAAACTCTTTAATCTCACAGTGTTGATATGCTTTTTTTTTTTTTGCTTTCAATAAACCTTTAATTCCCAATATACTTTGAACATTTTATGTACTTACTTTCACCCCCAAGATTAAAGTGGTGTTAGTTTTACACTTCTGTCATTGAAAGAGAAGTTTTATCCTCAGCTGATAAGGCCACTGATTTAATGAATCTTTCTCCAACAAGATCTTTACCAATTCTTCAAGTGTCAAACTATAATTTTCAAATTAGCTCCTATAAGAACATAATGCAACGAATAAGGGTTAAATCTGAGTCCTTTTGATCTCCCTGATTCTGAAAATATCTTTTCATGTGTCCACTAATAGCCCATTAGACAGTGCATTTTTTCTCTTGCTAGTCCTCCTTTTCGTGTGCTTTTTGTTCCCATTAGGAAGACAAGAACAAAGAACTGAGCTTTGCATGTGAAATTAAATGTCCTGTGTAGTGTCACTCTTATTTCCTGCAAACTTCAAACTCAGTGTCCTGAGACTGCCCTTACCCACTCCCTCACAAGGTATCTGCATGGAAAGATAGTGGAACAGATTGTCCTAGAAGCTATGCCAAGGCACAACTGGACAGGGAGGTGTTTTGACACAGCCAACACAGTTTCTCCAAGGGCAAGTCCTGCCTGACCAGCCTAGTGGTCTTCTATGATGGGTGATTACTTCAATGAACAAGGGAAGAGCTATGGATGTAGCTGGACTTCTGCAAAGCCTTTGACTCAGTCCCCTAGGGTGTGCTTCCCTCTCAATTGGAGAGATATAAATTTGGTAGGTGGACTGTTTGGTGGATGAGAAATGGGTTGGATGGTCATATCCAGAGGGTAATGGTCAATGGATCAATGTCCATATAGATATCAGTGACAAATGGGGTCTGTACTGGGACCAGTATTGTTCGGTATCTTCATCAGTAACATAGGCAGTGGGATCAAATGCACCCTCAGCTAATTTGCTGAGTGCACCCTCAGCTAGTTTGCTAATAACATGAAGCTGAGTGGTGCAGCTAATGTGCCTGAGAAATGGGATTACCATTCATATGTACTTATCCAAGCTTGAGAATTGGGCCTGTGTGAATCTCATGAGGTTCAGTAAGGTCAAGTGCAAGGTCCTGTACCTGGGTTGGGACAACCATCAATATCAGTACAGGAAGGGAAGCCCTGTGGAGAAAGATTTGTAGGTACTGACAGATGAAAAGTTGGATATATGAGCTGGCAATGTGTCCTTGGAGTCCAAAAACCAACTGTACCCAGGACTGCATCAAAAGAAGAGTGGCCAGCAAATCAAGGGAGATGATTCTGCTTCTCTGCTCTTGTTTCATGAAACTCCACTTGAAGTGCTACTNTGGACTTCTGCAAAGCCTTTGACTCAGTCCCCTAGGGTGTGCTTCCCTCTCAATTGGAGAGATATAAATTTGGTAGGTGGACTGTTTGGTGGATGAGAAATGGGTTGGATGGTCATATCCAGAGGGTAATGGTCAATGGATCAATGTCCATATAGATATCAGTGACAAATGGGGTCTGTACTGGGACCAGTATTGTTCGGTATCTTCATCAGTAACATAGGCAGTGGGATCAAATGCACCCTCAGCTAATTTGCTGAGTGCACCCTCAGCTAGTTTGCTAATAACATGAAGCTGAGTGGTGCAGCTAATGTGCCTGAGAAATGGGATTACCATTCATATGTACTTATCCAAGCTTGAGAATTGGGCCTGTGTGAATCTCATGAGGTTCAGTAAGGTCAAGTGCAAGGTCCTGTACCTGGGTTGGGACAACCATCAATATCAGTACAGGAAGGGAAGCCCTGTGGAGAAAGATTTGTAGGTACTGACAGATGAAAAGTTGGATATATGAGCTGGCAATGTGCCCTTGGAGTCCAAAAGCCAACTGTACCCAGGACTGCATCAAAAGAAGAGTGGCCAGCAAATCAAGGGAGATGATTCTGCTTCTCTGCTCTTGTTTCATGAAACTCCACTTGAAGTGCTACTTCCAGCTCGAGAGTCCTCAGCACAGGAAAGACACACACCTGGGAACTGGGCTAGTGGTTGGCTGGGTTTTTGTGCCCAGTATAAACTGGAAAATGGACACTTTGTTTAGAAAAAGCAAAAAGTAGAACAAGGGAGAAGGTGCATATTTCCCACCTTGAATGAGTTCTCATCTTGACAGAGCTCCCATTTTGGACTGTGCCCACTTTTGGATGGCTCCTACATTTTTACACAGTTCTTGGTTTTGCACCATCCCTGCCTTTGGAGAGCTCTCCTACTTTTGCACCATTCTGTGCAAATTTTCAAGCCTGGGATCCATCTGAGAGAGCTGCCAGCAGCACCTGGACCCAGCTGCTCTCAGACCATACTACAGCCAACTTCCCCAGCAGTTTGGCTCTCCCCTGCCGCTGCTGAGGCAGCGTCGCTTCCACGAATCCCTGTCTTGTGGAAGCCATCTCAAGACACTCCTGACTTTGGCAGCTTTTCCACCCACCTTGGATTTCTGCCACCTGGATCCAGAATATTGGATGTTGCTTGCAGTGTCAGAAGGCAGCCGAGCCACAGAGAAATCCAGCAAGGGATCATCACCAAATATCTGTCTCATCTTTGTGAGTAAAGCCTGCTGGTCCCGTAATTCTCTGCTCAGCCTGATTGATAGTGGGGTAAAGCTGTCCTTATAAGTAGCCTTCCAGTATCTGAAGGAGGCCTTCAGGAAGGCTGGGGAGGGATTATTGACAAGGTCTTGTAATGACAGGACTAGGGGCAATGGGTTTAAAGTGGCAGAGGGGAGATTTAGACTGGATATTAGGAAGAAGTTCTTTGCAGTGAGGGTGGTGAGACTCAGGAACGGATTGCCCAGGGAGGTTGCGAATGCTCCCTCCCTGGAGGTGTTCAAGGTCAGGTTGGATGAGGTCTTGAGTGAGCTGTACTAGTGGGAGGTGTCCCTGCCTATGGGCTGCCCAGGGAGGTGGTGGAGTCACCGTCCCTGGAGGTGTTCAAGGCAGGTTTGGACGTGGCACTTGGTGCCATGGTCTAGTCTCGAGGTCTGTGGTAATGGGTTGGACTTGCTGATCTTTGAGGTCTCTTCCAACCTTGCTTATACTGTGATACTGTGATAGATGATCCTTGAGGTCCCTTCCAACCTTACCATTCTATGATTCTATGATTCTGTAAAATGTAACTGTCTAACTTTCCCTTTTGCATTGATAAAAATGGTGATTGTGCGGATTCACTTGGCTCCAGACTTAGATTTTCCTTTAAACAGCAAATTTCCTTCATAATTAGCAGCACTGCAGAAAACCCTCAGCTTTATGATTGCAAACTAGGTGCTACATTTCTCGTGTAAGTGGGTGCTAATTGGCAGGAATTTTAACCTTCCAATCACACAAAATCAAAGTTTACAGCTTGCTGGAGGAAACATGCCCACATGAGAAGACATGTGATTAATGTAAACTCTCTGCCAAGTGCTTTTAGGTCTTTTGCAGGACTCTGGTAAATCTGACCTTAGAGCCAGAATTTTCCTCCATATTTCTATGATGGTTTGGGAGTTCCCTGCCCCCCCCCCTCCAGTTTGTAAAA
Source organism: Ramphastos sulfuratus (assembly GCA_013399055.1). NCBI lineage: Eukaryota > Metazoa > Chordata > Aves > Piciformes > Ramphastidae > Ramphastos > Ramphastos sulfuratus. The sequence goes on along the minus strand of WBNM01045557.1, from coordinate 9,864 downwards.
TCACCCAGACTAGACTTAGCCAGCTGGAAGTTAAGGACTGAAGCTCTGTTTACAGCTTAGAACAATATACAAGCAGAGATATACACAATAGACAGGAATATTTACAGAAATATACAAGTTAAAGGGAATACAGAAACACAACTCCCCTCCCAGAAATCAGAGTCTCCAGGAGGGGCTTCCAACCACACTTCCACCTTCTCCCCACTCCTATACCTTACCCCAGGGTTTGCCTTACACACAAGGTGAGTTTGGAGGATCAGCCAGGGGGGGTTAGAAGGAAAATGGTTAGTGAGGTTACTTGGCAGAGAGGAGAAGGCAAGAAGCTAAACAGCCTGAGAGTGTCTGTGCCCGAGTGTCTTATCTATCTTTTGTTTTCTTATTCTTAAAGATCTCAGCAAGCCTATGAGTGAAGCAGACATCACCATTGTTTTCCTTTCACAGCCTATGATATAATTTTCTCCATTAAAATATTCCAATTAGCATCAAACCAATTAGCTTGAGGATAATACTGAGTTTTTTCTCACTTGAGTCATAGCATTTTTTGAGGATGTTAAAAAACAAATAACATTCTGATAGGTAGCACTGATACATGCCTACAAGTGATCCTCAGAAGTATTTTTCACAGATCTGAAGTTCATAATGAATGGTTGAAATGTAGCAACTGTGAGCTCTTACACCCGGGAAAAGGAATGGACACATCTTTGTNCTCGTCCAACCTGGCCTTGAACACCTCCAGGGAGGGAGCAGCCACAACCTCCCTGGGCAACCTGTGCCAGTGCCTCACCACCCTCACTGCAAAGAACTTCCTCCTAACATCCAGTCTAAATCTTCCCTCTGCCACTTTAAACCCATTGCCTCTCATCCTGTCCTTGCAAGACCTTGTAGATAATCCCTCCCCAGCCTTCCTGTAGGCCCCCTTCAGATACTGGAAGCCTACTCTAAGGTCTCCTGGAAGCCTTCTCTTCTCCAGGTTGAAGAGCCTCAACTCTCTCAGCCTGTCCTCATAGGAAAGCTGCTCCAGCCCTCTGATCATCTTTGTGGCCCTCCTCTGGACCCACTCCTGTGTGTTCTTGTTCTTCACCATTCTCTTTTGCTCTGTGCTACAAAATTGTTGGCAGTTGTTTGTCTTTCAGTCACCCCCTGCTCGTTTTCTGCTGTTTGCACTTCCCTCTTTCCACCCTTCATCCAGAGCTGTAACACTTCTCAGGCAACATGAAATTGTGAAAAATGGATTCATGCTGTTTCACACCTATCAGCACAGATTTTAAACATCAGAAAATCAAAACAAAAGCTCCTTTTCAAGTGAAAAAGAGCTAAGTAAACTAATCAAATGTTTTTTGTATTTTTTTTTTTATTCTATTGCTCTTAAAAGTTCTCACTCCTCTCTTTAGCTCCCCGTCTTGAATTTCTCCTTCCTTATTACATAAACTTGCAACAGAATCATAGAATCATAGAATGGTAAGGTTGGAAGGGACCTCAAGGATCATCTAGTTCCAACCCCCTGCCATAGGCAGGGACACCTCCCAGTAGCACAGCTCACTCAAGGCCTCCTCCAACCTGGCCTTGAACACCTCCAGGGAGGGAGCAGCCACAACCTCCCTGGGCAACCTGTGCCAGTGCCTCACCACCCTCACTGCAAAGAACTTCCTCCTAACATCCAGTCTAAATCTCTGCCAATTTAAACCCATTGCCTCTTGTTCTGTCATTACAAGACCTTGTATACTAGGTTATATTTAAAACTAGGGAGACAAATTAACCAGACTGTTGGGTTTGTTCATGGGGATGACTTTGTCAAAATAAAATTTTCCAGTCCTTCCAGAATGTAAATGATTCAAGCCACATTTCAAGGTCTGGCTGAGAGCCATCAGTATGTTTATAAAAAAGTAGTCATGGACACTCTTTTAAAGCAAATTCCAGTTAAAGAGAAATTTGGAAAAATGGTACCTCCATCAACATCTCTATCATCCTGCATGAGGTTATTTACCTACAACATTCCCACCCCAGAGGCCCACGAACCAAAGACTTTCCCTCTTCAAACACTTACAAGGNATGGCAGGGGGTTGGAACTAGATGATCCTTGAGGTCCCTTCCAACCTTACCATTCCATGATTCTATGAAACAGTGAAAAAGGATCTCTAACCTAGTGATGATGTTGTGTTAGTCATCATACGGTAATGAACTATGACAGACACAAGCTAATTGTCATAATTCACTGTTATTTTACTTTATTTAAAACTTGTTCTTAGGCTTCCTCATGCTACTGATGTATTTTATTATAAACTCTTCTCTTTTTATATAATTTATGCTGCAGTTCTGCCCTGTATCATGATGAGGGTCACATGGCGCCAAGACTTTAACCTGAAAGAATTTATAGCCTATATATGAAAGAATTTGTACTGTAAGGTAAATATTTCAGTTGTAAATCCTGCCACAACACCTTCAGGCACCACACTGACGTATGACTGTGTTCTCATCACCACTGATCTCTAACTTCTTTGTAATTTAACCCTTTGAAATAAACCGAAGAGATGTGACGAGCTTCATATAAAAAAAAATAGCTGATCCTGTTGGAGGGGATGAAACCTGTGCACTGTGCTCTCTCTGTTTTGGAATTTTCTCAAGCAAAACTAAAAGCTATTATAAATTGTACACCAAGGGAGAAAAAAAAAAATCTAGAAATTTGGCTTTCATGCTGCTGCTTTGATCTGCTGAGTGATTAGCTTTTCCTGTGGTGGTGAAAATAATGTGTGAAAATCTGATAAAATTTCCCAGGGAAATCCCTGAGCTGTTGAAAGTATCAAAGGGACTCTCCACAGTCAAAAGAGCAAACCCTGAGTTTTCCAATAAGGAGAGCTCTTTCCAAAGGTAAAAGGATAGCACCACAGTGCATACCAGAGAGCAGAAAGTGCTTTGAGGGTGATTGCAGTAACTTTGATCAATCTACATTGCAACCAGTGAATAAATCACACTGAAATTTCTACTGCATTACCTCTAGGCATCCTTAGCAGGCAGAGTTCCTCCATTCACAAGCTTTTGAAGCTTTCTACAAAACAAGTGAAAGCCCAGCCAAAAACTGTAATAGTGTATGCTGTATAAACAGCAATTATATTCTGATCCTTTCAGAAGGCTTAGCAGAAACCCATCTCATACCTTCAAGCTCCTCTGTCCAAAAGATATCTGTGAGACAATGGCACATGAGCTGTATTGTGTTGCCTTCACTCATGGCTTGGGTAGCAGCTGCTCATATCCCTCTAAAGACCTGAGCTAGGCTTTAAGGATCCTTTACTGTGTGCAATTCTGGGGCCCCCAGCACAGGAAGGACATGGAAGTGTTGGAGAGGGTCCAGAGGAGGGCCACGAAGATGATCAGAGGGCTGCAGCAGCTCTGCTATGAGGACAGGCTGAGAGAGTTGGGGCTCTTCCGCCTGGAGAAGAGAAGGCTTTGAGGAGACCTTAGAGTAGCCTTCCAGTATCTGAAGGGGGCCTGCAGGAAGGCTGGGGAGGGACTATTGACAAGGTCTTGCAATGACAGGATGAGGGGCAATGGGTTTAAACTGGCAGAGGGGAGATTTAGACTGGATGTTAGGAGGAAGTTGTTTGCAGTGAGGGTGGTGAGGCACTGGCACAGGTTGCCCAGGGAGGTTGTGGCTGCTCCCTCCCTGGATGTGTTGAAGGCCAGGTTGGAGGAGGTCTTGAGTGAGCTGTACTAGTGAGAGATGTCCCTGCCTATGGCAGGGGATTGGAACT
>WBNM01045539.1:61151-84677 GCA_013399055.1 Ramphastos sulfuratus | reverse complement strand
TGTTTTTGGTTTTTGGTTTGTTTGGATTTTTCCCCCTCATTTCATACCACTCGAGTTCTTCTTTTAGGTGAAGAGATATTTCTACCACTGCAGATTCCTCTCTTGTTCTACCAGCTTTGCTGTGTCACCTCCTGAATGGGCCAGAGCTCAGAGGTCACCAACTTCTCTGCAGGAAATAACTTCAGGTTTTGCTGGGAAACACTTGTGCTTACTTGAGAGTAAAAAATTACCTCTGTTATAGCTGAAATACTTTTGCCTTTTTTAATCAGAAAGTTGTTTTCAAACTTAAATGAATAAGGACATTGCAAAAAGAAGATCATTGACATCCACTTTATTACCTCCAGATAATAATTTATCCTCCAGTTCACAGGTTAGGGACAGAATGTGTCCAAGTTTTTTTATAGATAACTGTGTTCCAAAGAAAAAAATATTTAAAGCAAATATGCTGATGCTCCCATCACCTACACAGCATATGGCTGGCCAAATTCAAGTTCTTCACACCAGTAGATTCACTGCTGATGCACTGCACAGCAAATGTAATTGTTTTTCACTTCTCAAACTCCAGAAAGAAATCTGAAAGTCCCACCAGCTGCCCAAAGGTGTAACTTCTACAAACAATAGGTAATAACCTCATCTAATGATCAGACTGATGAGTGGTTAAAGATCCAGTGCTAGAGCCTTCTAGATGTGTAGATCTCTTCTTCAGAGATAAAAGCAACTGGCCAAAGTGTTTCTCAGAAGTTAGTGGGTGGTGCAACCTAGCCAAACCAATCCTACAGGTTCAAAACCTGTCTGACACAGACTCAGCTGTACAGTACTGCAGAGCACTAAGACAATTCAAAGGCTAAGACTGACCATGAACAACATAATACTTAATTTTCACTTCTGCTGTTTTGCTCCTCCAAAAATTTATATCTTCAAAGGAAAAAACCCCACAAAACTTCAGAGATAAAAACAGAGCAAAAATCTCAGAATTGGGTTTGATCAAGTATTCTTCAGTTTTTTCACCCTATAAGTTATGTTCCCATGAAGACAAAAGTGAATCTTTTTTGCCAACATCTTTTACAATAATTATATAGATTTATTATCAGAACCATTCCTTTGCAGCACTACTTCAAAGTAGCTTATGCCAGATAAATGCATTGGCTTTAAATATTTATCCCCTAGTCATAGTATTAACCAACAATTTTCCCATTAACAAGTGACCTAAAAGAAAGGTCTTTTAACCAGAAAAAACTAAGTGACAAGAGCTAGCTCTTAGCCTTTGTGTACAAGCCTGGCATCAGAAGCCCTGCCCACCTAGAAGATTGTATCAACACAGACACTCCTCATACATTCAATGCCTGTTGATTACACCCACAAGCCACACCCATCTCTCCAATTACTCCTAGCTTCATCATTCTCTTTTCCCTCTAGGCTTGTAGACAGTTCTGTGTCTTGTTTCCTAATAGACATAACAAGGCTTTTGATGTTCTCATCACTCCTCTTTAACTTCCATTATAGTCAGCATTTTCATTGAGACTGAAATTACGGCTTAATGCTCCTACTTTAAAAAAAACTTCCGAGTAAGTTCATGAAAATGTATCAAGTGACATAGATATGTTTTTTAAATGTAAAAATCCTACAACACCCACTGTACTGGACTCTCTTGAGACCACAATGTTCCTTTCAGAATAAAGCTGAAATGCCAAGCAAATAACAGAGGTCCTGAAAATACCCATTCTAATGAGGAAGGAAGAAATTTTAAATCCTTAGTGTTCAAGTGGTTACATTTATTTTATGTGAGCTTGTTATTGCACACCCCTAGATGACTTGCGCTCTGAGGACAGTAGGAGAAACAGGGTAATATATAATTGTAGGAGGGACAACTGGAAGCATGTGCTCAGGAAGCTGACAAGATCCATGCACCCAAAGCAGAATACTGACTTGGATTCCCAGGTTCATACCTAAGTAATATACAAGATAGGATTTGAAAACTTTCTGATTCTGATACATTTCAAGAATGAAAATTAAAGCACTTGAATGGCCAAAAAATGGAAGTTGCTAAAGTCTACTAATGTACTGACAAAAAGTTTCTTCGAATATGATGATAGCAACATAGTAACACAAGTCTCTGTATTCAGTATTAGATAGTGAAAGTCAAACCTCGGTCCCACCAGGGGCCTTTTGCTCCCTTCATAGGAACTTAAAACTACAAAGGTTCATTAACATTTCCAATCATGTTAGGCTATGGAAAGTTTGGAGTCTTCCACAGTCCATGTTTGAAAACACACAAAAAGCGTTATAGATGCTGTGTGGTTTGCCAAGAGCAGTTCATCTGCTTACTAGATGAATACTGCTTTTCCCCTACTCTACTACATGGAATTTTGGAGTGTAAGGAGAAGGCAAATTCCCCCTCTCCACCTTTTCTCAATTAAAAATGCAGGCTTCACAAGTTCTCATTCAAGCACTCTGCATTTCAAAGTGTATCAGCAGATATCCACATATCACAGCCTTCTCCACAGGCACCCCGGGTTTTAACTTTTTTCCTTGAGTGTCTGCTGTTCTTACTCCACAGTTACATCCAGCTTTTTCCAATGCTCACAACTCATTTTCAGGTTAGCAGCAGACAAGTGGCTTCTGCTTCACCCTTCTTGAGAATATTTTGTCTACTTCTACCTGTTTGAATTCCAACTTAGCTCAGATGAAGCATGGTGCACAGATGTCATCCAAATGGCACTGTAACATCAGTAGGACTTCCTCATTATCCCACGAAGTTCATGAAACCTAGTAATTCATGAGGAAATCGAAGCTGCAGGAGCTAAACATAGAGAACAGAAAGGCTGGGTCTTGCCTGCTCCATGAAATCAGCACCAGGAAGAGCTACTTCAGTTCTTCCTGAAGCACACGAGAGGGCAAAGAGCACATACTATATTTTAGCTATAAGCATCACATATGGATTTCTGAATTGCCAGGAAAGAAAAAGCACAATATATTAATTTATTTGCAAATGGCTGCAATCTCAGAGCAAAGGACAGTTAGTTTGGGGACTGCCTGACAGCTCCATCGTAATAGCTCATTATTTTCATTCTTTCATAGCCTAAGGACTTCGGGCACATGAACAACAAACTTCTGAGGATAATTAAAACATAATGAAAATTCCATACTAAAATGAATACAAGAGTGAGAGCAAAGAACTGTTCCCAATGTATCATACTGGTATGTGACAAAAAGTAAAATCAATGAAAAAAGATAACAAAAAACCTGGGAGTTGTTTTATTTTTAGGCAACTCTCAACCTTTTTTTCCACTTGCCAGTGTGCCTTTCTGGCTGGCTGAACTAGTTACTCAAAGCACCTGACAGTTTCAGCTGACTCAAGGAACACATTTAAGCTTTATCTGTGCCGCAGAGTTATTTGCATCAACTCAGAGTCTGTTCTTTTGACAGTTGTCTCATTTAATTGAGTAAAAAAAGCTGTCAGTCTAAAGAAACTGAGCCCAAGGTAAACTCACTTTGAACTAACCATCTGCCAGAGCATCTCTCAGGACAGCCAATACTTAAGAATACGATGAATCTGGTTCTCTGGATCCCTAATTAGATCATTCCTGAATTAAATTGTCAATGGCCCTAAAAATTCAATGTGCACCTTGCAACTACAGAGACAAATTTCTTTTCCCTAAAGAAGGGCATGAGGGAAAGCCCATAAGATGTCTTTGATAACAATGCAGTAGAACAAAAACATTTTCACGACAGACTAATGCAACAGAGCAAGCCTCCAAAATATCAATTTCTATGGATATGCTGATCTAAATATAGGTTTCCATGTGATATAACAGCATAAAAATAAAAAGCAATGTGCCAGAAGAGAAGAAAGCAGGTAATATTGCCCTGGGGAAGACTTTCTTTAAGTTCCCAACAGTACTGTGGGTCCGGCCTGGCCAGGTAATGTACTAATTGGAGAGCATACACAGGCTTCATGGTTGTTGCAGGTCCACAGCTTTCTAACTGTAGTAGTAAAAGTATTAGCTACTTTGCATTAGTAAGCCAGTGGATGAAGAAGCAGATTTGCTACTAACACAAGTGATGTTACTTAGCCTCTATTATAAATGCAGCCTGATGCACATATAGCAAGGCACCTGACACTACTAAAGTAAGATTTCACAGGAGTTTGGTTCTCATTATCAATTCCAGCAGAGGAATGATTTTGAAATTCACTTCCCTAGACAGATTCTCTAGTGTATAATAATAAGTGCTTTCCTTTAAGTGAATACAATTAAGCCTTTTCTGTATGCCTGTTTGCCCTAAACTTGAGGATATATCATTCTCTCTGAGGCATCTGTCTTTCTCTCAAACATGACCAAATCCGATCAATTAGAAAACAGTGGTGGGAGGAGAAACATACCTAAGATTGAAATCCCTATCAAAGAGTGAGCATGAAAGGGAATATGAAGATGCTAAGCTTGAGAGTAAGAGAATAAGAAACAGAATTAAAGCATCCTCTGATAAGTTTATTGACAAGAAATAAACACAACTTAGAAATCTGTGTTCATACTGTTAACTAATCTGCTACTTCAAACCTTTCTTTTTAAACCTCACCATTTTCATGTACAAGTAGGTGAAGCAACATAGTATTGGGATACAGTCAGAGACCTTTAAAAGCTACTTGGACATAGGCTTCTCCAGAAGTCTAGACTGACCATTTCAGAGGCTGTAGTTGAACGAAGAGTTGAAGATTAATTTAGCACTCTTAGCAGACACAAATTACCCCTATTTACCTTCATTTGAGGTTCACGTTCTTAGTGTCCAATCTTGCACAGAAAACAATGCCCTGAAATCAGGAAAATGTTCTTGAAAAGGCAAACTAATAATAGAGCTACTTCTGTGCAACTCCATCTACAACAGAAGGTGAGTAGGTAGGAAAAAAGGATATTTCCCTCAATGTATGGCACACCTCTTCAGGCATTTTCACTGTCTTACTTTCATACTCAGCATCCTGGCTTATCTACAAGAACTATTTGTCAGCTACCTGAATTCTCAAGTCACTGAAAATTAATTCCACATTTGTACTTGCTTTGGTATATTCTCAACCTTTTGAAATACACAAGGAATTAATCCATTCAAAAAGGTCTGTTGCTCAAAGCTACCCCCTCTCTCACTTTCTGAGGAAGGATTCAAGCAAATGTAAGAGCCTGGGTTTTACAACCTGCATTTTGTACCTGGCCATGACCTGCTAATCTTCAAAGTCTATTGATCCATGAATGCTTCTGGAGTAAAGTCATTGACTCTCTGAAGACTCAGAAAGAAGCTAAAATGAGGATGTCTGAGGGGATGTGTGTAAATAAAAAGGGACATTTCAAATTACTGTAATTAAATAAAGATTAACTGCTACTAAAATGTATTATGCATTATAACAACTTCGTGGCAACTCCTGGTTTGGGGGTTGAAGCTTTTTCATTTGTTTAGTTAGTTTTTTTAAAAACAATGTAGTGGCTTAAAGGGCCAAGTTCTACCCTCAGTTATCCTATGTGTAGATTCTGACAGCAGCTTCCTAAGTGCATATGAAAGCATATCTGGGCCCTAGAGTCAGCTATAAAAAAATGAAATTATATTGCTTATATAGATCTGAAGTATATTTCCTCCTCACTTAATCTGAAATATTTCCCAATTGGTGGCAGATGTACATTACTTGAAGAATATTACATGATGCTTGAATAAAAGGAATCTGAAAAGGTCTCAGTTTATAACAATAATTGCATTAGATCTGAAACTGATTAACTGTAGTGGGCCACTTATTCTCAACATACACTTTTTTTCCCCTCATAATGAATTATGAGTATGAATTCAGATTGTTGTATCAAGCCTGCAAAGAAGGCAACATTTTTAAGGAAAGGACTCTTCCTGCATTAACAAGTACACACAAGGCTGCATCTAGCAGTAAAATCATGTTCAGCTTTGCTCTCTTGATGGCCATGCACAGCAATTGTAAAATTATACCATTGAAATACATGAAGATCCAATACTCAAGTTCAAAACAATTTTTTCAGTCCTGGGTAGAAAGAAAAAGAGAGAAATTGGTCATAAGTTATCCTTGCCCTAGAAGTTGTAAGTGGGAAGTACACACTAAGCAAATGTACCCATGGCAAATTCTTAATGGTAAACCATGCTGGTGAGATGGATTCCTTTCCCACTCCTAGCTTGAAGCACTGATAGTGTCAATATGTGAATTTTCTGCACTAACACACTGTACTTGCTGCACAGTCTTTTCATGGTTTTAAGAGGAGAAACAGGCATACAAGGTGATTCTCTGACCTAATTTGGACATCAATCTTCAAAAGAGCTACCCTCCTATATTATCCTCCCAAAATGCCCACTTCTTTCTGTTAGACAATATGGAGCACTTTGAAGAACTAGCTTAGATGCACGTATCTACTGTGAAAACACCTATGTACTGTTAGGCAAATCCTACATGAGATGACTGCTCCACGTTCTGTAATTTGGATGAGGAAGAGGTATCAATATTGCATACCTGAAGACAAGTAGTATTAGAACACCCTACAGCAGCTATCACCATGGAAAGTGAAACACAATAATGCTTATCAACCTTGGAAACCTGCCTCTTCCCTTCTAATGCTTTTAAGAGAACTAAGAAAGGGAAAATAAAATGAAAACAGATAACACAGACCTTACTCGCCTGTTCACAAGTGAAATGGCTGGAGCTCAATTCCCACTACAGAATATCTGAGGATCAGAAGAGCTCTAAGTTACACTCTGTGCACAAACTAGGTAAACACCACAGTGTTTAATGTTGTTGGACCTAGGACATAAAATAATGCTGCTCGGCACACGCATATTATCCACCATGGCTTAAGCTATCGTCAACAGTAAATACTCAAAGCAGTCTCAAAACCTGTATAGTACATTAGTCACTCCTCTGGTTTCCAGGTATCAGAAGCCTCTCAGAACAGATTTCTCCCAACTTCTGCTCATTTCCAGTCTATATTATGCATTTTCGTAATTTGCCCATTAATCATCTATCATACAAACGGTATTTCCATACTCCTTCACTCAGTCTAAACAGCAGCTCCCACTTGCTCTTCAGGATTTATGCTTCTAGAGACAAGATCTACTCAGGATAACACCGGGATTTTTTCACATTTCTGCCAGAACTCTTTAGTGTTATTGGCAGACACACAACCTCCACATAAGGATCAAGGGGAAATCTGATGTAAGCATCAGAATATGCTCTCCTTTCCTTGTCAAATCTAACTTGAAGACCACTAATCACTCTAGGAGAGAGTAACTCCTTACAATTTAGGTTGGAAACCAGCAGACTTATCTGCCATAGAAAGAGTTCTGTACATTAGCCTGACTGAGGGAGAAACAGAACTTACATTCAATTTGTATTTTTTGATGTTTTATATATATATAGCTATTACTGTATCATTTAAAGCAGGTGATTAAGTAATGGCCAAAGTAGTCCACTGAAAATAATTCCTTTTGTGTATATTACAACACCGCAGTTTTGATTACACAATATAACGACGATACTAGCAGCAATACTGTTCTTTTTATTCTAAGAATATTGTTCTTTTTTGTCTTTAGGAGCCCACGAATTTGATTCTGCTTCCTTGGTAAGACTGTTATTTGCACTGTATGACTACTTCAAATCACACAATACTGATCACACATTCGTCATCACCAAGAAGAAAGTAAACAAAAAAACTGGCACTCTTTTTACTTTTCACAAACTCTAAATAAATTGATTTAAAAGTAAGAGATTACATTGGAAACATTCCGAGAGTCATTTAAACCTCTCCATAGGTTTATTGCCACTTCCAGTGAGCCAAAGTCAGACATGTAGACTATACCTGTGGGGCTCCGTAGTCTGCTCCAGCTAACTCCAGCAATTAAGTTTCACAGTATTTCGAATACACAAAAAAACCAAAAAACCCACCCAAAAAAACCCAACCACACACCAAACCACCACACACACACCAAAAAGAAAAAAACCAAACAACCAAAACCCACAAAATCCTAACAAAACACAACAAACCACACAACCACAAAAAAAACCATCCCTTTCCCTTAGGCTAATCCTTACAAAGCAAAGAAAAACAAAAGTATTGGTAGTCAGCCTCATGGCAAAAAAGAAATACAAACTCCAGTCATGGTACCTCTTAAAGCATGGCTGGGCTAGCAACTCCCTTCACCAAAACACTAGTTGCAACAGGGGCTCCTTCCCCAGCGACTACTAGATAATGCCTCTTTAATATTCAGAATTGGTAGTGACTACTGCCAGCTCATAATCTTAGCTTGTTGTCAGCAACTGGCTGAAGTTACCTGTCAAATCTCTACACAAACAAGTCTTCAAAGAGACTGGAGCTTAATTTTGTCTAGCCAGAAGGCAGTTTGTTAGGACAGCAATAATCAAATTTCAATTTCATTAACCTATTAGAAAGTTTACTCACAATGAAAAACACTCATCTATTGATGCAGAATAAGATACAAAAGGAGTAAACCTATGGGTTCGAGACTGTGAAGGCTGAAGCACAAGTAGCAGAGAGGAGGAAAGCAAAATAGTACACTAAAGTTACTCCAACACGATGCACAAATAAAACACAGTTTATTAATTCTCAGTGGAGGGAGATCTCAGTTCCATTACACTTTCAACACAGAAAGCATACAAGACAGAAAAATAATAATCTACTGGAACATTATTTTTATGAGTTTGATTGTCAGTACTTATCTTACTAAGACAAAAACCAGCACTCCCTCAAACTCCCAGCTGTTTATCTTTCAGAAGCAATACTTCAGTCCATCAATTTAGTAACTTATGAGCATACCTGCATCTGCTCTGGATGTTCACTACATTAATTTTCTAAAACAAAATCATCTCCTTGTTTCCAATAATTGGTCATTACAACATGTTGATTCCCAGCAGTTCATCATTTGTTATAATTTTGTCAATTAAAAAAAAAAAATAATAATAATCAGCCTGGTAGATGATCTCTGCTAATGGGACATCATATCCCTGAATTCATTCTGATTTATAATCTTCCTTTACTATTTTAGAACTGCCTGAGAAAGCTTCTTGTTAAATGTTCTGAATGAAGCCTCCACATTCAGGATGCTTTACTGGCTGGTTAATCACACTATTGTTCTAGCTTGGAAACTCCATTTTCCTAACTGGCATTCCATCTCAAATTTAGAAAATCTTACCAATCCCATTTATAAAACAGCTTATATCTAAAGGAGTGAGAGCTCCCAAATCACACTGACGCACAAAGTGGAGATGAAATTTCCCGACTGTTCACTGAAAGCAAATAGAACACGTGTGTCACTATCCATTAGGCAGATGTTCATTTCCTTTCTGAAGACGCACCTTTCCTCTAAGAATATAAGCATTTCACTTGAATTTTCACATCCAACAGATCCCACCATCTCCATGTTGGAAAGAGAGTTCTTTAGAAACCTGGTTATCTGAGAAATGAAAGCTTAAAGAGGCTGCTAGTTCAAATAAATACAAGTGCATTTTTAGAAATAATTCTTGTTAGAAAAGTGACTCCCATGCCCACTTGGGTGTGATAAATGCTAACAGCAAAACCTCTTCTGCTTCTCTCCATCGCACAGAAAAGAATGAAAGAAATCAATGTTGTTTCACCGCAGATTTAACACGTAATAACTTGCATTAGCAAGATTAAAACTGAAAGAAGAGCAGAAGCTTTCCCAATGTCTTGGAAAGCAGTATAATCTACTCCGAAAGGACAACATGTATGTATTGAGGAGGTAAGGAAATAGAATTTCAAGAGATATTTCTAGTCCTAAAATGGAAATTTTAATTCAGGACATTAATGATCTCAGCAAAGATGCAAAAATTTGAGTTAACAGAAACCTAACCATTTTTTAAATGCTGAATATAAAAGAGCTTTCAGTGTAACTGACAAGACCATGATGAATCAAGCAGCTGAAAATCAATTGGCATAATACTGACGGGAATCAGTTCACTACATTATTAACAGGATTTAAGTGACACCTCAACACAAAATCTTCACACTAAGCTAATTTTTTGTTTGTTTGATTTGTCATTTCAGCTGGCTTCTGGAAGAAAAGCTCCAATTCAAATCTACTGCTGAATTTGATCCCTGAAATTTGTGGTACGCCATGCACAGTGCAATATTCAGTTATGGTTATCGCTGCTTTGGGTTCTGTTATGAGAGAAGTCCATAATCCACTGATGGCTGGGTTTCCTTCTCTCTTCCAGCTTCAAGAGAACACAAACTTCCTGTTCTCCCAAGGCAGAGAGCTGCTTTTATCTCTCTCCTGAATTTGCTTATCTAAGCTAAATTTAGAACCAGGAAGGAAGCAACAGAAACCTGTATGAGTTTGGGAGACTTCTAGCTTGGTTCTCCCAGAAGAAATTCAGCATTAGGCCTCTGTCAGAGAATCCACCTGTATTGATCACTGCAAGCAAATCTGCCTCTCTTGTTTTGCTGCTTTCTCCCTTCACACCAAACATCCAGAATACACCACTCTGAATGTACCACAACCTTACTTGCCAGATTTTTCCAACAGAAAGGAAGATTCATAAAGGGCTAATAATGTCTTCTTTGGTTCTCTCTTCCCTGTGCTAGTGTGTTTCTGAACTTTTCTAGTTACTTCTTCCGTTAGAACACTTTTGTAGTCAAATACCTTTTAAATCTGAAGTCTGTCAAGCACAGGTTTTTCCAGTGCTCTCTGAACATATGATCCAAACAAGCAGGTATTCAGGCTTGTTTCTTTGGCTAAAGCCCATGGCAGTGACCTATCTTCCCTTTGCTGGGAAGTTCACTCTAACACAAGTTCAGACTTCAACTACCAACCAGCCTTCCTGAACAGTTTTAACAATTACCTGCCTCAGCAAGATACTGTTAATAAAAAGCTGAAAGGATGACTAACAATATTTTGGATATCTCCAGTTCCTGAAAGTGCCTTTGGATAAAACTTGCCCTTAATCCTACTCTGTAATACAACCACATATTAGCCACCTGAAGTTACATAACATACTGCATTTCAATTCTTTTCACATCTCAGGTCTGAAACTCTAGTTCACATTAAACAGTTTTTGATGGTTGATACCATCAACTTATGTTGAGTAAGGACCTGCATTTTAAGCTCAGAAGCTGCAGCCATCAAACCAAAGCCCTCACGGTGCCCTTTTGTCCCCTAGCACTGCAGAACCATGAGATACTCACTCGTGCTAATACCTGCTCCTGGCTATAATATGTCAGACACAGTCACACTGACTGCAGTCACCTCACACATACTATGGCTGAACTTGGCAAGAGGGGGTGTGGAAGAAAAAAATTACGTGTTTTTCCCTGCATCCAAAGGAGAAGAGCATTCCAAAGTGGAAGGAGTTTTTAAAGTTCAATCAATCCCTTTCCCAAGTAAAGATTTGATCAAGTAGACAAAACCACATGAAACACTGCTATCAAATAATTCAAATGGAGCTTGCTGCTTTTATGTCCTTTTGCAAGACTTTTTTCCCTTGCTAACTCAATGGCCACAGTAAGAATCCTTAACTGAGAAAATTAACTGAATTAGCTCCTTGCAGTACAAAGAATATACAGTACAAATGTTACAGAACCCTGTCCCACTCCTGACCTCAGTACCTCTGTGGACATCTGTATGCAGAAGAATAAATGCGATATTCAAGAAAGCACATCGCATCTGCAGTACATCCTTCCAGTTCCACCAGGTGAAGTTTTAAACATATTTGAAGGAACAGACACCTTCTCATTTTGAATATTCATAGGAAAATTTCATCAGCAACAGAAAATAAAATTTAGAACCATATATATGCCTCTGAAATTACTTTTCTTCCAAATTCTCCTTAAGGGAAATGTGAAAAAGCTACCTATTAAGGCAGTACTTTGAACAGTTTGTTTTCACAGTGTATTAGAAACCTTTCCAGTGTGAGAAGCCTACCTGGTTCTGCAAAACTGAATGACTGCTCTATGACTTAACTGTACACTAGAAGGCAAATCACAAATAAAATGTAACCTCTAAAAGGAGGCAAGTAGGCTGCATGGCCCTTAACAAAAGGCCAGAAGTCATGCAGAACAGCTTCTTAATATGATTTAAATCTCAAGTATGTTAAAATTCAAATAACCTTATTCCAAGGTATTAACAATTTCAAATGCCTTAATTTTAAGATAGCTTAATTATTCCCTTGTTCTTGGTTTATGTCTATGGCTTTTTTTTCCCTCAGTAATGTCCAGCAGTTATAGGCCTCTGTGCTTAAAACACATTGGAAAAACATGAAAAAGAAATGCAAATCAAACACAATGTGGTTACAGAAAGAAAAAAACCCCAACATGTCATTGGAAAATAGTAACATAGAAATATTTACTTGTTTTAGAGAAATAAAACATAGAAATGTCAGCATTACACAAAATCTTTAACTGCTTACACTTAAACTTATATGTGGGTGCAATAATCAGATGCTACATGAGATAGAATAAAACCACACTTCATTGTAATGTTCTGGTCAAGACACAGAGAAAAAATGCTCACAACAGGTAAGAATTCAGACCAAAAGAAAGAATACTGCTTCCCCACCACCATTTATCTATTTCTTTGAAAGTTTTAAATAACATACTGCAACACCTTTTTGTAGTACAAAAAACTGTAGTGTAGTTTGCAAGGGGATCTGAAGCCTTACACAGAAATTAAACCATGTAACTGCTCTGGACAGCAATCATATAATTGCCACTCGATCAGGGCTAACCAGAGAGAGATCCACACAAGATTGTTAAGCACTGCCTGTACAGCAGAGCCTTTGCTAACACAGCTATGACAAAAAAAGCTGCTTTCCTCCCCAGCCCACAGCAGCTCCAGCATTACAAACTACAGCTTGACAGAGGGAAAATTTTAAGCAAATAAATTCTGCTGCCACTGCTACACTCTTTCTTCAAACACTTGCTACACCCTTCCTTCAAACACACTCGAACTGCTCCATTCTGCCGGCATAGCTGTGTCCACAGCAGTAGTTTAGATGGCCCTATAAGTCACAGAGCATGAATTTTCCATTTCATGTGCCATCAAAACACACAGGTATCCCAGAGACACGTGCTTGAATAGAGTTAGTTTTATGAAAGGACACCTGGAGCAGATGCTGGAGGAGAACGAGAAAAACTGATTAGGCACAGCTGCTGCCTCCTCCTCCAACACTGAGAGAGGAAAAACTGCCAGACTTCTGCCTACTCCTTCCTTCTGTAGGAAATAAATGCCTAAGTTCAACCCTGAAGTACCTTCTTTGGCATTTCAATGGCCTAATGCTGCTAACTTACCTCATGGACAAGGAAATAATGAGCCAAGTCTCTTGCATCTCCTGCCTTTCCCTGTCCTCACACCCAATACATCTCAGCATAGTCCGTCAGCATTTCCATGACTTCCCAACCCTGACCATAACCTGAAGAATCCCCAAGGGGCAGTATTACTGAAAGAGGACTTTTCATAAGGGTGTCTAGCAACAGGACAAGGAGGGATGAGTGAGAGCAGGTTTAGACTGATCTTAGGAAGACATTCTTCAGTACAAGTGTGGTGAGACTCTGCAATAGGTTGCCTAGAGTGGTTGTGGATGCCCCCTCCCTGGAGGTGTTTGAGGCCAGACTGGATGAGTCTAGTTGAGAGGCATCCCTGCCCATCACAGGTGGGTTTGTGTAAATGATGTCTGAAGTCCCTTCCAACCTAGTCCCTCTATGATTCTATGTACCAACACATGATCTTGTTCTGTATTTCTGTACAGAGAAGATTGAGAAACAAATGAGAATGCTACAGAAATAGGAGCCATGTCCAAAAGAAGTGCAATGCTCCCTTACTTTGCCTCCTCCCAAACACATATTACAATAACATGCAATGTCTTAATTAAGCTATTGCTCAAACACAGTAAGATACTCCTTTTATCTTAAGCACATGTCATGTCTGCAATAATTTCATTACGTTTTATGTGACAAATACCACACAGGTAGAAGACTGGTTATCCCACAAAGTGTCTTGGAACATTGTGACAAGAAGATTAGAGTAAGTTGATGGAAATAAAATACACTGTAACTAAAATATATCCTACACATAAGAGAGGAGGGATTGATACATAATACAAGAATTCAAGGGACTAAGTAAGATGAATCCTTAATTTCATACGTATCTCTGCAAAGCCATCACTTCACTACTTTTTAAAGCAATTTCTCTGGCAAAAAGAAATTATCTGATATAAGCCTCTAATATGATGCTTAGTACTTCTAAAAACAGTCCAAAATCTGTCCCAGGATTGTCTACCAGAAAGTAAATGCAATCCTTTAGTAATTGACAGAGTTTTGAAGAAGGAACTGCACAGCTACTGAGGAAGTTAATTACAGAAGACAACAACACACAGTATCTTAGTAGTAACTACCAATCCCAAGCTCTTCCCCTTGATGCAAAGCATCTAAGAAAACAATACAAACCTTTTCAAAGAAAGCTTGGAACTCATTTCACCATTTAGGTTACCAAATACACTTTCCTCATAAAGCCTCTTCACAGTATCCAACTGATAGATCTCAACCTTTTTTTTTTTTTCTTTCCCCTCTTTTTTCTTAAAAAGAAGAAGAATATTTACACTGTTCCTGGACCATAAAAACAGGCTTTCAGTCTAATCTGCTTAACACGCTGTGGGAAAGGGCTTCTAATTTCACAGCACTGAGATAAGACAAATAATTCATATAACACATTAGCTCAACATCTATGGCTAAAGCATTTAGTCAGAGCTCATTGGAAACAATAGGGTGCTGAAGCAAATCTGTGAGAGGCAACTGTTTGAGACCCCACCATGCACTAAAATACATTTTATTACATTCCATATTCAAGACAAGAATAGTAATATATGAATTGTCCAAAGGCAATAAAGCAGTAAATCCCCCTCCCTTCAATAGACATTGTGGCTTCCCATACTGCTCTAGTCCTTTCCTAAATGTATGTTTTTTTCAGGCCATTTTCCAAATCAGTCATCTTTTCTTTATGCCCTTTCATTACACTTCTTCCTTAAGTGCCACATCTTTCTTTTACTGTTCATTACCCAAAACTACCCTGCTCCCTTCTTTGGCTTCATTTACTTCCTTTCTGCATTTGTTTTTACATTTTCTATTGCTGCCTTTCCAGAGCCCAGTTTGCTTCCAGTATGTGTTCTGCTGTGTGCAGAGAAAAGCAATGCAACACAATATTTTCAGTATATTGGCATGAGTCCCTACCTCGCCACTTGTACTCATTTGCTCTCAAATCCCTAAAGACATTCCGCTTTGAACCTCTGCTGTAGCAAAAAAAAAAAAAAGAAAAAAAGGAAAAAAGGAAGGATACATGGAAGAAATTCAGAGGAGACTTGCCAATTGCAGAGATTTTTGACAAGCTATTTCTACAGTCTATAAAGTAGGTTGAAAACAAGAGGAAGGTGGACTTGGGAACACCAGTCAGCCATTTCAGCACAGGGCTAGAACAGGGAAGCCCAGCACAGAGACCAAATACAGTCTGCTAAATGGAAGCTTGTGACTATCCGTAAATCTAGCTGCTCCATTGATCCTGGCTTCATCCAGCCTCTTTTATCCTCATCCCCTCTAAGGTGAATGCTGAATGGGGAGTGTTCTTCAGAGAACTGAAACCAAAGATTTTAGTAACAGAACTCCTCGAGCCTGTTTCTAAGAGATGCAAGCACTGCTGTGGAAAGTTAATGACTTCCTAGCATTTTGGAAGGGTTTTACCTTCCCTTAAAAAAAAAAATTAGTTATCTTCCCTTGTTCTTCTGCATAACCTTGGATATTACACTAACAGTGACACTAGACCATCTCTGGGACACTGCTGACCTGGAATGGCAATTTCAGTGCAGCATTATGCTGGGGGGAAAAAAAAAAAAGGGCAACTTCTTATGAACTGGAGCCAGGAATCTTTAAGAAGAGATGATGTGTTACAGAGCAATTTATTCAGAAAACGAATATGAGGAAAGAATTCATTTATGGTCAAACCCTGTCAGAAGCAACCAAGACAGCATAAACACATTTGTTACAACTAGTCACAATCAAGAGAGATATATACACCAATAAACCAGGTCACCTCAGTAGTCAGCTTTCTAGATTTTCTACAGTTCAGTCCCTACAATTTGTTCCCTTTTCTTTCTCCATCAGGGAACAGAAAAGGCTTTTTGGTTTGTTATAGGAATACAGATAGGATTTTGACAATTGTAAAATAAAACTTCTAGTAATCGTAGCAAGTGCAATCCACATAGAGCAGCAAACAAGTGCAAATTGGGTTCTGTACATGAATAAATTCTTGCTCATCTCCTAACAAATGCTCTTAAATAAGAATATAAGTTCTTCTCCAGCAGCAAAGCCACACTATGACCTGCAAGCAAAATTACAGTAGAGCAATGATCTATCTGTCCAAGCAGTTAACAAATACTCACCTACCCTATCCTGAAACAACAGTTCATTCAGCTCCCAGCCAAAGTCCTTTTCATTGGTATGAGAATTTACTGGTTTTATTTTAACAACTTCAAAGTGCAGTTCTTGATTACTAGCAGCCTTCCCTTAATCTCTACTACACATACTCTAGCTCTTTACAGTAAAGTAGTATCACCAATACAAACAGAATCATTCACAACACTTAAACACACACATCAACTGTCACAGGAGCAAGTCTTCTGCCAGTAGAGCAGAACTCTTCTAATAGCCAAGGGTAGCTTCCATGCTGCTAACATGAGTGACCTTAAACTGATCTCTTGCAGATTCACGTTCACGAAAATCAGATTACTTCAGTTTTTAAAAACACACATGACTTTAGTAGAAAATATTCTACCATTACAAATGCCAAGAGTGCTTGAACGGCAATGAAGTCTGTAGAAATGTTTACCAGTTTGGGTTTTAAAGACTCTCAAAGTCTAAGGACTGGTTGGCCACTGACAGATGGGCAAAAATGCTTAGAGACATCACTGGGTATTTCTCCATCCATCATTCCTCCAAGCATCAACCCTGGAAAGATTTGCTTTTGTGCTTTTGCTAACAGACTTACTTTCACATGTATTATCTCAGAAGGACTTGGGTAAATGTCAGATGTTAACAGTTAAGAGTGTATTTCATCAGAATTTTAAAAAGGTATCTCTGCAACAACCCAACAACCCAGGGCAAGAGAAGTGATTAACAAAACTTCTCCAGAAGATTACACAAACAATGTATGACACAGGGAAAAAGGTGGGGTTTGATATGCCCTAGTTTGATTTGAAATTGGTTTAATTTATTTTTTAATATACAAAGGACTTAGAATATGCTTTACAGCAACAGTTTTTGACTTCAAGTAAAGGATTAACAAAAGCTGTACTTTAGCCCATCTTCTCAAGTTTCAAGACTTCTTTCAAAGGAATTGTTTCAACATTACCATTCTGCTCTTAGTTAGATGTAATGCAGCACATCCCTCTAGTGGATTTGCATTCGGTACGGACTTTGGCAGTCACCTATCAGTTCATAAAAAGGCATATTTTTCTCACCTCTACCTTTGAAGAAAAATGATGACAAGAGATCTTACTTTAAAGTACTTTCTCACTTCCATGACAGAAAGAAAATAAAACTTATAATCTGTATTTCACAAGCCTTGGCCTTGGTTTTATCCTTGACTGTATCTAATAGACCTCGCTGCAGTGCCAAAACAGTCAAGTCAAGCTCTGCTAATACATAATTTAAGTCCTCCCCACAGTGTCTATAGTTTTGCATATATCTCTATTTCAGAAATATATGGCATACACTTCTACATAACTAAGGAAAAAAATTGCTCTCATACATGAATAGCTGCAAATGCTCTTGGATGGATACTTGATAACACTTGTGGCAAATGGTCAATCTCTGATTTAATTTGGGTGGGGGTTTTTTTGTTTGGGATTTTTTTGTTTGTTTGTTTTGTTGGTGTTGGGTTGTTTGTTTTTTTCTTGGCCATGTGTAACACCACTCTTCATACAAACCATCTCTTTGGATGAGCACACCTTTTCTAAGGACTTTCTTCTGAGTAATAAAACAGGTTTGGGGGGGTTCTCTGTTCAACCTCCTAGGAGTTCAGGAGTTTATTACCACAACTTTTGTAAACTGAACACTTCCAATCCATTTGAACAGTTGCACAACTAAAGCACACAGACATATTGTCAATTAATGTTGTAAATATCCCACAGTCTGTACAAAACGAAGCATTTAAAAAGAACAGCAGCACCACAGTTTTTCACTCCATGATCACTACACCTGCCTCATTAATCTCATGTACCCATGTGAGGTAAATACATAGTATAACTACAAACTAGAAATCAATAAAACCTTTGAAAAGGTTTAATTTGATTCTACAAGGGAGGTTATCATAATCCAACTCCACTTTCTCATGTTCTGCTAGCAATTTCTCTCAGCTCAGTTTCAACCGCTAACTTTGCTCTCCATCTTGCTGTCTATCATGCTGTTATAATGCCAGCTCAAATGCTGTTTGTAACAGCACAGCAATTTCTCAGAAGTTGCCAGCTTCATAGTGTGTTCTTTTAGAAGTGCATGGAAATTATTAGATTAAATTACAAATGAAAGACTCTGTAGTTGGTCATGATTACTGGAACATTTATGTACTTTCAGTTGATCATGAATTTTATCTTTTGTTCCTATACAGATCTTCTGTTTATAATCTCTTTTGCTAGATTATATGGGAGGTGGAATTGAAAACAACTGGAAAAGGGCATACCCCCCAATATCCTCAAAAGAAAGGACTGTGACACCCACCTCCCCCATCCCCTACTGGCTTAGTATCAACAGATCCCCCACACCACTTTAAAAATCTCTGTTAACATTTCACACACAGCAGCATACCTCACTATTTAAAGAACACAACTGTACAGGAATCTGCTTTATGAAGCAAGACCTCTAATATCCCGGTTGTCTCCCCCCTGGTATGGAAGATTTCACATACCAGCATGGGACCAAACAATTAATACATCTAGAAATACCTCAAGGAAACACTGATCATGCCACAACTGGTGACAACAATAGGGTAAGCAGCAGGATCTTCGATTATCTAACTGTTGGGGGTATCATTTTCAGGGAGGCATTTCAAACCAATTTCTTGACCATACACTGCCACTGAAAATATCCAGTAATTTTCAACAGGAATAGAGCTGTTTGACCCAATTCCAATGCAGATAATTATATTATCTGTACCTAAAGTCCCTCTGAGTGTTTCAATCAGGTATGATATTCTTTACTTTGTTCTGATCTGCTTAGCATGGCTGAGCACCATTAAACTGCTGTCAGATTCCACAGAAGAAGTGCCTGCATTTCAGTAATAAGCAAAATGGTTCCCAATAGTGTTTAAAACACCTGGGGATTCTTCCAAATGAGCAATGCAGTGAGCCTAACCTGCAAGATTAAATCGCTGTCAAATAAGCCCCACGCTTTCTTTGTAGACATACACACCCTAACACACTTAGTCTCTGAAGAGCTCACTTATTGTCAAGAACGAAACATACCTAGATGAGACTTCAGGTAATAGCATGAAGAGTAATTCACAACCTTTACACTGTTTAATTCCAGAAATTGGACTATTAACTCCTCATGATGTATAGCCCAAGTTATTTTCATGTTTCTACCAGGACAGATCCTCTACAGCAGATATGCTGAAGTGCTAACCCATGAATCAGAGAACAGAGCTCAGTGTATTAGCTCAGCTATCACAAAATACAATACCAGCCTCTTCCTCATGTTCAGACCAAGGAGATGTTACAACCAACACTTAAAGAAGCTAACAAGCTAAGTGATCATGAATGCACTTAATAAGGAGTGAGAAGCAGCTTTCTCATGATCAGAACAACACAAGTATAGAAGAGTCTCCTATCGTAACGCTGGGGCCAAAAAAGCTAAGAACCCTTAACATGAAGTCCAATTCATTTATGACATGAATTGTATTTACCACAGACCTCATGATGTTAGAGGACTTAAAATTCTGCAGGGCTCATCTCCGCATACTTGTAAGAATCTGTACAGGTAAGACAACACAAAATGTCTCCCAGATGTGGTTATATACAATCTTAAAGCTAACAGCTCTGTTAAACAGATATCCTTAAGTAACTATCAGGGCTACAAAGACTGCCTCAGCAGAAAAGAAGAAGGAGAAAAACAGACAGCAGAAAGCTGCATATGAAGTACGGAAACTTCCACATCCCCTGAAGTTTCTCCAACACCTTACTTCTAAGAACTGCCACTTCTACAAAAGCCACAAAAATTCAGGAAACTGCAAAATCCCTCTAGCAAGCTCAGGTCCAGGTGTAAGTGTGACAGAGAAGAAGTTCAGCTGCACCTGAGAAGCAGACACTGCTTCCCCCCCCGTAACATCCTGCCCTAAGGAACTGAGATGACATGAAGTCTTTGATGGCATAGAAGCCTAGAGCTAAAACGTCTGGGATGGACAAGCAGCTGAGGCAGTGACAATTGCCTGGTAGTCCAGAAATGGAAGGCCCTAAATCAAGTGTATTGTTCCGTTTTGACAGCTCCCTGTAAACTACCTGGGCCTAGCATTCCCCTTTCCCTTTCTCTGCCTTTCACAACCAGGAGATAGTCCCTTTGTCTCATGTTTAAAAGCAAAGAAACACAAGACCCAGACTTGCCAGTGCATTTAGATACACCCTCAATTTTAATTATTTACTTTTTTGTATCTGTTCCTACAACTGTCACTGAAATTGTGCTGAAACTGTCACTGAAATTAAAAATATTCCATCAGGAAATTAATCGCCTGTTCCTAAACTAACTTCAAGGGTGATACAGATACAATAGCAATTTAAAAACGTGTTTGGTTTTTTCCCCCCCTCTCTTCTTCACTGGGATACCTCTCAGATTAAATCACAGAATTGTCAGGGCTGGAAGGGACCTCAAGGATCATCTAGTTCTAACCCACCTACCATGGGCAGGGACACCCTCTACTAGATCAGGTGCCAAGATCCATATCCAGCCTGGCCTTAAAAACATCCAGGGATGGGGCTTCCACCATCCCCCCGGGCAACCTGTTCCAATATCTCACCACCCTTACAGTGAAGAACTTCTTCCTAACATCTAATCTAAATCTACCCTCCTCTAGCTTGGATCCATTCACCCTAGCCCTACCACTATCCAATATCCTAAAAAGTTCCTCATCATCAGCTTTCCTGTAGGCCCCCTTCAGATATTGGAGGGCCACAATGTCTTCTCAGAGCCATCTATTCTCCAGATCACCAAGATCAAATGAGCCATTCCAGATCTTCCCTAGCTTACATTTTCGTATCTTAGAAAACAAATACTAGAAGGAACCTTTCCCTTTCTCTGCCTTTCACAACCAGGAGATAGTCCCTTTGTCTCATGTTTAAAAGCAAAGAAACACAAGACCCAGACTTGCCAGTGCATTTAGATACACCCTCAATTTTAATTATTTACTTTTTTGTATCTGTTCCTACAACTGTCACTGAAATTGTGCTGAAACTGTCACTGAAATTAAAAATATTCCATCAGGAAATTAATCGCCTGTTCCTAAACTAACTTCAAGGGTGATACAGATACAATAGCAATTTAAANTAAATAAATAAATAAATCAGACAACCTTCGAAAGCTGAAATTGCCCTTTCCATTCAAACACAGTGCTATACCCAAAACTGAAATTGTCACATAGCCTGTAATCTCCATTACAAAACATATTCTTTGTTTAGCATTTGGTTGAATTATGACAGTATTTACATTCTGGTTTATGAGCTCCTGAGATGTTTCTCAAGCAAATAAAATAGGAGAATAGGTTACAGTTTATTAAAATAAGAGAACTGCATTGTTCCTAAGAGAACAACGTACTGCTGCTATTATTGCTCCTATGCTACAAACATTTTACACAATGTCGTCCTTTAAAAGATTCATAGCACACAGCATTTACCAAAATAGAACTAAATCCGTGGTGCACGCAGAATTGCCCTCAAGGACCACAAAGGCACCCCCAAAGAATCTATAGAAAACATCCCAACTTACAAAATTCAAAGAGAAACCACACATGAGATTTTGTACTGCAGCTATGCTCTGTCCAATAGTCTAAACCCAGAAATGGGGGGGGGGGGAATCTATCAATAAAGGATTTTTTTAAGAACACCATGAACCTACTGATGTCATGATTAATAACGTGGTATCCCTACTTGTGGAGCATCACCCAAATTAAAACAAAACACAAAAAACAGGACCCCCCCGCAAACTATCAGTAGAGAAAGAATCCGTCTGAATAGATGACATGATTATCTATTCCAAAAGCTTCTGGAAAACAGCTTTTTATATACTTTCCATTTCTAATAAGATGACAGTTCTTTATTGAAATGTAGTTCATGCAATTATGACTAGTAAGGGGACTAGTAGAAAATTAAGCCTTAGACTGCAGCATGGGGAGAAGTTCACGGAAGTCAAAGCCTACAAAGTGAAATAAATGGCACTTAGCACTTGCAGTCCAGGGCCAGGACTGGTTACTGAGGCATTCTTTCTACTAACTATGGCAAACCACAAACCCTTGCTGCAGAACACACACAGACTGAACCCGCTGGACAGTGACTGCTCTTAGGAAAGATTTAACAGTTAGGATTAGCAGTTAAAATACCTTTCAGGGGGAAATTTGGACTTTTTATCCATTTTCCACTTTTTTTCCCCCTACATGTGGTGTCAATTTTCTAGCTATGCGTTTCGATATTAGACTCCAAGTATGCTGGCATGCTCCCATATACTACATACGTCAGGTGCATTTCTGCATTTGAAAGGTGTTCTAGATAAATTTATGAGTTAGGTTTTCAGTTTAACAACACAAACAGCATAATCCTAGTAAAATAAAAATCAACTTATATAAGGACCTCGCACTCCAAACATGTATGTGTATCAAGAAACAGGATATAGCATTACAACGGGTAAAGCTTCACTTAATTTACTCCACAGCAAACTTTCCCTGCTTTGACAGCCTCTTCCTCAATTTTGTTTTTTTTTCATTCCTCACGTAAAATGGTTATTATAAACTTTGAGATATCGAAGTAGTTTTGCAGCAGCTGAAAAACAAAGGACAGTACGCAAGTATTTCTATTTTTTAAATAGGTTTGCTAAATCAAAAAATGATGATTTTTAAAGACAGATAGGTGTGTGTACATGCACTTAAGTACCTTTTTATCTGTATCAGGCCTCCATATAGATAATAGCAGAATCCAAATCTGCCAATTTACAATACATTGCAGAATTATGACCTGAACATGTAGATTGTTAAGCTCAATACATACATACGAGCATACAAACTTGTCAAGTACCTGTTCTAAAAATAATTTCACCTATACTAGTCACACATTAAGGTCACACTGTTGCCATAAGAAATAAAAGATGACATTCAAGAAAAGTAAGAAATAAAATTCTATTTTCGACAGCTTTAAAAAAAAAAAAAACAAAAACCAAAAAGACGAGCTACCATCTAGAGGGACATCTAACACTCAACCCAGCAAGGCCTGGT
>WBNM01045539.1:0-56568 GCA_013399055.1 Ramphastos sulfuratus | reverse complement strand
GGGCTAGGCCTGGCGGGCGCCCCGGAGGCGGCTGCGGTTGCGGAGCCCCCACAGCCCCCAGCGGGGCTCCGAGAGGAGAAGATGCTGCCGTCGCCCTGGGAAGGCCGCCCGACCTCCGACTGGGCTGGGACCCGCGGCTCGACGCGCCTGCGAGGCCCGGCCAACAAGAATACCGGACGCACAAGGAGCTCCGGGCTCCAGCCCCAGCACTAGTGGGAAGAGCTGCTAAGCTGCCTTTTCCCCCCTGACTGGCTCAGATGAAGCTGCACGAGGAGGTGCCAGCTGTATTGTCACAAGACCCACATGTTTAGCCACCATGCAGCCAGAGAAGGCAATATTTCAGACAATATCCCTCCTTCAATGAAGTTCACTTGGACAAAGGACAAAAGGTGATGAGCAACGTGCCAGAAAACCCCGGGCTCTGATCTGACTTGTGGGAGCACTCTAGCAGAGTTCAGTTTGAGTGGCAGTCAACTCCTTGTCCATCATCCAGGTTTAAAACTAAGTAACAGCCTACAGAAGCACTGTGCTGAAGAACACATCCTTGTGTAACAGAGGCCATGTTACATAGACCTACTGCTTCCAGCACAGAAGGCACTAGAGGTGCCTGCTTCAACTGCTGTCCCTGGACACACGACCTGAATAGCCCAAATAATGGTATTCATACTGATAGCAATACAAGCTTTCTCCAAATGGCAATGGGTCATGTGCGAGCAGCTGATATGCTACCTTCTGCTTACCAGGACTGCTGCTATGGCTTTCAGGTGCTGGTACCTGATGAAATTCCTAAGTAAACGCTGGACAAATTATGCAGTCTAATTTCCAGTACTGCACTGCTCTGACACAGAGTGGCTGCTCATGAACAGCTGTGAAACATACCATGAGTCCTGTTTGCCCCCAGAGCTTGTCCACAAATTGTATTACATCTTGCACCGCTGACAGTTGTTTTAGTGGATGGGTAGAGTCTTGGGTCTGTTGGTCCGGAGATCCTGAAGTTTCATTTATCTGTCTCTGAAAACCACACAACAGTTCTGATTAACTGTTGACTACCTACATCTGAGAGGGATGGGCAGAGACTGCAGAAGACAGAGGAGCATTAAAAAAGATCCTGTATTAATTTACAGAGTGCAAATAACTCTGAGAGGGTCAGAACTGGACTTACAGGCCTTGACTATTGGGTAAAGCAGTGCTTGTTCCTCACGATTAAGTATTCAGTTACCAAAGGCCTGGCAGCCGTGGGGTATGGGCACAAAGGGCCACAAGGTTTTTCAACAGTGACAACTGAAACCATCTCAAGCCTTCATAGAAGCAGTTCCTAGATTGCAGACTTGAAGAGGGAGGCAGGAGCGCAGTTTGCTCCCAGTGCCTTGTTGTGAAGCTGTGGGGAGCACTGCTGTAATGCATGCTGGCTCTGACAGGTTCACAGTTTGGTCTGGTCAGCATCTGCAGAGGGCAGTGAGGTGGTCCCTCTCTGATGCACATTTGGTAGATTAGAGTTGCAATTTCCTGCAAACCCTCTCCCTTTACTTTTCACTAATTGGCAGCCTCCAAATATAAGCAAGAATTATGTGTGCTGTGGAAACTGAACTGCCTCTTATCCTGAGAGAAAGCTTATCCCTTTCCCTTCAGATCAGAGTTTAAGCAGGCTGACCATGCAATGTGCGTTGGTAAAGTTGCACGGCTAATAAAAAAAGGACTTCATTCCTCAAAGCTGCCAGACCACTGCCTTTCACCAACACTGTGAACAATTGGACTACTCACCACAGTAAGGATTATTCACATGAGTGTTTTGCAGAACTGTTTGTATTAATTCTGGTACTTCAAATTATCAGGGACTGTGGGGTAGCTTTTTCCTCTTCTTCTATTCATTAAAGACTGATGAGATTTAGTACACCTACCTCAGCTATGTCATTGTTATTCAGGGTATCTTTTCCTTCCTTTGTAAAACTAAACTATTTTTCAGTTTACTTTTTTAGAAGAGAAGGAAGAAGAAAGTGAGACACTGAAGGCTATAATAGCACAGCACACAGCAGAGCTTTGTTTTTCACAAGACATTTGGGAGGGGGTGAAGAATCACAGAGGACTAAACACTCAAGTACCTAGAACATCTGCACCTGTAGAGAAGAAAAATTAATTTAATGTTACTTAACATCTCTTGTAAGTCACCAGCAGTAAGGACAAGCTAAAGCAGGACAGACTTGTAGCATGTTTGTATAAACAAGTCTAAGAGTTTTCACATCATCTACACAAGCAAGGAGACAAAGCAGCTTAGGTCTTCTGCAAAAAGAAAGGGTGTCCAAAAAATGCAAAAGCACCATGAGGAGAGAAAAACATCTTTTAAAAAATGAGGAGAGAAAAATAATTTTTAAAAATTGGGCAACAGTTCACGTAAACTTTATATAATGGAAGAATATCATCATGACTTTTGTCAAGCTCCCTCTCTATGAAGCCGTTCTGCCAAGACATCCTGTGCACAGAGAAGATCTTCCTCGTTCTTTGGTCTTTTTTTCATTTCTAGCTTCCAACTCATATCAAAATGGTTCATTAACTTTGTTCACTAAGCTTGTTTAAACACGTGAGATGACATTAGCAACGAAGAAAGGTATGCTGAAAAACTTGAGGAGAAATGTTTGGTTAGCTTTAAAAGGGCTTTAGAAATTGCTAAAGAGGTTACCCATAACAGAAATAACAACTGGGGGGGGCGCAGAGGAGAAGGAAAAGATCACAGTTTTCCTGAAAATTTTATGGGGGAAAAAAAAAAACAAAACAACCAAACCAGACAAATCTTGCGTGGTTTTAAGGTACACAAGATATTAAGACCATACCGACACTTTCAGAGCACTGACACAGCAACACTTGCACAGGACAGACCACATACGCATAGCACACAGAAGAAAAGGTCACAGTACAGCAGCATTTCACCACAGTGTTCACAGATTTTGAATCTGACGGGGTCAGTCATTGTCTTCTACATATATAACTAATATAGCTGCTGAAATATCCGACTTCAAAAAGAATGCCAAGGTACATTCCCAAACCAAAAAGTATATAATAGCCTGCATTCCCTTCTGTGGATCAAGAACTCTATGGTTCACTATGGTGAACTCTATACACACCATGAACATGTCCAAGTGGGCTGTCAAGTCTTCCTAGGAAGCTTTGTTTGCTCAAATGTAGCAGACCGTGGTGGTTTGAGAGGTCAGGTTCCCTTAAAGACCACAGAGACAAGTCCATTCCAGGGGACAAACTTGTGTTTCCCTGGATGTCATAATTTCGTTATTCAATCCCATAATCCTGCTGACACTTTATAAGTGAGCAACAAAGTTAATTGTAACTCTTTTCTCCCTTCCTTTCAGATCTCGGAGGGATTCTTATCTAGGTAAGTATGCAGGAGTCAACCTATCCGCAGCCTTCAAGGCTGCAGCTACGGCAAATTTCTAACTGCGCAATTCAGGCCTGCTTGGGCCTAAATGGGAGAAAGTGAGGCGGGGGGAGAACACGAGCACTGAGGTTTTGGTGGTTTAGCTTGGTTGAGGGGAAGGTTTTGGGGGAAATTGTCATGTATCCTTTATAGGTGTTAAGGATTCATATGTGCCTTATCTTTTCCTGCACATCTTTAAATACAACTTTTCTGTATTCCTCTTCAATTCAGCAAGAGCATTATTATTTTACTGCCTTTTTTTAAAAAGTAAAATAATCTAAGCACTCTTAAACAAAAAATTAAAACACAGAGAACATCTTGCTGCAGAACCAAGTAACCATGAGGGCAAAAGTTTGGATAATATCACACACCAAAAGCTA
The DNA here is from genome assembly GCA_013399055.1 of Ramphastos sulfuratus. Lineage (NCBI taxonomy): Eukaryota > Metazoa > Chordata > Aves > Piciformes > Ramphastidae > Ramphastos > Ramphastos sulfuratus. The sequence goes on along the minus strand of WBNM01045539.1, from coordinate 52,767 downwards.
GTGAGATGTTGTGATGCCAGTGGCATTTCCTGTCTTAGGTGTTCCCCTGTGACATTTCCCCAAGTTCTTCAGTTAAAGCTACTTCTGTACAAGTTGCCAGGGCTAAGGCCTATTTGCTTCCACTGGACATAAAATCACTGTTGGTGATTTTGATATCTTTGCAAGCAAAAGAGAAAGCTAAAGGTCATAGGCTGAAAACATGAATTCAGAAGAGCTAACTTCATACTCATGCAAGTAGTGGGGCATCCACTGGGTCTTCAGCCGAATCAGCTAGTACAATTCTGTTGTACTCATACTTATAGATTGATCTTGAAAGAAGACTTTAAGTCATGTTTACCAAGAATAGATAGTTTGCAGCATATCTTTTAATGTTTTACAATAGTTAAATTTTACGGTAGTGAAGAAACTGCTTCAATTAGAAATACATATAGCCTATAATACCTGAAAGCAACTTTCTCAGAGTTATGCACCCAATTAAGCTGCAGCAAAAACAAGCAGATGAGTAAACTACATGTATAGAACCTCAACTCATTACTGCCAAATATTCAGCTTCATTAATTAAATTAAATACTACTACAATAGCATTCTATCTTACCCTAGATGAAAACAAAGTAAGAAATAAAAGGAGAGAAATAAGACAACTGTGCTGGAAGCACTGTGACTGGATGCACTTTCAGTGGACCCTTTCCCACAGTCTTTCTCTTTAAGCCGAGTGGAAAGCTAATCAAACAGTTCAGCTGGAATTTACACTCACAGATATAATTTTGTTTGTTTTAAAGACTGAAGAGCCTTCGTTAACTAGCTAGCACAGCACAGATTCAGTGGAATCTCCTTCTTCCTGCTGCTGCAAACTTAGTGTAAACCATGAGCTGCTTTTCATTGTTTGCTAAGCCTCAATTTCCACTTCCCTCTCCTGCCCTTTGGATTCATTCCTTACTGGATTTTCTGTTTCTGAACAAAAACTGAAGTATGAATTACATATGAAGTAATTAATCTTTTGTGCTTATCTGTACAGCTCTGTGTCCACAATCAGCATCCCCGGATGTAAATAGCAAGCAATACCACCTAAGGCCTGTTCTTAAGAGTTTTGGTACTTTTGTGAGTGAATTAAGGCAAAGCCCCCAGAGATGTCTTCCTCAGCATGCTGCTTGTGCTACTGTTTTCCTTGTGGACGGTTAAAACAATTATTATTTGCCTTGAGCAAGATGAACACCTTTCTCTCATTCCATACACTTGCAGACAACTTCTTCCTTCCATGAAGGTAAGCTAATTGAATTACAGGAGTAGTTCACCCTGCCCAGCTCTAGAGAGTTGAAAGGAAACGGGATAGAAAAACCTGATCCAAAGATACATTGTTCATTTCAAGAAAATGGAAGCTCTTCCAGTGATGATCAGGAATTGAGACATCATTTCTGATCACACTTGGTCCAAAGTAGGGTGGTTGTTTTATAACTAACTCTCACTTCAGTACCTTCTTAACTGTGTTTTCACTCAGCTGCTGTTCCCTCGTTTATTGTAGACTATACTTTATATCAGACTGGCAACATACCTTTTTTTTTTTAAAAAAAAAAAAAAAAACCAACAAACAACTATGTTTCTCTAGGAGCAGGAGTTGTGTTGAAGCAGGTTAAAGCAAGGAAAAAAGAAAATAGTATCTCCTTAAGAAGAAAATGTTACTACTGTCTGGATGATGGCTGTGCATATGCTTTCACGCATCTTTCTGGTGGATCCCATCATTAACCTCTTTCAAAATACTATGGTTCTTTCAGGTAAGGTTAGTTCTTTGGTTCACTGGCAAGATCTTAAAATATCAGAGCATGCTCACCTTCACTCGAAATTACTAAGCAAGTTTGCACTAGCCAAGCAAAAGCACATCAGACTAGAGGTTCATATGAACAGGAAAGCTGCAAGCATGTCATTACTAGAAATTGTCTAGTGCATGCACATCTCTAAAGCATAGTCAAGCCAAAACATTAAGTTACGTATCTGCAGCAATCTCAAAGATAGCCAAGTAATATTCTTTGCTATTAACTCATCCTAACTATCTGGAAAGAAAGATGACCAAACCCCCCCCTTCATATCTGAAGTCATGCACAGCACTGACTTAAGCAGAGTGAAGTGCTCACACAAACCTACCACTGCCACACCTTCCTTCCAGCAGTCACCATGCTAAGCAGTGGTGTACCTCACCTCACCACTAACTCACAACAATTTGCAACACAGTACTTTCAGAAAGGTGGCAAAGTTATAAAAAGAAGCTGCCTGCCTTGTCCTTGTCAATATCAACCCAACCATCTAAGAAAACATTTTGAAGGGATGGTGGAAAGCTTTCTCAGGTATTCCATTACAATGGTAAGGAGCCATGACTCTACAGTTTCTGATCTGTCTCCTTTTAATCCAGGTCACAGAACTTGATCTTCTAGCTAGCTTAGAAATAAAAAAATTGCCTTCACTGAGCACAAACCAAAAAATTACACTAACCATCAATTTATCAAGCAGCCAAAACCAGCGCAGACATTACATTTTAGATAAGCATTAAAACTGAATTATGCCAAAACTGCAGAAGTGAAAGCTGTAATTTAATTTAAAATAATTAGTCAGGTTCTACATAATTTGAAGCCTCATTTAATTTATTTAAACACTGTATCTAGTGAAATATTTATATTTCAAGAAAAAAAAAATATGGAAAGACACCTCCTACTTATGGAAAGTTGAACAGAAAACATGTTCTGTCTGCTTTAACTCTTTGAGACCATAACATTCCACAGTAGAATACTACAATTGTAAAAGACAAAGGCTGTTATGCCCAAAATTTATTATATCCTATACAGAATAAACAGATTAATATGAAGCTTCAAGTATTATGCTGAAAAAAAGAATCCATGGGAAAGGACTTTAACAGAGAATATATTCCCAAGTGTTTAAGAGACAAAGGTATAGTAATAAGGAAAAGATCTATTTTACCCTGTGTTTGGAGATGAGAGGTAAGAAGGCAGGACTATTGAAATTTCACAACTGAAAATTTGAATAGTGTGGGAAAAAAAAAGTTGATGTTTGAACTGTCTTCACGTTCTATGAAGTACAAAAATTCAAAATAAGCTTTGCAATTTTTCAGTTGGTTTTCCTGTGATGAAGAAGATAGGGGAAATGCCTTTAAAAAAAATAACAACAAGACCTGAAATTTTAAGATGGATTTTGCACCTTAATTTTTTATTTGTTAAAAATTAAGTTTAGATGTGCTTCAAAGTAAAATTATATTTTCCTTAAAAAAAAAACAAACAAACTCCCCCTCACCTTTAAAAAGGAACACAAGGGTCTTGCATGTTTTCCAATTTCTTTTTCAAATGCATAAATCAACCACAAAATAAACTTAGTTCAATTGATCCAGCTCTTGATTTTTCCAGAAAAATCACAAGCAAACAAAAAATATTTCATTTAGGATATGGTAAAGCTACTGAAAGTGCTTTGATAGCCTTTGTACAATCCATGTGGTGATTCTTTGACAATTTCAGCTACAGAAGTACATAATGTAAAGTAGGCTACTCAGTATCAAGAGACTCCAATATGTCTTAAACTACAAGGCTCAAGTATCCTTAGAGCCAAAGAATGTCAACATTTAACAGACATATCTTACTGTAACATTAAGAATGAATTTCATACTGAGACTTGTGACTCCAGCACAAGTATTCTGAAGCCTGTATGCGCTCTTTAAACTGAGACAGAAGCTCTTCCCAGTCAGACTTAGACCACTGGCAAGCTTTTTTCACTTGTGATAATTTTCAAAACTTCCATCAATTAAAAGTCAGAGATAAGGCTGGAGGGAAGAAACACACATTGACATACTCAGTCCCTCTCTGTAAAGGCAAGGGAAAAAATTCTAAACCAAGCATCCTGACAAAAAAATTATTTCAGGGGTGGATTTTTTTTTGATACTTTGTTTATTTTCAACCACTTTTAATTTAAATAAATTGGACAGGGTTGTTAGCCAAACAGCTACTACTATCAAATCTTTTGCCAAAGGTTTTTATTTACATCTTGAATTATGGAAGTTACATGCCAAAACATTAGATTTTTTTTCCTTCTCACTTAAAGAACACAGAAAAATAGCCAATTTCAGCATAAGTCAGTCTGGCAATGCAAGACCCTAGCAGTCTACTGAATTATACCAAGTCTCTGAGTCAGATGAAGCTCTTTTTCTCAAAAGAGTCTTCACTTTTCTCAAAAAGAAAGCTATTATTTAAAAGCAAGAGCAGGGTATTTAAAATATCCTCACAATTGTTATTTAATAACACTACATTCTCTCATTTAGGAGAATAACTGCTTTACAGGTTTCTTAGTCAAAATAGGAAGCTCTTTGCTTTAAGAACTTGGTTTTAGCTGAGGCTGAATCTTGTGACTGGGAAACTTCCTGATAACTCCACACAGCTATTTTCAAGTTCAAAGCAAAAATAAAACCTGCCATACTCCACAGATTCATAGACTACATTTCCACTTGAGCTTGTCACTTAAATTTTATAGTATGTCTCTTTCTATCTTTGCTATCTTCCATAATTCATAGGTTTCTTTCATAAACCACCACAGCACTCCTTGTTGCTATTGTAGACATTTAACCATCATTTGGAAATAACATAAAGCAGCAACTCAGGAAAAACTATTAAGGATTAAGTAAAAAAAATAAAAATTATGAAGGCAAAAGCCTAGGTAGTGAATAACTAACATGAAAGTTAGCTTACTTATATAAAACAGATTATTTATTTCCACATCCTTCATGAATATGTTACCCTATGGACACATTAATGAACTGTCCACAGGAGCATTTCCAGTTTCTTTTTGCAGCTTCAACCACGTTCCATCTCTGAAGGCCCTCCATTAGTCAAAAGTAATCAATACAAATTTTCACTGCCAACAGTATATGTTTTTTTTCACCTTCATATGATGGCAATCATTTGCCTCCAATTTAAATAGATTAACCAAACAATTTCATATTTACACCACTATCTTAACACTAAAATAATTTTATTCCTCTTCAAATTATCTATCATCTTGGTAAAATACTGACATTTTTCTGGCACATGTGCCAATGAAAACTACTGCTGCACCTCCTCTCCACTGAGACTTAAAGTTTTATAAGACTTGTATGGTGATAGCCTGAACAGCAAGATGAGTGAAAAAACTTCAAAGGAACATAAAGTGTTTCAATTTCAAGTTCCTTACTAATATTTGTGGTTTTTCAGAAATCTATAAAAACATGAAAAACAGATTGCAGCAGTTCCACTTACATTTTTTTGATTGTCTGAACATAAATCTGAACAGATAACAAAAACTAGTTTTAAAGTCCCCTGTCTTTTTTTCCCTAGTATTGCAAAATTTGTCCAAGAGGAATGTACTTGAAAAGGATGAGTTTAGATTTTGACAAACAAAAGATTTCTTTCTCACAAAACAAATAAATAAAAATTCTTCTCTCTTACATGTATTGCTCAACAGTGCTTTTCATGATGAAATTTTAAGGCTTTCCCACCTTTTATCCATACCTCAAAAAAAGCCAAAATCTAACAAAATTGTGAGAAAGAAGTTTAAATAGTAAGAAGTAATTAATACAGCTTTTATCACAAGCACTTCATGCTCCTCTGCTTCAAGTAGGCAACAGAGAAGCAGCAGCATGTAATGATCTTCTAAATGGATGGTATTAGCTATTCTATCATTTTAGGTTCACAAACAAGTTCAGCAGAGCGATTTCTTACCTCAGATGAAAAAGCTCTTAATACATTTCCACCTCAGACTTTTCCCGTTACATTCAGGGATCTTGTGTTCTTTTGCTTGGCATGCTGGGCCTCTGTCTGGTCAGCTGTGAGCTTATGTTCCAGCACCAAAAAGAAAAAAAATTAGGTATCTCTATGGATTGGTGCTCAAAGTACAAGTTTCATGTAATATAAAGTTTATGTTCTTTCTAATCTGATCTCATAACTCTATTCCATAGGGACATCTTTATCAAGGAATGGATTCTTGGCCTAAGATGCTGGAATTAAAAATTCCTTACTAATTAATTTTTAGCTGGCACCAACCACAGTCTTTTTAAGTTCAGTCGGAACTGTAAGTCTATTCTCCTTGTTTAACCACTTATAATTAAAGATAAATAAATAGCTCAGCTCTATTTTTTCCCCAGATGAATGTACTGATTACCACAGTAGGTTTTTCTGCAGAACTTTGGTTTGTGGATAAGAGTTTTTCTAAACATCCAACTCTCCAAATGCTTTCCCCTCAGAGAAAAGGGATTGAGGGGGAGGGGATAGTTTTGAAACTGATCATAAAAAGTTTCCAGAAATACTTTTTAAAGCCCGTAATTATTTCTAATACTCAAAGATGGAATATTTGTTTAATTGACCATGCTCGCATATGCTTCTACAACCCTTTTATAAGGAAAACCTTCTGGACTGCATGCACAGGCATAAGAGAATCATACATTTACTCAGTATTTTCTGTATCAGGTAATGACATCTGTGTGCCCCTTTCGGCTACGCACTATTAATAGAACGTATACCTCAGACTTTATGGGCAAGCAAGACGGAAAGAAAGAAAGAAAAAAAACACCTCAGTGTCCATAGGCTTGCACATATTTATTGCTACAAAAGGATTAAGTTTTTGGAGAAGTAAGGATTGGGAACATATGCACCTAACAAAGAACGAAGCTAATTACATGTTTAACTTGATAAATGCTGAAATGCTCCAAATGCCAGGAATATGGTCCTTAGTATTCTGGCTTTGAAATGGACTGTTAAACCATAATATTTTACAAGTATTGAAGCTTCCGTCTGAGAAGAAAAGCCTAAATTTGAGTATAAGGTTTCCTTTTCTTTTCAAACACCTTCTGTTTTTAAAGTTTCGATTCAAACTCAAAGAACTCAGTGGTGCCAAGACAGCCGAACAGTTGCACTTTATTTCACCTTGCTCTTTTTCCCCAGAAATATTATTTTGCAATAAAACTACTTAACTGTTGGAAACCTGAGCTGCTTTTTTTGATTGATCACAAAATAGCACTTCTGTTCCCAGCAGTATCCATGGAATTACCAGGAGATACAGAGTATTGTTTCTGTCATGATTTCTTCTACAATTACTGCACTCATTCTGGAATACATGCTATGTCCATGTACATATGTATATATGCACTGCATAACTGGACTGCTTACTGTATGTACTTGGTGATTGAGTTCTGGACCATCAGAAAGAACAAACTGCCCAGTGGTTTAGAATCACAGAACAGTTTGAGTCAGAAGGGACCTTTAAGATCATCTAGTTTCAAGGCCCTGCCATGGACAAGGACACCTCCTGCTAGACCATGCTGCTCAAGGCCCCATCCAATCTGGCTTGAAATATTTCCTATGTGTATCATTTAACATTTTCAGTAGTAATTCAAGCCAAGTTACAGTACTTGTTTTGCCAGAACAGGGAAGTAAGGGATCAAAAGGACCACAAATAGTTAAATAATATCCCTGTATTCATTTTAGGCAGACTGACACAGATGCGGCAACCTGCTTGAAGTCAGACTACAGATATGGCAAGCTTTTGGGATGACAGACCTGTTCATCACAGCCCTTCTACCACACTAGCAATCTCGTCTCACTCTTCTCTCTCCCTTTTGCTCTGCTGTGTTTCTGCTGTTAAAAAAATATAACATCCCAGGTTGAAAGAGCTGCCTAGTCACCTGAGCCACAAACTCCCAATGGGAACAGCTTTGGCTATTCAGAGTTTTACAAAGTAGGACTTTACATACAGCTGGCAGAATTTCAAGAGCCACCTCAGAACTATCAAAGCACAGCAGCTGTAGCAGTGTATTAAGAGAAGGCAGTCATATCAGGAGCCATTTAACCATGGTATCAGTCAGCTTTTCAGAGTCCTGACTCTTTCCCAGATGTGTCAAGGTGATGTGTGATACTAAAAAATACACAGATTCAAGCTTTAATCCAGATGCTCCTTGGTTCATGTCTGTCTTCAATCTACACTGTGTCTACCTTCCGAAGTGCTTTAAGTGGTGGCAGAAAGCCAGTACAGGCAAAGAGAAAAATGAATGAGGACATATAGGGTTGATGTAAATTTATTTTTGTCTTGAAGTGAACACCCATAGAAACTTGTCAGTGGTATTCAGTGATCTGCACTTTCTGAAGTGCTGTTTTTCACAAATACAGAAATTCAATAATTAGCTTTCAAGCTATTCGCTAAGTTTCTGGGGTAGATAAATAATGAATAAGTGCCAGCTAGTCATTAGTGTGCAATACCTGAAAACTATCTGTTATCCTTTTTGATGCATCTGACCCAAGGTTTCCCTGCTGTTGGAAGGAACCAAAACCGTAACTGCCAGAATAGTATGCTTTACCTGTAAGAAAGCAGAAAGAAAAAATGAGTTAATTATTCAAATAACCAAGTAGTTTACCCCAAATTTGTGAAACTGATGGAAAAAGAATATTTTTAAGAAAACAGTTTGAAGCATACTACTGTTGGTCTAACACCCAAACAGCATGTGGGCCTCCCAATATGCAGAGGCGCCAGCTGTTCATGACTTCCTCAGCAACAAGTTGACTGCTGCCTAAGTATGCTGCCTATGAACCCTCCCTGCCAACAGGCAACAGGAGAAAGGCTCCTGCATGAAACTGCCTCCATCATTTCAAGACTTCAGTTCCAACTCATCCCTGCCACAGACTTGCATTTGGTTACAGAAAAAATTGTCATGTTTGACTTTAATTTCATTCTGAATTGGTACAGCCTTATTCACAAGAAGCAGAATGGGTTAGCATGCAGCTATTTTATATTTAAGCAAGATTGTGCTTAATGCTTTCCATTTTAGTGGCATTGCCTCTGGAGAATCGGTCATGTTTCACAGTGTTTGGTCATTGCTACTTTCTTTATCCCAGCAGGCTCCCAATGCCAGCAGTTCATAGAGTGCTACGCCAGCTCAGCCGAGCAAGACTAGGAGTTTTGTGTTTGTACTGCCTGTGCCTAACTAGAGTAGCAGCTATTGTTGAACATTCTGAAAAACAGAATGTCTAAATGCAGGAGAAAGTAGTTAAAGCAACCTCAAAAGAAAAGATCAGAGTGTGGTGCAGTTCAGAAAGTGCTATGATACCCACTAACAGCAATATGTTCTCCACACATTGAAAAGATGAGTATAATTAGTGAATGTTTGCAGTTCTCTACAAGAAGTATTGTAGGTCACTAAATGGATCCACAATAGTATTGGCATCATTTGAAGATGTGCATTTACATTTGATCATTTACCCAGCATGCTTCTTACAGTTCTTCTAAGGGTGAACTGAAAGCCACACTTCCAGATTCAGAGATGAAAAGAAAAATCTACAAGTTCTGCATTATCTCCCTTCCTGCTTTAACTTGAGAAAAAGTTGATTTTGTGCATACCTCTGTAGCTTTATTAGGAAGAAAAAGGATCATTGCAGCCCTATCACCCTCAGGCTTGCTCGTGAGAGAAGCAATTCCAGTCTTGAGCTGCAAGCAGGACTCCCCCACTTTTTCCTCTGATAAGACCTGGTAGCTAGTAGAGAGCTTCTATCCACTACAGTTTTAGTGACCATGCAGCCTACTGAGTACAGCCAAAATTCATTTGGTCACTTACTCCCGAAAAAGGCAATTCCAAAGTACGTCACTCCCTGATCATGCTTTGCAAATTCCTGCTGTAGACGAGTGTTCTGCCTGGTCAATTAAAATGCTGAGAGACATCTATGAAATACTAAGAATCCTGATATTTATCAACAGCAAAATTAATGCCCAGAAAACACAGTAGTCAGATGCAGCATAATACAAACCCCATAGCAAACACATTAAGCTGCCCCAGCAGTTTTTCCAGTCACTGCAATTTTAGAGTTGTTTTCAAGCACAGAAATGAAAAACGAGATTTACATCATGTCCTGAATATTCCCAGAACTTGCTACACTTGAAATAATGGGAAAATGAAGGAAAGGAGCAGAAAACTCAGAGCTGGGCTTTTCTTAAAGACCACCAGCCCTTTCATGTGTGCAGTTTCAATCTGGATATCTGCACTTACAGAGCAAGGCACAGCAGCAAGTCTAGGCTACCTGACAACTTACGCATAACAGCAGGATCTTACCAGATGCTGCCTGCTGTCATGCCCACCAACCACTGTCTTTCACATTAGGCTAAGGGGGTGCTCTCAGACCTTAAGAACAGCTCAGCTAGAATTGCTTCTGTGCTTCACATGGATTTATCAAGATGAAGATGTAGAAGATCTGAAACTTAGCAACTGCAGCTTGTCCAGCTGAAACTGCTCTGGAGACTTGCACTATAAGGTTGGGTTGTGTCCAAGTTACTATTTGTTAAGTTCCCTGCTTCTGAAGTGCTCAGAGGGACAAAGCAAAATTGCTGAGCTGGGATATCACCCCAGTGGTGTGCTACAGCCACTTCCTACTTTTTGGAAGCATCATTTACATGTTTAGAAGAATGGTCCAGCTGCAGGCTTTCAAGGGTCATTTTACACCACACTTGAAAGTTAAGAGGTTCTAACAAAGCACAGGACTATAGGCATATAGATTGACTGATGATTCAGTCAAATATAAATTCTCTGATATTTGATTCTATATTTATGCTTTAACTCATTAGTGGGTTTAATTATGCTGCATAGATTAAAAATTGCAGATTTTCCAAGTTCAATTTATTTCTCCATATTAGGGATTCAGATTTTTTTTTTCCTTCTCTGGTGGGGTGTTTCATATAATATGATAAAATAAACAAACTCAAGTTAGAATAACAGCCATATATTAATCTGTTGAGCATTTTTAGAAAAAAAACCAAAACATCTCCCGTTTGAAGTTTCTGTGGAACATTAAAGAAGCCAGAAGAAGCAGACAGAACTGAATTCTGTACTTGAACCTCAGGAAGATCTCTAGGGGAAAAAAGAGAGGTTTAGTCTTTGTAAGGAGAGAAAGGGATTTGCTGAAAAGGAGATAAAAAAAAAACTACTGCCACTTTCTGGATTCTGGTAATAATGATAAACCACTCAATTTGCTACTTTCTTCAGTTTTTACTTATCAGTTTTCATAGATAATAATAGCTGTAAACATCTCATTTGCATCCATCTCAGCTACACTAAGACGACTTAGGAAAATAGAGTCTAGTCAATGATCTCACTAATATGACTGTGTTTTGCATCTAGAAAGTCGTACCTTAATAAAGGTATGGTCAAGTTTGGTTAAAGATACAAAAAAAGGTTTGATATTCAGCCAGGTTTTCAATCAAGGAGGGCTACAGATCTTCATAAATATCACCCCAGTTTATGTTTAGAAAAAACAACAGATGTTCTCAAAGTCTTGTTTCTTAAGGGAATGTTCTGAGCATTTAGTTTTCTGACAAATTTCAATTATGTCTCATTTATTCAGAATAAAGGTTTTTCTCCTGGCTTATGTGAATTTTTCTCAAAGGTATTGGTACAATGTATGAAATGGGAAGATGAGAATAAAGTCTGCTTGCAGAGGTCACATCAAGATAAAATACCACATAATAATACTGAGAATGGTTACATTGGAGCAAAACCTGAGAATTTTTTGGTTAGTGCTGATTGTCTGTAGATCATGAAGTTCAAGTCCCTTTTCAGCAGAGGCTCCTGTATTATCTTTGAAAATCAGGCTTAGAAAAAAAATTAAGTATTTTCAAAAGTACTCATGAGACTTGGACAGAATTCACAGAAAGGCTTCTGCACAGTGACACTGCGCTTCACAGTGTCTAACGCACAGTCAAATGAGGCTTAAAACAATCCCCTGTGCCCAGTTAGGTGCCCAGGGTTTCTCTACAATGCAGAAAGAGGATTAGACAGAGATGAGGTTCACACATAGTAACAGAGATGTCTTAAGGTTGCAGACACCAGGTGAGCAATCCTCACTGCAGGGAGATAGCTAGCCCCACTCTGAAACTCCAGCACTCAGGCTTTTTCTATCATAAAACAGAGGGTACACCTGTCTTTTATGAATAGCTGTAGGAAGAACTCTTCTTCATCTAATAGCTCTGCAGTTGGAGCTCTCACAGAAGTTTTAGAACACCTCTAATTCCTCCTCCACCTGAGGTCCACATCTTTTGTGCAGGAGAGCATAAGGTAGATACACTTTCAACTTCTATTGAAGCTTTCTCCACTGTCCAGAGGACAATAGGGAAAGAAAATGATGTGAGTCTCTAACCTAGTAGTTACATAGTGCTCTGTAAGATACATACCTACGAGCTGTTTCCCACTACTAAAACAGTGAACTATAGACTTGATTAGGCAGTGAACTTAACGTGGCATCAACTAAGATGCAAATGTCACTGTCACCAATACTTGCCCTTCTGGAGGAAGGCACCTCGAACATGCACAGAGAGCTGCAGTAATCAGTTATGGTTTGGCTCAGATGTCACAGTTCACCTTTTCCTTCTCAGTCCCTCAGCACCAAAATATGTCCATCCTGCAGCAACGTAAGGTTGCAGTTCCCACAGGTACAATGGCTCAGGGACAGACATTGCTTCCACAGAGAAAGTTTGGTGATTGGCAGCATCACACCACTGAGTGCCAGCAGCTCCCGACGCTTGCTGAACTCTTAATAAGCAGAAACTGTGAATAGGAAGCCAGTGCCGTTTCAGAAGCAAGTTAACGACATGCTCCTCTGCAACGGGCAACATGCTCCTCTGCAACGGGCAACAGCCTCCACATCTTTATGTATTTCCAGCTTCTACTCAAGATAAAATTCAGTGGCAGCTGGGAGCCAGGAGATAGTTTTCCCACAGCATTTCACCAAGCTACCTGCAGTATACAAAACAAATGCAGAAGTACTCAGAGGAACATGATGATAGCCCCACTATGCACTGATCTGAGCTAGGATCTTTCAGAGACAAGCTCTAGAGCAGAGAAGCTTTCCAGGTTCAGATGCAAGTTACCATCCCAGCATTAACCACATTGTGTTCATGTGACCATAGTTCAATCCATTTCATCAAGCCCATAGTAAATGGAGGAAATTTTGCTCAGATCTAATGGATGTGCCCTTGAGTTAGTTTAGTTGCTCAGCTCTACTTTTAAATTAAATGGCCCAGCTTTGACTCAGTAGTTTTTTGGAGGGAACTGTCAGGAGGCTGCTAAAAATGCTCCAAATTTCTAGTTTAGTTGCTCATAAGCCATATATAACTTCCATCTCTGTCCCTGTGATTGCAGTTTACTTGAAATTAGTATTTAAACTGTTGCATTTGGTTTTGAGTGATACTTGCACCACTTGACACCAAACGTGCCACAGACAAGCGAAAGAGTAACAGGCTGTGCTCCACACCATTCCTAAAAGCTGCTCTCACTGCAAAAAGGTTTTGCTGCTACTGCTGAGACTAGCTGCTCTCTGCTGAAATGGTATGTCTGAATGCCTGGTTGACTACAAGCATCCTGCAACTTTCCAGCAGTCTTTGCCACAAGATAGTGTACTTCCAAACTCAAGACAAGAATTGCAGACAAAGCAGCATCTTAGAAACTCTTTGATTTTTTTTTCTGGTTTGTGTTGTATCTTAGTCTTACACCATTGTACAGGAAAACATTTCCCATCATAATTATTTTGAAAATGCATAAAAACTTGTATACAATTCATTTTAAAAGTATCTAAACATTTACCACTGGCAATGAAAATCATTATTGAGCTGAAAAGTATAATATTCAACATTTTTATTTGACTTAAAATATGCACCAATGCTACTTTTCCACATACAAGAGGTTTGTAAATGGTACATTTAGGAGAACTTCCACACCTCAAAGTTTATAGTATAATATGAAGATATAATTTATGCTCTTTGCTGCCTTAAACCTTTCAGTTCAAGAAATGACAATGAAAAGAAAAAAGTGTTTGAAATGCCAGACAGAATATTAGTATCACAGGCACTCAAAAAAACAAACAAACAAACAAACAAACAAAATCAAATAGTCTTAATTAAAATTTGCTCTAAGATTCCAGTCAAAATAACAAGGTAGGCTTTATCGTAGCTGTATTTAGGCAAATATAAGCACAGTTCTCAGGCATGGGGGAAAGTATCAAAATTCTACTAAATTCACATCTGTTTTGGCTGTTGATGTTTCTCATCTGATTAGAGTTTGAGTCTCAAGAGATGCTTGATGTGAAAAGCCCAGATGCTATACTTTTTTTTTTTTTTTTTTTTTTTTTTANNNNTTTTTTTTTTTAAAAAAAAAGGACATTTTTCAGAATTGGGGAAGGTACAAGAGATATGGAATGGGAGACACAGAAACTGCTTATCTTTCCCCCTTCTCTGAGCTAATTCAGAACTAAAAGGTTTAGCTTTGAAACTAGGCATATTGACATGCCTGAAAATCATGCATGAAAATGCAGTTTACCATGTCTATAGAGACACAGCTAACTAGGCAAACCTGAAGTCATGGAAGTCACTGACATGTGGGCGTTTCTCCCAGGGCAGGGAGGCAATTCATTCCTTTTGCCCAGACTCAAATACATTAGCCTTGCAAGTGTTTCACAATTGTTTCAACCTAAAGCTTTGGGTGGAAAGACTGAGAAACACAAAGACCTTGCCCAAGGTCCCATCTCATTAACTTAGAACTTCCACTGATTTCAGAATTGTGAAAAGGGTTGGTCTGTTTCTAGGAGCTAAGGAACTGAACTTGGCTCCTCTTCACATACAACCAGGATAAATTACAGAGCTGTCAGTCATGACACATGGCAGCAACATATTATTTTGCTGCACACACCCACACCTGACAGTTTTCACTCTCCCTTCCCCTTCCCCCACATTCCTCAGGCTTTTTAGTTTTATTCCATACAAGAGTTTTACTTCTTAACTAGATATTTTTACCAAGAACCCACCTTTATGAAACTTTCCCTGAAAGTCTTACCTTTTCATTACGGCCGTGTTTGAATTTTTGTGCAATTCTATTCCAGGAATAGCTGTTTTACCAACCTACAAATTAACAGATGCTAACAGATGGCAAAAGTATGGCTGATGGATTACTCCAGAAACATAAAATATGACTTTTCATAGCTCTGTTCATTAATATTTGTAAAGGCTTCTTTAGCTCAAGATCACTACCATCTATTCAGTGGTCGAATAACACTACAAAATCATTACTGCACTGAGTAGCAGTCTCTGGAAACTACTTATTCAACTAGAGATTATAAGGAGGAAAAAAAAAAAATCTCATTTCTGAAGATGTTGCTTCCTTATGGCCAGTGTGCCACAAAGCTTATATATCACCTTTTCCCTTGTGTTTCTGAAAATTCTGCATGAAGACTATCTCCCTGGGAAGCCATTTGCATTGAAGAGAAGGTAATTTTACATGCATCATTTTTCATTTTTCTGTAATAGTATATTAGCACTTTCTCATTTGAGCTTGTATCCCACAACTGGGTTTAGCAGACTGACTAGAAAAAGTCTGTGTTTTGCCAAACAACTTGCATGACATACTGAATACATGAGTCCAAGGATACCTGATTTTCCAAGCCACATACAGCGACGTTATAACTTAGAATTTACAATTTGTCTTCAAGTTCTTCACAGAGAGATTTCAATGCCCTTAATGTATTCTACGATAAAAATTTTAAATTTGCTGGGCATATGCAGTAGGTAATTCCTAAGATCAGTATTATGGATATGAGCCTCTCAAAAGCTCATTAGCTGACTTAAAACATTTTCATATTGAAAATCTGTTTAGATTGGTAGTCTGACTTTAGCCAGTATTTTCCAGCATTCACTCACAGCATGCTCTGTCTAGGACAGACACAGACTACCCATTCCCAACTTAATGCAGAAGAAATACTTCCCAAATCTCTTACTGTGTTCATACAAAGTTCTCTCACTACAATTAAGAGTGTCAGGAAAGCGTAAGTTGTACAGGTGTTATCCTCCCTCCTGTTAAATTGTAGTGGATACAAAGGCACTATATATTTACAGAATTGAACAAGTCTTTAAAAGACAATAAAAGCATTTTCTTGCACCAGAGCTGAACTTCAGGAGCATTTTAAGGAAACTAATGCAATATACAGTAACAGCGGTCATGACAGTTCTCCTCTAACGTGCCCTTAACTGCAAGCTGAATTCTTTTTATCTTTCAAAACCCAGAGATAGGTAAGCCACACAGATAAACTTCTACACAGTGCATAATTTGGACAGCTCATCCTTTTCTTTAGTGCTAAAACTTGGATGCAAATGCTTTTGACTCTAAAAAAGGTAAAACTGTGATCCCAAAATGAATTATTTGAGCTCATCTAGTTAAAAGGCATATTGGAAGAACTAAGGTTTTTCATATTTTCCAAAACCCGAGCGCAAACATCACAGCACCTTGTTTAAGACATTCTTCAAAGAGCTTTAGGAAAGACAAAACTTCTTGCATTCTTACCCTAAGGCATTAATGTTTCTTTTTCCGTGTGCAAAAATATTTCCAAATTACTTTCATAGACTGTAAAACTTATCAAACTCTTCACATAAGAGTTAGCTTTAGATCAAGCCCTGGTATACTCAGCTCTGCTTTTTAAGGAGCACCCATAGCAAGAGTTTTATTTGTGCCTACCTTCTGTACTATCACAGCCTCATTGTCTATTCCCTGTTGCAAAATTAAATTCCATGTGATTTTCATACAATATAGACAAGAAAATCCCTAAAGGAACTTTTTACTGACTAAACTTCTAAGACATTCATCTCAGTCATTATACCAATGAATAAAGACTTCCAAATTCAGACACACAAAAAGCACTCCCAGAAAATCCTGAACTATGAAAATATTTTCATTAATACTTTTCATCTTCTTTAAAACTCTTCAGATTCTCTTAAATATCCAACTTCTAAACTGTATCTTAAATATTTAGAGCTGATCTTGATACAGACTTTATATCAACAAACTTAGATAAGGGTGGAGGGGTTTTTTTAATTCACTTATTACGCCACAATGACAGGACTGTACACATGCTCAGATAATTGAAATCACACTGTTTGGTGTTACTTAACCTACTTGGAGCAAACAGAGGCAGATGAACTGGTTTTCAGAAAAATTACAAATTTCAGTGACAATTTATAGTCAGCATTCTTTTCAGAGTCCTTAATAGCTCAGCATTTGGTTTGCTAATGCTACAAAATAAATAACTTACTCACAAGCAGCTCCTCCAGTACGATCTGTAAAAAAAAGTCTCCAAATTTCATTTTAGCAGATGCAGTTGCAGCAAATGCCTACCTTGAGGTCAAATATGAATGTTAAGTTGCACTGAAATGCCATATCCAATTTTCATAGCAAAAAATAGGGCAGTAACACCAGAAGAACCCAAGCTAAGGGGAAAAAAAAAAAACAAAAACAACCACACAAACCAACAAAAACCAGCCAAGCCAAACTATCAAAGAAACATTAGTTTGGGGGAGGACAAAAAAAAAAAAAAAAAAATCAAAGAAACAGCAGAATAAAAAGCCATCTGTTTACTCTTACTCTCTTGTGAGAAAATACCATAGACTTTGATTATACAGTAATACAGTGGTTCTTCCATGAGATTCCTACTACATATAAAAAAATTACATATTTTTCATGCAATGAGTATAATTCCTGCCTTACGTGCAGGCAGGAGTTCAGGTAGTGGTCTTCAAAGCTTTAAAGACATGAACATTTCTGCATTTGTCCTTTTGTCTAAGTATTTTCACCAATTCTCTACAACAGCATTCAGGTTCTTTTCCAGTGTCTGCTTCTATGGAGATGGTCTTATAAACACTTACAACTATATAAGCAAACAGGCACCAGAAGAGTGCAGTAGGAACAAATGCCAGTAAAAATGAAATGAATTTATGGATTTAAGAATTATTTTCTAGATAATCTTTACACTTAAGAAATCACCTCCTTCCGTATTTCTATATAGTTTCATTACTTCAGTTCTTTTCAAGAAAATTACCTTCACTTTACGTATGTTTTCTTCCTTTTTGGTTTAGCTTTTATTTCTTACTGCGTCTTTTGTCACTTGCCATTTTTCACTACTCTTCCTCTTCCAGTTATCTTTGATGCATTTAATTCTCCTGGAACATTTTCTGTCTCAGCTTTTATTTTTTTTTTCTATCTCCTATTTCTGGTTCAGTTTTGAAGTTTCAATAGTTGCCTTATTTTCATAATTGTTTGTGTCACAGAACTAGCATAATCTCAGCTGCACCCTTTGGATTCCTGTAACCTTGTTTCTCTAAGCAGAAGGTTTTGAAAAGGAACTCTTTATTCTGATTGAAAGTCAGAAATGCTGCTCTCCTCTCCTCTTAGTTTCCCTCAGAAAAAATGAAAAGGGAAAACACAAGAAGGGTCGTCTTCCTACTGATTCATCAAAACTTAGGGAGTGCCAGTTAGAAAATTTAACTTGCAAGAGCATCTTTGTATCTCCAAGAACAGAAATTCTTTACTATGAGGGTGGTAGAACACTGGGACAAGTTGCCCAGGCAGGTGGTGGCAGCCCCATCCCTGAAGACAGTTTTGATGGAGCTCTGAGTAAGTTCATTGGTTGGAGATGTCTCTGCTCATTGCAGGGGAGGAGTGGACCAGATGACCCTTAAAAGGTCCCTCCGACCCAGTACATTCTATGATTCTATGCTTTTTACAACATGAGGTAAGGCTGAGGAAGCAGCAGACCTCAGGAAATGACACTGTAAAGCTGGACTTTTAATGTCAACTATTTGTATTACAGGAAGTCTGCAGCTGCCTTGTGGCTCCTGAAGCAGGCTCATCCTTGTCTCTTCAAGATTTTACCACATTTCCTTTGGATTCTTGAACTTGCTGCTAAATGGAAGCAGCACCTTAAGGAGTTGAGATTAAATTCAAGCATTTGCATAATCACATTTTGATCTGTTTTCTGATATCTGTAGAAGCATGCAAGCAGCTTGACATGTTCACAGATTCTAAGTTCTTCCTTGCAAGGTTCTGTTTGTGTTCAGATAGCAAGCAGGTGCATAAAGCAACACAGGAAGATCTTTCTAAAAAACAAGATTCTTTGGCCCATATTTGGTTGAGGGAAAGGTGACATCTGTCTGTTAGACCTTAGTGCAAGTCTCACATTGTACAGACATGCTTATTCTACAAAAAAGGCAAGTTCTTTGCAGACAAAAGCAAAACACATGCTCCAGCTTATCGCTTCAGAAATCTCATAAGGGACAGTGTCCACCTTAAGTATATTTCTAGTATTTCAATTTCTTTACTCCATATCCCTTCTGTGCATGCACTTGGGCACAGAGTTGCAGCACGACTACTCCTGTCACCAGACTTAGAAGCATGGAGAATACTGCAGACAAGAGCACCGGAAAATACGCATGATAATATATTGCCAGAGCAGGGAAACCTACTATGCAGAAAGAAATCTCAGCTGCACAAAGCAAACAAGCTGAAAATGGCTAAGGTTTACAACACACTTTTTCCCTTCTCATTTGTAAGTTCAAGGCTGCTACAGAATGGTGGAAGTGCGATTCACAGGTTTACAATTATTATCTGTTTTAAGAATGGAAGATTCTACAATTAAGAGTCCTTTGAAATTATGTAACAGAGCAAAGCAGTTGCTCAATTTAAGGTTACTCTTTAGAAAAGTCAGGGTGTTAATTTCTGCAGTGAATATCCTAAATTGTCATACAGGAGAACCAGTCTTGGGTTTTTAAGTCAGACTAAGATTGATTTTGTTCTATAATGTCAAGATCTACCTCAAATTTTTTTATTAACGGTAATAGAATACATTGGAGGGCAACTCATCTTCAATAAGGATTTTCTTTTGTAGCTTGTCTTTTCCTTTTATTGTTCATTTAAAATGTGTGAGTTTTTCCTCCTAGAGGACCACAAGTGTCAAATTCTTACTGGCGTTGCAAGAGACCTTACTGCTCTATCAGATAGAATTACATTCCTAAAAACT
This sequence comes from Ramphastos sulfuratus, assembly GCA_013399055.1. NCBI lineage: Eukaryota > Metazoa > Chordata > Aves > Piciformes > Ramphastidae > Ramphastos > Ramphastos sulfuratus. Next base: position 32,887 of record WBNM01045539.1, on the reverse strand, counting down.
CTGAGCACGAGAAGGGAAATGTCTTTTTGAAGAAGCCATTAAGAGAAACCCTCTCAAACCTTTAAAAAAAAAACCAGCAACGATGAGCTTAACTTGCTCAAAAGTTAAGCTCAAAGTTCTGTATTGAGCAAAAACTGCAGTCCAATCTTGCTCACTCTGAAAGATTCATGGAGTCCCTTGTGCAACCTAAAGAGCCCAAAAAAGGTTCCACGTTAAGTATGTATGCAATGCTGTGGCTCAGAGAGGACTGACTCTCTGAGCAGGCAGTATGTAAGCTTGTGCATCTCCAGAATCCATGTCATTCCTACAGATGCAAACCAAACAACACCAGCAGTAGCGGTTCTGGAGGATGTTCCATCCCCTGTGTCAAACTTTCCTCACACATGGCAGTAGTGCTGCCTCTTGGCTGTGAAGCTCAAAGGAGGTTATTTCTCGACCACATATTTTTGTGTTTTGCAATCAAGTGCTTTCTTTGGGAGATGAAATACTTCTCTGGTCTAACATGATTCTCAAATGTTTCCATCTCCACTACATCATCATCTCTGGGCCATTTGAAAAGGCTACTGCCAAATAGTTATTTCCATCTCAGGAAGACTTTGAAAAGGCTATTTACACTTTTGTCTTTCTTCAGGATTAGATTACTGTAATTCTTTATTGACTGCCTTGCACAACAGGGTTCTGCACAGTGTCCAGCAGGCACAGCCTGCTCCTGTTTTTTCGAGAAAGGGATGATTTGAACATATTGTGCCAATTGTAAAGCCTTACCATCAGTTCCAACAAAGTCAATTAATTGATTATTAAATTGTTCTGTTTACCTATGGCACAAATCATGGTTACTGCCTTTTATCTGCAATGTTTAATTTGAACTAGTTGGATCCTTATAGAATTTCTGTACTACGTAGTATAGATGTCATTAATTATTTTTGCAGCATCACATAAAACTGCATGACACAAAATACGGCAGCTACAAAGTCTTACGACCTACCACTCTACATCACCCAGGATGAATGGGGTTTATCTTTATAAAATTGAAGCCGATAAACCCCCCACCTTCTAGCACCTCTTAGTGTTAAAATTGATTTTATGGTGGGCTATTTCACTTGGAGTACTGGCTTCCGTGTTTTATTATCCATGTTCTTGATTGCTTGCTACATTCACTTCAGATTGTAGGCTTTTGATTATTTTCTAGCCTCTCTATTGTTTATCAAGATATGTGCTGGTTTAAGACTAATTGGAATATTTTAATAGAGAAANCCTAACCCACATCAAGATAAATAGAATTCAATTGCACTTAATATAGCAGGAGGCTTGTTCCACCCCTTGAGGATCTAAACTATCACTTACATTCACTCTGGTAATCCAGCTAATGCTTTATTTACTGCCACTAACTAAGTATTGCTCAGCTCAAGCAGTTTTCACCTAATGAATCTAGAGCTAATATTGTCCTAGACGGGTTTTCAGTCTCTTCTGGCTATCAAATTATTGGCATTGTTATTCATTCTGTCAAACACAAATCATTGTTTCTCCAGATTTTTAAGGCAGGCTAAGAAATGCATATTTTAGACCCACATATTAGCTGTATCAAGAATAATTAAAAACTAATGATTACATTATAAATTCATATTGAATTAACAGATCAGAACGTGGCCTCATCTTTAGCAGACCTGAACCTATGATTAGCAGTTAGCCTTTCCAAGCTCATCACTAGCTTTTTACAGCACTGGTTCCTATTTGCAGCTACTTCTCCCTAGAATGTGAGACCATTTCACATGAGGTGCTCCAGAACTTATTTCTTCTGAGTCTAGTTCATTGTTTTATGAAAATAACTCACTTGGCTACTTGCCTTCCAGAAAATTACCACATGCTCTCAATGTTTTTCAGTATTTGATAAAGCAACAAAAAAATTATTCCAGCAAGACATCTACCTTAACTTGCTTTCTTCACCCTTAAGACTGTGGTTTTATCTTTTTTAGATCTTCAGTTCTGTGCAGCAGAGTCCTTTTGATAAAGCACAGCACACTACTGTGTGTAGCAAGGGAAACTCATCAAGCCAGGACTCCTCAAAGGGCCTTCTAACACATTTACAGTGAAAATTTCCTGCAGCATAATAGGCTTGGTGCCCACTGACACCCACTAGAAAGTTGACTAGAGACAATTTATTATGCTACTCAGACTTGTTCTCAGCCACTCCTGACATTCAGAATTGCAGTAGGAAAGTATATTTTTATTATACGGAAAACATTATTTGAAACAGATTCAGATTTGCTGGAGATCTATTGATGTAATTTGTCTCAGCTGAAAGTATAGAGCAGGTTGAGGCTTTTCTTCCTTTCTGTGTTTGCATATTTGACAGTAGCTGTTTCTGTATGCTTAAAAAAGTGACATCTCTGTCGGTTATTATTTAATTCTCCTCTCAATCATATTAGGCTGAACAAAGACAGGTCAATTACATACTCTTTTTTAAAAGACACTCTCATTAAAATCAAGTTTGATCAAGAATCAACATTATTTGAAATCTTCTCCTGTCATCCCTAAGGCACCCAGAAATTTGAACTGAAGTTTCCTAGCCAGAAGCAGAGATTTCCTTACCTAATCTTTTACCGAAGATGAAAACATGGCTTGCATTTACCACCACAGTATAAATATCTAATGCAAAATGTTGCTGAAGAGTAGCTTTTTAGGAGGATGGTACTAGCTATTCTGGCTAGATTTTGATCATATTGGAAATATATAACACAGAGAAACATCAAAATACTCAAAATAGCCATAGAAAGGATTGGCCTCCTTCTGAGTCAAAAAAGTATCTTGCAGAATTTAATCTACTTTCTGAGTGAAGATTGTTTTCCCAAAGCTTGTGTAATATTAAAGCCTTTACATATTTGTTATATCAAAATGAATTCCCAGAGTTGGAAATAGTGCAAAAGATTATGATCTGCAGGAATTACTTGGAAAGAAAAAAGTAATATCTATTTAATAAAGTATCCAACCAAATTCAATTAACACAAGCTTAGGATATATGCTTGCCACAAGAGCAAACCTCCAGACAGAAACCATGCTGTGAGTGGAGCTGTGAGATTTTTGGATCCAGACTAAGAGACAGGAAGGCAGAAGATCTAGTCCTTTTCATTTAGCTGGTAGTTCATGACCAGACTGCATTACCTTCTACTTACCTTCTTTTAGTAAGGATACCAGAATACATTTTCTATAAGCCTGATTTACGTTTTCAGTCAGCTCTCAAGTATTTTGGAGAAGTTTTAAAAGAGAAAAGATCAATAGAAGACTTTAAACAGAAGATCACCTCCTCTGAAGGTGAAGCAGAAACTGGGACAGTTTCCAAATGTTTAACAAAATCATCTAATACTTCTGGCAGCTCCAGAGATCATTAGGGTCTTAAAATGGGAAAGTAAATCAGGGAAACATACCCAGGATATTTGATAAAAAAGCTAGCTATTTAGAAAATTAAATACAGGAAGGTGTATCAAAAGAATATTAAATGCTGAAGAAATAATTATGCTGTTGTAGCTCTGGCACCTAAAATTTCTAGAACAAAATAATAGGAAAGACCCTCCTCCCTCTGTGCCAGAGCTCCACTCAGAACAGAAATGGAAAAGGGAGTGGTGTCACATACCTTGATACTGCTCTTTACTCCTGAAACAGGTTGCCCTAATTTATTCTGGCTCCTTTAGGTTACTCTAATTTATGCCATCCATGAATAACTTACAGAATCACAGGCCGGAGGAGGATCAGCAAGTGGAGATTGATTTCTGCCCACTAAAACTTCTTTCTTCCTTTCTCTCAGCCATTTGCAGATGAAAATCTTTTCATTGGTCCTACTTCACCAACTCAGAGGGGCCGATAATGTGCTAACTAATCCATCCTTCCATCTAGAAGCCTTTGTTCTTTGACATAAGGGAGACTTTTCTGCTTTAAATACAACACTAGAAGAGGTTTACATTTACAGATGCTTCAGTGTAACCTATTCCTTGCTCTAAAGACTGTCAGAGCAATTTAAATTATTAGTGTAGGTGATGCTTGGAAACACAGAAGAGATACCTTGCAGACAGTCAAAGGAAGATGGAGAGATAGCCTGAAGAGTCACATAGTAGTGAGCCTCACAAAGCACAATGGTATAAAGTTTTGTTTTTTAAAGACACATGGAATGTGGATATTAAAGAAATTTTTAAATTTACCTGAAAATACATTATAAAAATAGAGTCTAGAACCAATGAGCTATTGCTCTTGAAGCAAAAGAGGCTGGATCATAGTATACTCTGTTTTCTTCAACTTACACAGATTTTCAGAATTACACATTCAAGATCATCCATTCTGAGTCAGTGCCACACAGGTGTTAAGTGTTCTGACAATCTCACCGAGAACATGCCAAAGTTCAATGAACATTCTTGATGCATTCTACAATAGAGCTGGACCAGAAAACTATGATGTCCACAGAAGTATACAATATTTCTAGTTTCTTGATAAATATTTGAAGTACTTTACAAGCAGAAAACCACTATATTTGAACTTTGTCACAAGAGACTTTGGGGCACAGAAACTCACCTCATGCACAGCAAATAGCCACTTCTTGTACCCATAAAAGATGTTCATAACCTGTTTTCCTATGTAGCCAGAAATGAAAAAGAACACGTGCATAGGCAGAGATGACAGCAGTTTACAATGCAAACAGATGCTTGTGAATACTGCCTGAGCAGTAATCAACAAGCTTAAGGGTTTCAAGAACAATGCTTTTGCAGAGTGGCCTTTCTTATTTTAACATGCCCAGCAGTAAACAAAGTGACTTTCATTAATGGATAAATCATATCTATTTGTAGTATGAAGTCCATGGGACTCCTGTCAATCATTAGCAGCATAGGAACATTCATAGGCTAATCATGGCTAAGCTAATTTTGGCTCTTTCAGAGCCAAATTATGGTGTTTTGTGCCAAACTTTATTATAAATTAATTACAGTCCTAGTGCACAGTCAGGAATTTGAAAAGCAATACAGAAAGGTGTTGCTGCACCTGGACATCATTCAGAGTTATGCTATTCAGTTTTTCATCTTAAACAGAGAAAACAAAGCACATCAGGCATAATGCCATTAAAACTGATATCCAAGCCACCCAGGAGATTATTGCAGAATGTTTTGATGAATTAAGCATTAAAAGTCCCTTTTTGCAACTCAGCTGCTTTAAAAATAAAGACTGAAGGATAGTTTGTGGTTCAACTTATGACTGGCCTCCCAAGACCTACACGCAGATTGGCATCATTATATAACTCTAAGCTAATTACCTCTGTGTTTTGTATGTGAAAAACAGTAATGGCAGCGCTATTTGGAATAAGCTCTTTCTTTTGACATGTTTATTGGAAGCTGCTAATGTGCAAAGCTAGTTTGTGTCTTCAGCAAATTTGGTTTTAATCCTTCACCTACTTCTCCCTGTGCATATGTAGATACACAGTAGCAAGCTTCAGAGCCACATTCTTCCATTATTGTTCCCCTGGTACAAGCCACAAAGCAAACATGGTTCAGATTTTTTCACAAGCTCTCTGGGTCTAGTAGCCCTTTGTGTGGGAAAGATGTCTGAAGATCCTTTTGAAAATCGGGTACTATGAACATTTTTTTTCCCTTTATCTATGTTTTTCTTCTGTTACCTGTCCAACAGAAGCTTAAGTAAACCCTAGTTTTCACTGTTCAAAACCAGTTAGGTGTCTACTGATTCATCGCCAACCTGACAGTACTGGGATGTACTCAATTACTTGAAATACTGAACACACCTTTACAGGTCCACTTACTGTCAACAACCAATGCATAACTGGTCAAATGCATAAAGAAGAAGGAAGCAACCTGTTACCAGATCTTCACTGCATCAGCTTGACACTCACTTCAATGAGAAGCTACTAGCTAGTGCAGCAAGATGTTAAATTTAAAGGGTAGTGGAAAAATCCTTGCTAACTTGCTGGAGTTTCCAGGGGAAAAAAGGACACTAACATAAACACAGAAGGTTGTTTCCATCATAAGATACAAACAGATATGAAGTGTGGTATGCACAAGACTTTTTCCTCAAAGCTGCCCTCCATTCCAGTTTGGTTTTTAGCAGTGTAATAAAGAAGTCGTTAACCACACAGACATTCCAGGCTAAATAAAATGCTGGGAAAAAATTAAATGAGGCAAGCTGGCAAGGACTCCATAATTTGACTCTTATCACCCCAAACTACACACTCAACTTCCCCTTCTCAAAAAAAAAAAAAAGCCAACAAACAAACAAAACTCTATTGAATGAAAGCCTCAGTCATAAAGCAAAAAATTGAGCCTTGTTCCAGGTGCATCATGCCTACAAGTATACATGTCTCCATTCACATACATGGCTCACACATCTTCTATAATTGATGCTGATTCTTTTGACAGAAGGAAGCAAAGTTGACCTATTTTTGACAGTTTTTTAATGAGATATGGCTTAAAAAAGTTATGAGGAAGTCTTGCTAAAAAGGATTCCTTTAAGTAGACATAAAGATTCTAGCAATTGTTCCCCTAGTAGCCAAAGGGTTTGACCACTGCAGGTGGTCTGAAAAGATTAGGTGGAAGAGTAGATATCAAAGTCATCTGAAATCAAACTCATCTGAATTAAATACCTTGCCCAGACTTACACTTCCTGTTATTGTTACAAATGGAAACAATGAGCAAACTGAAATTGTCCTCATATCATAAGAGGTCCAGAAAAGGATTTTAACTAGGCAGACATACTGTTTTGGTCACAGCACAAGCTCTCCTTTCTGGTTCATTTTGGAACAACTGGAGCTGTCTGAAGAGAACAACTAGCTAGCTCATCCTAAGAATCCTCCCTCCCAATCAGCTGGAAAGGCCATGTATTTAAAAAAAGCAGATTCTGAACAGAGTCAAAATAAAACATATGGAACAAACCTCCCACATGTCCTGTAACTGATCCAATATACTGAAAGAGACTTCATCTGGTAGCTGGCCACTCTGCTGTGCATATTGGTAAATGACATCTGCTACTTGTTTGCAGAACCATACTGTATGAAGTATTGCTGTACTTTGAATAACATAGTTTCACACTAACCCCTACAACTACCTGTTAAAATACCAGAAAGCCTTTTATTTTACAAAACTTTTGGCCACTTGGTCTAAAAGCAGCTCTGATCTACCTAGTCCCTACACACTTAAGTCTGGATCAAATAAAATAGTCTTATGTTTGTCTTAACAGTTTCTAACCCTAAGTATAAGCTAACTCTTAAGTATGCAGATTCCTCTACAGAAATATTTTTCTTGTCTTTAAACTTAACAACTAACTCTGTCATTAACTCAACAGCCAAATAAATGTATTATTAGCATCCTGAAATATCAAACTTACTATTAAAGCTAAAATTGAGGTCGCTTGGGTTTTGACTGCCTGACTTTTGACAAACTGATCTAATAATTTTCTTGACTTCACTAGAATAACACAGCAAAAATAGCCTTTTTTTTTTTTTGCTACAAATACATTAATCTCCAGACAAACTCCTCTGAAATGCCATTGCAAGAGCCATAAAAAAAACAACCAAACAAACAAAAAAACAATCAAACAAAAAACCCCCACAAACCACAGAAGGATAAGCAAATTTAAGGATATTAATGGTGAATAAAAATAAAACATTAGATAATTTCTTGACTGCCTCAAAGGTCTCATTGGCATTTTCTGACTTAAAGGAGGATAAAGAAAAAAAATCAGAAACAACCAGGACCAAACTGAAGTATTTGGCAGTTTGATTTAGGAAAAGAGAGTATTAAGCCACTTAAAGGTTAACTGATATGCATGAGTTATCATATACTCCTTGTCTTCAAGGTTATAGACTGTTTAGCAGAACTCTGCCAAACGCCAGTTATCTGAAGGGAGCTAGAAATCATCTCTGTTGATGACAGACCTCTGAGCAGATGGTAAGTAAATCAAGGTCCTGATGTGAAATGTTAAAGCTTTTATGCTGGAAGACACTGTTAAAGCATTATCCAGGTTAAATCAGATTCTGTAAAATACCAGTTCACTAGTAGGCAGGCGTGAAGTCTTCCACTGAGGAACTCTACAAGTTTAGTGGCTTAGTGTGTTTGGAGTTGATGTGGATTTTTAAAGACACCCTAACAGATTATTTAGAATAGGTTTTGGCTGTTTGTTGTTTTTTCTTTTTCCTTTTGAGTAGACATTGCATCAGTTCCATCAAAAGGACAAAGGACAGGGCGAGCAGCAGAAGGGAGGACCATTTGTTTATTTGCCATTAAAATAATTTCCCATCTTGTTAATTAGGCCCGTAGCATGTAAGAAAGGCAGCTTTCCTAAACATCACTGAGAATACAGCTAGGCAACATGGCAGTAGATTTTTTCTAAAATTTTTACTTATGTCCAGGCAAATCCTGAGGCCTTCCCAAGCAATATTTTAGTGCCTACATTTGGAAAGGATCTAGTACATCCAAAACTTTTGTTGTAAAGACTACTGTTACCAAAGGGCATCTGTTAAGCCTTCGTGGGATTCAACTAGAGAAAGTTCTGCAAGTAATCTGTGAACTGCAGATGGGGTAAACCACTTTCATCGAAGCAGAGGAAGCAATAATGCTTCCTCAACTTGCAATGACTCAAAGCAGTTTGACTACCAAAGCTAAAGCACTAAAACTCAGTGTTCTTTAAAGGAAGGAACAATGTTCATTAGTTTTGCAATCTGGACCACTAAAATTTATGAGTGGTTCACCTACATCTAACAGGGATTATGATTTGGATACCTTTGTTAATTCTGTAGTGTTACATCATGGCTGATTCAAGCTACTCAAGCTGCAGAACAAAAACCCAACATCATTTTCAAGGCTATCAACAATGCTGCACATGTGATTGAGAGTTATGGAGATATACATCCTGATACATTCAACCAACACACTTTCAGCAGCAGCCATGGCATTCAATTTTTCTGAAGTTCCCATCAGACTGTCACTTGGAAGTGCTCAGCAAAAAACACAGTCAAGGATCATTCACAGAATCTATACAGAAGACTTAGATTTAATCTATTAGAGAAAGTCAAAAGCTACTGAAAGACAACTCTTCCATTTCAAAACACATAAATATATCCTTTTTTTATTAAAAATTTTCTTTAGACCTTTACACTAAACTTGCACCCCAATTACTTTTTGCCAGCTATAGAAACATATACTCTTTTCAGTGGCCTGAAAAGTTTCACATGAATAGAGACTGCGCTACTGCTTTTTTTGATGTAGTGGTAAGCACTGGTCTAGCCACATACTTTAAAATTTTCATCCTGCCAATAGCAGGTCCACCTTCTTCCCCCAGCCCCCATCTTCCACATGAAGATCCATAATCCCTGTGCTAATGCTTCCATTGTCCTTTAACTTCTGGAGTCAATTCCAGCTTATGCTCCAAGGAATGGGAGGAGGGAGAAAGAAAAGTACATTTCTGACAAAGACCCTAAGTGATGAATACAGCTACAGGGGGGAGAGATTTCCCCCCCCCTAAACCTTTAGTCTTTTCATTCAGTCTCCAAATGCATTGAGATTAATAATGCCTCTGGGCCACTGTATGCAAACCTCCACTATGCACGCAGAGAAAAGATTATAATTGAATACCCTATTATGATGGGCAAGGAAAAAGAAAGGCAGACAGACAGACGGGGCTCAAAGGCTGAAGTGGCCTGGTTCGGCTTCAGCCCACAGCACCTACAATTATCCTGCAACGATTTTTATTTATCTATTTAGTGTTCCCACTTGGCAGAGAGAGAATCTAGTATTAATTTACTGCTCATGGTTAGACAGAGAGCATTAATTGAAAAAAGTTATTCAAATGGATAATGAAATGTGGCTGGATCCCTAATGTCCTGCTTTGAATGAAAATAGTACTAACTATAGCCCTATGCAAATGTTTTACAGTCTGATAGTTTATGCAAGAATTCTGCTAAACTACATTTTTACAAAACTGCATTCTCCTTACCAACATAACAGTACTAGACCTCTATGAAGACAAGCTAGCTGTTGTCAAGCAACATGGAGACTCACAGCAAAATAAGGGAAAGACAAGAGCAGAAGATAAAAAGCAGCTCTGAAATATATGAAGAAAACGGTGAAACCCAAAACCTGGGATGGCACCTCCATAGCTGAAGACTTTTGCAGTACAGGCATCTAGTGACCCTAAGCAGCAGAGGTAATAGGAATAAGAGAATGAAACACCAAAACACATTCTCATCCTTAGACCACTGTAAATTCAGACAAGCTTCAGAAAAGCACCTGCTTGAGTTACGCTGGTGCTCTTTGCACATGTTTGAAGCTGCACTTCATGAAAGCAAATTGTACCATAAAACATATAGTTCCTAGCTGTTAGTCACTTCAGAAAATATGAATACAAGACTTCATATGGAAAAAGTACATGAACAAAATCACAGAGGTAGCGGAATGCCAAGTGTACAACCAAGAATGTGCAGGTGTTGATGGGGACAATTCAGAAATGCTGCTCAGAAAGAGACAGGGACAGCTCTCAATTCATCTACAATTTGAAGTTTAAAATATATTCCATAAACCAAAGGATCAGGCTTAACTTCCATGGAACACTAACACTGCATTCCAGAAAATAATCTAAAATTATTATCTTAACTGTATTGTCACTGCTTTTTTGAAGAGACACTAACCACCACAATTGCTCTGTTCCTCACCACAGCACATAAAATATCTAAGGCTTTGGAAAGCAAATAACAGAAAAATATGGATTAAACTGATAAAAATTATAATTCCAGACATGATTAGATTCACTGTGTTGTGTAGTCTGCACAGCAGGTGGGGGATCCTTCAGAAGAATTAGGGAAAGGTTTAGGAAAAGCAGATTAATGGGGAAAAGATTAAATGTGCTCTAAAAGCAGGACAAAACATATTTTTAAAATGACAATTCTAACAGCAGTGTTTAGGGATGCTCTGGAATGCAAAGTACACATACTTCATTTAAATACCAGATGCACAAATGTCTCCTACTTACAATTATGCAGTGCATTGTATGACTTTAAATCATAAGCTGAATAAGCATTTGACATTAAGTGGTGCTAGTGACAAATATTAATCAAAATATAGCAAATAGTTTCTAATACACAGTAGTCAAGCTCTATATTCCCCTTTTCTACATGTAGCTTTTTCACATCTGGTCCTAAGAAGGAAGGCCTACCAACCTGTTTATTTTCATATCCAGAAATATACTGCAGTTGCAAACAAAACACACTAATAGCAATTTCAAGAGCCCTGAAAAATGCACATCAGTGCCACTGCCCTCTCTCCAGGTTGAAGGCTTTCTAGTTTCTAATAGGAGACCCTGTGCATTTAACTAGGTAAGAACAAAAACCATAGTGGAAATTATATAAAAGCAAGCTTCTATAGCCTAAGAGTAGAAATGCTGTTTAGCTGCTGAATATAGTTTGCATTTGTAGCTGCTGGCACCAGGGGAGAGAACAACTGCTCATGCGAGACCTAATATATCCTAATATATCTTACAAAAGCATTAGCAGCAGCAAAGCAAATATTTTAGATTATTATCACCCAAAATTTCACATTCCTTTATGTAATAAAAAAGAGTGGTACACTTTCACATCCAAAAAGAATGAGTTACACTGCCTCCAGTGTTCATAAGAAATTTAATGGATTCCCTCATCACTTTTTTTTTTTTTAACACAAGGGGGTTTCATAACTCTTCAAGAAACTCCTTGTTAACTTTTTTCATCTTTGCAGCCACCACAACTATGTTTACAGTTTACTCCTTAACTATTTAAGGCAATCACAAATAGTAGGAAGCTCACAACAAAAGTCAAATTGAGTTTGCCACACCAGGAAATAGATTTAGATTTCCACAGTTTTATTGCAGAACCACTCACAGGTCTTTCTAACCATCTCACAAAAAGACCATTGCCTTTTTCCTCAGATTTCTCTAATAAATGCCTTTCACCCAAGGCTGATTACTCAGAAAATGCAAAAAAAAGGCAGCTTGAAGTAGATATATTGTACCTGGTTGCTTCTGCTCTCCAGGGAATTGTCATCATGAGCTTTTAGGGCAAGTGTGCTGTGCTGGCCTGAGCAAAGCAGCTAGCACTAAGCTAGTGGAAGGCAAAGACTTCTGGCTTTTCTCACGCTTAAATTCAAGCACTGTGTGATTCAGGCAAGTCTCACTCAAGTCTTAGCATGCCAGGCTTTCTATTTTGTTGTCTGTGGTATATGAACCATTTTCCATCAGCTTTATTCCCACCAATCTGAACTATATGCTGCTTACGATTGCTCTACCTGCATCTATGGCGCCTGGTTTTCAGTTCTATAAATGTGATAACACTGAGAAATCTGAAGACTTATAAAAATCCACAGCCATAGCACTAGCATTTAAATATTACTTGCAAAGTGACCAGGAGGCCTTGCTGCCTTTCTCCTCTTTTCATGCATCTCAGTCTCTTTTGTTCTATTGTATTCATTTGTTATGTTATGTCTGTCTTTATGCTGTAATCTCCTCCAGGCAATCATGTCTTCTGTATGTTCTGGAAAGTGCTTTCTCAAACAATAAAGCAGAAATAATGTCTCTTGGTTTCCCCATCTGTAGAACCAGCACACTAACAGCACTTGCTTACCTCAAGACAACTGGCAAGCTAAATTTATTAATGATTGTGAGACATGAAGATCCTCTTAAGGAAAGCTCCACAGAAGTGTGCAGTATTGTCATAGGTCAAAAGTGAGGCTTACAGCTTCAGCTGGCTTCCCTTTCTGAGGACAGACTAGTGTCATTCCAAAATTATAGTGGTTTACCTACAGAGTAAAAGCATTGTTTATGTAGTTTGGACAGGTTACCTTGGAAGTGTGTGAGAAGAGTGTTTTCCAAGTACCTGGGGAGTCTTTTACTGTATCTAACATTAGGTCACAGAAAAGAGTGCATTATAGGAGGTCATTAAACTCAAAACAAAACACAGTCTAGAATTTTCTAGCTTCTGTCACAAAAGGCTAACTGCATGCAGAAAGGATTTTTATTGTTTCGGTCCAAGAAATTTCAGCCACGCACTTTGATTTTATATATAATTTTTTTTTTTCATAATGATGTTTGAAAGAGCTCAATAAGCTATTTCCTTAAATTTTTCATAACAGTGTAAAATGTGTTTGGAATAGATCCAACCTCACTCTAAGCTACTTATATTCAGCCCTCCCTTCTGGCGACTACTGTATGACCAAACACCAACTTACAGGTATTCTCCCACCCAACTTGTATTTTTATTTTATTGCTCATGAACATTCTAAAATTCTAAATAGTAAATTCTCTTCAGTCCTAGATATCAGATATTCTCCATACTTAAAGGATATTAGAATCAGCAGTACTGTCACAGCTCCTCAAGCCTCTGCTAATTCCACCAAGCAGTAGTACACTCTAAACTATGAGGCATCCTCCTCCCCCCCAAAAAAAGGCACAGTTAACAGGTACTCTCCACTGCTACACTGATATGCATCTTCCTCCTTCTCTTCTCCCCATTCAAGTAGGTGGCCAGGCAAAGCTTTTGTACAAAGTACTACAGTATGAAACACATTAAACAAATAGAGGTAACTCCAGGACAGAAGGAATGAGAACAGGTGTGTGTGACAGTGAATTTGTTAGGCTTTGTACCATTAAACTACAGTGTGAACAAGTTGTCATTCTCCCCAACCCAGTGGGTAATGGAATAATTTTTAGCATTTACAATATTTAGAATTACACTTAGAAGACTGATGAAAAAGAAACCTAGATAATAAACACTAGATAAAACTATATTTCTAAAAAATTCTTACATCATCATATTTCCAATCTAAGGCTTTATTTCCATACCCTCCTCTTGCTTATAACAACTTTACTCACCATGCACGAGCATTGTAGGAGAAATCTGCTCACAGAAGTGGGACGTGTTGGTCTGCAGTGAAAACTGCCATCTTAAACAAGGCTCTTTCCACAGAAAAAATCCCTTGGTGCACTTGAACAGTGCATTTCAAGTATGTTTTACTCTGCAGCAGGGAAAAAAACCCTGTTTACTGTAATATATAGTTTATAGGAATGCAAGCATCTAAAAGAAAGATATGAGGACAATAAGTCATTTGCAATCTATCACCATTGATGACAGTCCAGGTGAGACTTGGTGTCACCACCACACCTGCATACATTTCTCCCTTGATTTTTGTTACACCACGCTATTGATAGAATCATAGAATGGTAAGGTTGGAAGGGACCTCAAGGATCATCTAGTTCCAGCCCCCTGCCATAGGCAGGGACACCTCCCACTAGTACAGGTCACTCGAGGCCTAGTCCAACCTGGCCTTGAACACCTCCAGGGAGGAAGCAGCCACAACCTCCCTGGGCAACCTGTTCCAGTGCCTCACCACCCTCACTGTAAAGAACTTCTTCCTAACATCCAGTCTAAATCTCCCCTCTGCCAGTTTAAACCCATTGTCCCTTGTCCTGTCATTGCAAGACCTTGTAAATAGTCCCTCCCCATTTTCCTGGGACAAAGACCACACTGTCAGGAGACTATTAAACAGGACCCTAGCAAAACCACAGAAGAGCTACAATCACATATGAAAAGCCAGGTAATACAGAGCAGCACATGTCAAGGAAGCCGCTCACCCTCTAAGGCTACATAAATTAATCATAAGAGAAAAGAAGTACTTTGCAAGGTGATGATGGCCTTAGACATCACAGCAGTAACCAAGCTGCTGTTTAGGAGTCAAAACACCAAAAAAGACGCTCAAGTGGAAGGAAGCCACAAAGCAGCCCTCTCAGGAGGTCAGGTGGCTGAAGTACAGGGCAGTTTTTAAGCCGTTCCCACAGTCCGGGAGCAGCTGAACCCCTGTGAGGCCCCCTCAGGTCTCACAGCAGCCGAGCGGGAAGGCCGCGCAGCGCGAGGCAAGGCACAGGGGCCACGGGCCAGACTCAGCCCGCCCTGCCCCACACACGCGGCGCCTACTTGCGGAAGCGGCAGAGCTGGCACTTGACGCCGGCAGTCCCCCGCACGCCCAGCAAGCAGATCGACAGCAGTTTCTGGGGCGATGGAACAGCCGGCCCGGGCGAGCTGGATGGGCGCGGCTGCCCGGCACGTAGCGGCTCTCCGCCCGTAGCGGGAAGCGCTCCGGCACACCGCGGCGCTGCCCGGTGCCGTTGAGGCCGGGCTGCTGCGCCTCACCAGCACAGGGGCTGTGCCCGGGGGCCTCAGGGCAGCTCCAGCAGGGGTAGGGAGGGCTCCTGCCGGGGACCGAGTAATCACTGACCAGTGAGGGCTGTGAGGGGCTACACCAGGCCAGGACCATGAACACTTTTCCAGAGGACTGAAAAATTCCAGTATTTAATTCCCTGATAGAGCTTTTAGGAAACACTCAGTTTAGCTGGCATCTCATTGTATTTAAGTACCAATTTATTGGTATAAGTACTTCAAGTTCAGTACTTTGCACATCTCCACATGCAGGGACTGTGTACAAGCATGACTGGGCACAAGGACAGTCCTCCACAGCGTGGCTTTTCTTCACTAAGGATAGGCACAGCCACCTCTGAAGCACATAGAGGGAATAGTCACAGCTTTTACTATGGCTTAATAAAGGCAGCAGAATGAGTCTGAAACGTGTCACCTGCATGTTCTAGAAAGGGCAAGACATGCTTAATGCAGCTTTAGATTAACAAGACACACACCACAAAGCCACAGTGAAGAATTATCTTGACCAGTAATGAACACTTCCTATGTGGCTCAATTTGTGACACTGAAACATAGGTCAATAGAAGTAAACACATTTTACATTTAAAAAAATTCTATTTGAACTTGCTGACAAAGCAGGCATGTAACCAAGTGTATTAAGATTATTTTTCAGTTTTCTTCTTTTGAGAAGGATACAGAAATCTTAATGCCCAAGAAAGAGCCAGCTACAGTGACCAAGTCAGTTGTCAGCACCCAACCACAGAACACAGGCATACAGTATATCACAGCATCTATATAAAAGCTACAGAAGATTGTCTCTCCCCTCTCTGGTTTCAAGAGTTTTCTTCCCAGTCTGTCCTCTGAGTGACATACTTTAAAACTTGCCGAAGACTCTGTTCCCCATCACATTTCCCCAGAAGACTGCAATGTTAAAAGTTCAGACATGGTTCTTTGCTTCATTGTATAATTGAGTTGCTTCATATTCCAAGGAGCTTTTGTGCTGTTTTGGAGATGTCCCGAAGAAGACCATGCAACTAGTCTCAGCTGCAATAGTATGAAACATCTGGGAGCAGGATTATTTCTGTCATGTGCTGCCAAAATAATATTTTGCTTATGGAATTAAAATTTTAGGGATTTTCCCAAATCCACATAATGTTCTTGAGTGCTTAAATTTGCATTATGACATTTACATTAGCATATACACGTGTAAAAGACCATCTTGCCAGCCAACTCCTATTGGTTATTCAAAAGCTTAACTCCACCTAAAGCTAGGATTAATGAACACTCCTGAAACAGTCTTCAGTTACAGTAACTGATTTTCCTCAGCTGATTTTCTTCAGCCTTTTCCCATCTGCTCTTGCAATCATATCTGCAAGTGTCTTCAGTGATCACCTTGCCATAATTATGAATGCCTTCCCAACTCCCTAGGCAGGGACTGATTCTTTGTCTTCTAACTATAGTATTTCTATACACTTCAAAGTTTCAGCTCCTTAGTAGAAATGACCACAGTAAAATGCAGAATATAATGCAGGAAAGGAATCTACTACTTGTCCTAAACTCTCTCAAATGCAAATGCTTGCTTAAAATCACAACCCGGCTATAAACATTTTGTCTGTATATCCAGCCTAGTACACCACACAGGTAAAGTAACTCTGGACAGTTACTTGCAATGTTTATTTTCAATCTTTCAGCAAAAATAAACTCTCCTGCTAACAAAACCTGTTTTGCTGTATTGTTCCATGGTGTTAGAGAAGGTAACCCAACAGGCCAGCACTCCCACTTAACTACAATCCCAGATGAGAGAATGGAAAAATTTTCATAATTCTTGTGGTTAGAGATAATCAAGAAAATACTAGTTGCATGAGAATCCATTCAGCACAACTTTCTTGGATTTGTTGAAAGTCAAAACAATAGTAATACAGACTGTGAACTATTCTTGCATTTCAGCTGAATTGCAAGTTGAAACTATATTGTTTGTTCCTTCAGCACTCAAGGCTGGAACAACGTGATCATACCCAGCTTCCAAATTATTTCCCACACCACTCCCAACACTGATAGTTCCCAAATGCCCTTGACTCAGCTGCCAGAACTTCTCACTTCCCTGTGACAACCTCTACTGTGCAACTATGTACATTAACACAAATCTGTCACATCAGAAACAGCAAAGGGAGGACAGTGTAAAATAAACTCAGTTTACTATCCAAGTATCTGACAGAGGATGAATCATAACTGCATCAATAAATTTCAGACTTCATGAAAACTTTTGATTATACTAGGAAAAGTTACAGCAGAATACCAAGTTAGTTCCGAAACCCCCCAGCTTTGTCAGTACATTACCTTGCTCACCAAGCCTGAGCTGTACCAATTGCCATTGACTGACTTACTATTTCTTAGAACAGGTGCACTGTGTCCATAGCACATAATAATTCCATTGAGAAGTAACTGTCCTAGAACGATCTCAAAAAAAACAAGGCTTCAAGGCCTACTGACACAGGGCTCCACACTGCAGAGCTGGAAGCAGTGTTAGCACTGCCAGCCTCCAAGCTGCTGACCCACTGCAGCCTCCACTCCCACCATTCAAGGAGACCTGCCATCTCTGCGTGGATTGCAAACTCACACCACTGCAGGGACATTCGGACCAGAGCTTACCTGCTCAACTTTTCTCATATCTAACACTTCCTCTTACTTTCTGCCTTCTTGGTAAGAATAAATCAACAGCTTCACTGGCCAGGAGTAAATCAGCAGACTGATAACTGCACAGATACATAAAACTGCTTTTGTTTCCCACTTACATGTGGCAATAACTATTTGATTTGTTCTGTTTGAACAGATCAAAATAACTGTCCAGGAACATCCATCAGACCCTTGTAATGTCAGTTAAGTCTCTTACCAACTACAGAAGGGAGCCTTGGTCTGGCTGATCTTTTCATAATGATGTTGTCAAAGTTAGCTGACTTCTGGAAGGCTAACAGAATCCAAGGTTCATTATTAAATCCTGTTGGCAGGCCACAATACTCAATATTTTCTTTTTTAATTCAAGTGGTGTCTCTGCAGAAATATGTTTTCCCCAGAAATATACTCATGACCATCTATAGCAGAATCCCCATTCAACACAAAGTACTTTTTCAGTTGATCCCCATAGCTTCACTTTCCTTGTTTTCAAGTCTATTTAAAGAGCATGACCAAAATTTCCCGAAGCAATGTTAAATGAGATCATAACATTCACATACTAAATTGAATTTCCTTTCTCACACTCATTCCCTAACAGTTTTGTTTACTATATTATATATATTGCTTACTTCTCCTATCCGTTCTATGCTCCATACTTGGTTTTAACACCCTATGCACAATATTCTTCACAGAGTAGAAGCTGTTCATTTTTTTTTTAATGCCAAAACCATACAGCTAATAAGCCTTTACATTAAAGGTGTTATGAAGGTCATATTTGCTTCTGTTTTCTTACAAGTTACCCAATTAGATGTATTTTGAGTTTGTTTGTCTTTTTTTCCTGACACTGGAAGTATATGACCTTTTAACTCTTGTTTATAGTTTATACTATATCACTTGTATGTTTTCCATCCTCCTCCTTCTCACTCGCTTACCTGAATTGAGTGAACTTTATCATCTATTCATAGGCCTCTAAAAGGCTCCAGATCTCACATGCAATATACTGTGTTCTTCCATAAATTTTTCAGTGCCAGTGTTCTTCCATCATCCATCTCTGGCTGGCTCCGTTTCTTCCATTCTACTGAAGTCTTGACTTATGGGTAGCATCTCCTGTTATTCTTTCCTGATTGTCACACTTTATTACTATTAATTATGTGGATTCTTATCCAATATGTAGCTTTCTGGGCATAAGAGACTGCCATGTTGTGGTGTTCAGGTTTTTTCTTTTCAGACTTCTACATAATAAAGCATTCTTCTGTCAGGAGCTGTCAGCACTACATATATCTACTTGATAACTGTACAGTAATAGAGTTAGCTAAAGAAGTTTTGTGCAAGCCGACATGAAATCCCACAGAGAAGCCAATCTTGAAGCTTATCCATGATTTCCTATGGCTGACATGCAGCTAAACACAAAGTGTTGCTAACAGTCTGCTTGATGAAATGAATAACCTGTTACAGCCATGAAAGAAATGCTGGCCCAGGATGTTAAACTTCTATTGGAAACTTAGGTATACTAAGTAGATTCTGACAAACACTGTTCACACAAGGGTTTGCAGAATGAGAGTGTTCCATGAATATTAATGAAAACACATTCTCATGAGCGTTCGCAATCCACACAGTATGTGTAGGAGTCTCTGGCCTTTCAAGTGCCTTATCCATGTCAGAGGGACACCAGCTGATGTGATTAAGCTAAGATATTTTATCCCATGGCTGAAAAAGTTGGAACACTATTTCACTATGCAGGTCAAAACCCACTGCAGACCTAACAATGGTTATAGGAGGAAGTGGAGAAAGCTACAGTTGTTAAAAGACAAGCAACTATTAGATATTTTGCACAGTCTCATGTAATATCATTGACTTCAAAGGTGACCATTAGTGATGGATTACAAGCAGATTAACAATAAAACACCAGACTGTCTCTTAAGCCTGATTAAAGTGTCACACTTGGACTGAAAAGGAAAAACAAACAAACAAACATTCAGAACGAGTTGGACAGTGTGCATTAATGGCAGATCTAAAAAAATGCCCACCTCACAATATTGCAGAGAGAAGGTTACCAGGACAGGAAGTTAAGATACTAATACAATCATGCAATGTGATGATGTAAAATAGAGAGTGTTAAAACTCAGATACATCATGATGCATGGGAGATATTAGGAGAAGTGAGAGTACCACTTCTGGTACCAAAAGAGACTGAAAGGTGAAGGTGCAACCTGACATGCAGCAGTGAATTAGAAACAAGCTGAAGTAGTTCAACCTGGACACATGGTGAATATAATCATGGAAGATGTAGCCCTACTGCCTTCTCTGGTAGGTACTTAGTAATCCTTTCCCCTGAGACAGGACCCAAAATTAAATATGATAAATTAGAGAGCATCACCACCCAATGATATCTATTAGCATGGTATTGGCATGTAACCAAGAAGAAAAATAATCTGTGTTCTCTAAAACTATTTCCAACTACTATGACAAAACATTCATTCCTTGCTGCAGCAGTATTTGTACTAAAAGGAGTAATACAGCTAGGGAATTCTAGTCCAAAAGCACACTACTGAGCACATGTAGTTATGAGGACAAATGCAGATCAAGTATAGATGTGCTGGGTTTTACCAGCTGAGCTAAACATGCAATACCCTAAGGGGAAAAAGTAAAGCTGAGCACATGATGTTGACAGTCTGTTGCAGTTGTCATCCTGCCAGCCGAAGGAGCCACCCGATACACAGCAATGATTCCACTTTCCAACATAACTAACATGAAAGGCAGCAGAATATCAGTGGTCTGTCAAAAGCTCAGTATTCCATTAGATGTTCGTATCAACAGCACCTTCTCTTTTTGAAGAACATGTTGGATTTTGTGCACTGCAATCATCTCAACTTCTGATTATATTCTCCTCTTCTGACTAATAATACCTTTAGGTTGAATGCTGCTGTTATGTTGTCTGTTTGCTTCAGAAGTACAAATATTAAGAGAGTTGCTGAGAGGAAGATACCCAATATAGAACTGAAAGTATTAGAACGTATGGAAAACAAATCAAGCCTGTACCATAACACTAAGTTACAACTAACTTGATTGCCTATGACTACTTTGTCAGATCAACCCAGACCAGAATTTTTCCCTAATGGGATCATAAACAGACTGGGTTTGTGTCAGAATACACTGTGCTTGAAGTCCCATTCAGATACAGAACTGCTCTTTTTTGTTACATCCATCTTTAACTTAGAACTACTCAAAGGAAAAAAAATTCATCCAGACCAGCTGGCAATTTCCTCAACTGAAAGAAATTGTCTTACAATTTTTGTTTGTGTCATGTGATTGAAGCAGATCACCAGTAATAAAAAGAAAGCATAAACAGACTCATTTAAGGGTTTTTCCACATCCCACACTTGATACATACCCTAGAAGTCCTGCAGGTTCTCATGTGCTTCATGATAGTTGAAGAGCAAAGTGAAGTGTGTGCCTTTAAATTTATGCTGACTAGACAGTTTATTCCCATCACAAAACTGAAATAGCAGGATGGCCTTAGAATAAGTTTTAAAACAATTTGTTAATACCTAAAATGTTTTGTTTTTGGTTTTTTTTACTAACTTTGGCATGTAATTATGTAATTGCACTGGCATCTTGACAATGAATTGCCTTGATAGGTTTCCCCAGTAAGTAGATGACCGTAACTACAGGTCTGAAAGTGTTTTCTCTCTGCTGGAGAGGTTGCATTTCCAGTATCCTCCAGTAATCTTTCATGCTATGAGCAGGAAGGTCAGCATAAAGAGAGATCATCTTTCATAAGAGGACAATGTTTTCTTCAAGAATGATTTTTATTGTTTCCAATCACAACTAAGTTCCCACGCATAGGGAAGGAAGGAAAGGGTCTAATAGCAGCAAGGAAAGTGGAAAAAGATTAAAAATAAAGACATTAAAATATATTAACACACCTACATCATAACATTTGTCAGGGTTGTCAGTTCCCAAACTTAGGTTACTCCCTTAGAAAAAAAATTTAAGCACTGTCCCAGGGTAACAGGATATCTTCAACATTTGTTTCCTCTGAAAAGCACAAATTATTTCTGTTACAAATACTAGAAACCAGAACTCACTGTACAAATTAATTACTGCAAAGTAAATGGGTGTGAACTTAGAACACATGGGCCTCTCCAGCATAACTGGAGAGTGTAACCTGTGCAGGCTCTCCCCTCACAAGGAAACCTGTTATATTAGGGTTTCTGCAGGGTATGAACAGCACTCGGACAAGTACTAGAGAGTAGCTGATGGACTGTAACACACTCTGCTTTCTCTCTCAATGTTTTATGTGCCCATGTCCATTACAGCACTCTGTCACCTAGTGCAATGAGATACCCTAACAACCAGCCCAAGTTTCCTTTCAACGCAGAAATTCATCACCTAAACCATATGCCTTGCAGCAACTCAGAAAGAAACACATAGCTTTTGACGTTTATGGGCTTTTGATCAGTCAAAGCAGTTATCTGCTTTAAATTAATTTTCACTAGTTACATGAGTTTTCCAGGTAAGAGACATTATGCAAATGTTTAATGTTTAGTCACACCTCAAAAATAATAGTTACGTGAACTTGAACAGCAATGTGGACTGTATTCTGATCCAGACCTCCCTGAATATACTTCCAAACAGAACTAGTTTCCATGGGCACTGGATGAATACTGTAATTATGCTGAGATCGGCACAGTAATTAAATACTGCATATCTTTGAAACCCAGTCTGTGGTATCTTGTCTCGAGTCACTTGTGACACTCTCTCACTGTGCTGTTTAAAAGTTTCCCACAACCATGTTAACTTATCTATTAAAGGATAAGTTACCTCACCCTACGTATTTGTAGATTCAGGAGACTACTCACATAAGGTGCTTCTGGAAATGTTCCTCTCTCCCTCCTGGATTGAGCTACACCAAACAGAGCTAGCATTTCCTTCAAGACCAGTTTATCAGCTGCCTTCTAGAAAAGACATTACTTTCCACATCACCAAAAGTCTGGCTGTATCAGTGAGAAAGCCCCATCTGGGCCTCCTCAGGCCAAACCACAAGACAGCAGTCCAGCACCAAAATGTTTGCAGATTTACACTGGCAAGTAGATACCATGGTTATCTCTGGAGCACTAGGTACACAGCATAAGGACTGTGTCAAGAACATGACGTAGCTGAGAATACATCTATGGTAATTAAATCCAGTCCCAGCATAGTTTGCCAGGAAGTCTGAAGCCAGAGACAGAGCAAGTACCCAGCAGCACTCTGGGCTGAAGCCCGAAGTTTGGGCCTGGGCTCCCAATGCCCACAACAGTGCCCTAGAGGAGGGGATACATCTGTCTACAACTACATTTCTCTATACCAAGCCATTGCTACTCTGAAAGATTTCAAACTCCTTTAAAAACAGGTTTTCCTTTACGTTAGTGCAACTAAACACAGGGATGCCTTTAGAGTCTGCCAGAATTGCTCTGAACACAAGCAGGACAATAGTCTCTTCTATGATTTCCTTCATGCTGATATCCTTCACATTGTGCATTCAGGGGCATCTCACCATAAAACTATATGTTTTTTTTCCTCAAGACACACAGAAAGCAGCTGAGAAAGAGTAGCTGTGTGTTTCAGCATGCCTAATTTAGATCCAGACATACATCAACAGAAAGCATTTGCAAGGTAAATATGTACAAAACACCTTGCATGGATACCCATACAGGAAATAAAAATTAAGTAAAGGGTAGATCTTTTTTCCCCAATTACTTATTCCCAGAGTGTTAAGATAGTGAAAATGATCATGTCTGTTCTCTATTTCAGGCTAGTAAATCTCTAGTCAGGACTTCAAAAAGACACTGATATCATGGGGTGGTTGTGGCTGGGCTTGAAACAATTGAGTTTCAGGCAATAAAAGTACCAACACATAGTAAGTACTGAGAGAACTAGACCAGTCTAGTTTACTATCTATGCAAGTCCCACCTGCCGAACAACAGCTGCTTGTCCTCATGCTACAATCTAAGAAAGCAAGGCACTTAAAGCAGGGACCCTTATTACACATTTATGCAAGTAGTTTTACATATACCTAAGCAGTATAGAGCATAACAGTTATGTTTTCATCAGATACGAGCAGGAAATTTTTTTGGTTCATATTCTAAATTTGGCACAGCTTGCTATTTTGTGTCAATAAAATGCATCTTTTTTTTAATTGATGTCTGCTTAATTTGCAAATTCAGAACATATACATGACACTCAAAGTGTAATGAATCATGCATTTTTATAATGAATCCAATGGTGAAGGTAAAAAACACTCTTTGATCTTTCTCCTAACAGCACAGTTATTCTTGGATTTATACATAGTAAGTGTTTATGGATTACTTTCAGTTAAACAACCTGTTTTACTTTCTGATTTTTTATGAAAGCAAACTCTTTTAAGGCTACATTGAAATAACATATGGCTCAACACTCACTCCTACTTGAGTAGGCAAAAGTTTAAGCTCCTGATCCCTAGTCTGCGCTACTGTTGAAATACTGCCCCACATCCAGCAAAACATCCTCTTTGGAACTGGACAAAGAAGACACAGAAGCTGAAACAAGTACAAAGCTACAAGACCTTTGCCATTTCTCTGTTCATTCTATCTCACTAGCAGTATCAGAACGAAATTCAACAGACAACTTGCTAACTTGCACTATTCCACAAATTTCAGCAATAAAAGAAAATTTATTCCATGCTGCTATTACGGATTAAAGACCCAAGATGAAATATCATGGCATGTAGACAAATGTTGAGAGCATGGAAGATAACATGCTACTGCAATGGTTTGTGGCAGCTTGCAGCTTTAACATACCAATAGTTCACTTGCATCATTATTGCATAAATGTCCTCCCTAGCCTGCTCTGCTGCCATGAGAGCATTAGAGTTGCCTAGCAGGAAAGCCTCACTACCAGAATTTTCTAGTCTCCCACTCTGTTTTCTGTCACTTCTTGCTCAATTGCCTATGCTGCTTCTGTTTCTTTGCCAGTAGAGGAAATAAGTCCAACAGAAAGAAAAGCTGGAGTAAGTTGGGAAGATGAACAGAAGCAGCATTTCTCCAGCTCTTCCACACATTATGGGGTAAATTCTTTTGAAGCAGTTTTCCTTCCTTCTTGAAAAGTGTTCGTTAGTACCCACTTTCTTTGGCAGTTTTCTCAGAAATTTGTGAGAGCCAGTCTGGAGAAAGCAATTTATATTTGCAAGTACAGATGAAAGATATTACTGACTTTCAAATGTGAATTGCAAATTTATGTTCTAATGAACTGCAAGTGTCATTTGTTCCACAAATAAACACCCAGTGGCTGCAGAAAGCAACAAGGCTCTTTCATACATGCTATTGTATTGCTCCGATTGCTTGCACAGGGATACAAACATAATTTACATTGCCCTAAAGTTGTTTAGTTTGAAAAAATAATACATGCTACCATGAAATTCATTCAGTCAACTATTTACTGGTAGAAAAACATTGGACACCTTATTGTAATCTGCAACATCTACACTGTCAGATGTACTTTGTTCTAGACACACAGAAGAATGGACAAGGTGCCTAGGCTATGATTTAATTAAGTTTACATTTTATTAATTTGCTACATATGGGAATTGTCAGCAATAGCTTGCATGATGCTGACTCAAAATCCCATCAGCTGTGGAGAACTGCTATTTCTCATTCACATTCACTACAGTGTATTACTTGGGCCCTGGAAGAGTCATGTGTTGTGAGCTAGTTAAGCAGAGTGACAAAGGTGCTCGCTCCAGATGCAAAAGTTTTTTTACACTATGTCTTATTCTGAAACCACCCTGGGTTACCTGTTCATAAGCAAGAGGCAGCACATGAACACACATCTCCACTGCCAATGTAGGTGCACTCATGGCTGCTACAACACACAAAATACTCCACTACTGATCTAGAAGTTAGAAGAAGTGTCTTTCCGGTGCCAGAGTTGGGAACTCCTCATAGAATGGGTAACAGAGAGCCAGACCAACATTGAAGCTGTTCCACACACACACCTTACAATACCAAGCCATATATCAAAGAGGAAAACTTGGAAGGGATAGTCCTTTCCAAATGTTCAAGTACAGACCTCAGACTGAACACTGCAGAAGCCACACAAGTTCTCATCCCAAAGAAGATACTTCAGGTGCACTTACTGCCCAGTTAGTGCCCAATTACTGTCCAACCTAATTCAAAGATGGTATGGATGGTAAGATACTTACAGAACATGTATATGCATAAACATAAATAAAATACAGCTTAAGCTGTTTCTGGTATCATTAGAGATAAATAATGTATGTAGGTGTTCAAAGTAAAAAAGCGGGGAGGGGGGAAAGAAAGCTTAGGAGTGGTTATCTTCTCATTGGAATAATGACTATAAATAATGTTCTAATGTCTGCAGAATTGCTAAAGGTAAGGCATGCAGTATACTCCAGTCCAAATGGCATCTCGTTATGTGGAACTTCAAATCAAGTGGAACAAACAATGGTTAGAGGCATGTTATGTTACGCATAATGCTCCTTTGTATCTATTGTTTATCTTATATACAGACTCATCTTGAATCTAGCTAGCTAGTAATTAAAGCTCTGCAAAATTCAGTTTTGTCTGAGATCCTGCTGCAATACACACTGATTCACTTCATATGCTTTTGCAGAGGTTCTATCTTGCTTATTTCCTAATGCTTGAGAACAGACATCTCATATTGCAATACAAATTTACAGTACATCTTGTGCCTTGTATGAGGGACTTGAAAAGTAGAATAATTCTAATACCTGTAGTTGGCTATTTCACAAGCTATCGATGTCATTATTTCCTAGAAAATTCATGCACCAATACCACTGCAAAAGGCCACATTTATGAATTAATTTGAAGAGCTTTTTGAATTCCAAGTAGGATTTTATTATGAATACTTTACATAGTATGAGCTAATTCTGCACTTAGGACTCAATATTTCTGTTTAACTGGTTTCAAGGACACTCAATAGCTACTAAGATAGTATGCTGTTTTTCCTAAGAGTTACCTAGTTAATGTCTTAATTTATGACACAACTCTTATTTTGGGGATTCCAAATGCTTTAGCTAACATCAAAACATAATCCAAGTAAATCTCATTTTAAATAAACTCCATTGAAAACATTTCCAATTTAAAAACTATTTGTGAAACAAATAGCCCAACCCACCCAAATTTAGGCGAATATTTTTCTCTCTTCTAAAAGCCAAGTACAAGAGCAATTTACAAAATATCTTTAATGCTAGTCTGCAGTTCAAGTAGCCTAAGTGAAAATACAGTTCTGGGAAGCACCTCTCTCTCTCTCTAATTTAGAAAATAACTGTGCAATGAAATCTAAAAGCCTTGCAGCTCTGCCCACAATCTTAGCTTTTGAAAAAGCTTCTGAATGCATCTGGCTTCTTAAGCTTGTTCTGATGTGACAGGTTATGCCAATATAATCAAAAATACACAGATAGCACCAAAACCTTCTGTTATCTAGGGTGATACAGTAGAAACATCTTCCAGTCTTCCCAATATGAACACCAGTAACAGATCAAATGATCACCAGAATTAGGTTTTTCTAGAAAAGAAACACATTTGATATACCCCATAGTACCCCACTAATTTCCATGCAATATCTTGTATAACTAATAAAAATCATCCCTCAGCTTCTCCTGTCTTTGGTGTACATTGATTCTGATTTCCTTAGCACCCACCCATTTATTACAGCAGCTCCCCAAAACATTAATATATCATTAAATACTTAATACCATTCACAAGTGTACTGTCAGCCACTACATTTGCACATTCAAGTCAACCCAGTCAGATCACAAAGTTATGAAAACAGCATCTGTCACTGTGCTTTCAGACAAACCTGGGACAGAGGAAGAAAGGCAATGCACATAACCCATACCAATCTCCTTTCCTTCCTACCTCTTCTCTCCTCAAGTTCACTGTGTCTGGCTGCTACGCTGAGAGCATACCACACAATTTGAGATAAAGAGATAAGACGCAAGATTGCCCAAAAGACACAGGCTAGGGCAAGGTGTTATGTGAGTGTCTTGACAGCCTCTTCATCTCTTCTGCAAAGGCAAGCTGAACCCTGCCTGAAGAAGAGGGCAGGTGCTGTGCCAGCCCTGTGAACAGGACTGCACATCCTTTCAGGTGCAGAGAGGCAACTGCCTGAACAGGCTGCTGTGATCAGAACGGTATGTACATGCCCAGGGGAGCTGACTCACTTCAGGGTTTCTATGCAGGATGAATGGAAGAGTGGAAGACAACAGAACCTTAGTGGCACTGTTTGGGTTGTGGGGGAGGAATGTAGGATGTGACATGGGGTTTGGAAGAGGTATTAAACTGGATATTCTGCTGACAGCCCTTTCAGAAACCCCATGGGTGTTCTGCTGGGGATAATCTTCCTCAGGCTGAAACTACTTGAAGAAAAACATGTTGGTGACAGAGTTGCTCAACTGGAGTCATCCTACATTCTATAGGTAAAGCTAGCCCACCCATGATTTTTTTTGTTGATCCTAGCTTGAAATACTGGAGCTACAGCTATAGTGCAGATACCTCTCCTAACAGGCCATAAGATGGCCACTAGAGCTCCTAAGGTAGAGCTGGGAAATATATGAGCCTGTAAGCTCATGTCAAACCTGTCTTTGCAATCAAACTCTGAAGTAACAGAATATAAAATGATGTTAACATTTGAGAAGAGAAGGTCACATGCCTCCAGCCAAGCTTTGCTAAGATTTCCCTTCTCTAGTAACAGCTAGTCTATCACTGTCCTACAGCAAGCCTGGCTTGAAGATAATCACAGGACAAATATTAAGGATGTGATCTTCCTGCGGCAGGTTGATACTGACAACACACAACTACTACTGCAAATACTGTCTTCCATTTTTACTGCATTTTATATGCTGTATCTGGGAGTGGAGTGTGTCCAGTCTCATCCAATCTAGTTTCCAAAAGAGACTGATGTCTTGTTTCTGTACGGCTGAATATTAACCAGCAGTAGCACAGAATTTGAAGGCAACTTCAAGTGATTTCACAGATCTGCTCCGCAAGAGGAAACTAAAAAGCTTCCTGTCATACTCAACCTGACGGTGTAAAAAAGCTCACTAAAAATGCTATTTCCACCCAGCCACCCCAAGTTCTATGTTTAATAGAATTAAGGACAGCTGACAGATCTAATTAAGTCATCAGGCATCTTACTCTCATCTTTTACTAGGTCAAAGGAAAACTACCACTACCTTTGTACTATGGTAGTGTGGACAGAACATTAAAATACAGTAAACAATAAACACATTAATCCCTGCATAGAGAAACAGTCCCTCCATGCAGAGGGACTAATTGTCTAATTAGAAGATCCTGTTCTTTTTACTGCCTCTCAGTCACAGCAATAGAAATAAGGCTGTTTGAAC
Organism: Ramphastos sulfuratus; assembly: GCA_013399055.1. Taxonomy (NCBI): domain Eukaryota; kingdom Metazoa; phylum Chordata; class Aves; order Piciformes; family Ramphastidae; genus Ramphastos; species Ramphastos sulfuratus. The sequence goes on along the minus strand of WBNM01045539.1, from coordinate 3,623 downwards.
TTTAATATGAGCTTCATGTGTTTATGTATTGCTCTGCAGGTTATTTATACATCACACAGCTCAAAATCTGGCCAAGGTTATTTAAGGTCATGCTCCTCTGAGGTTATGTGTAAGGGAATTAAAGTTGTTTTGTAATTTAAATTCTTCTCTGCAGTAACTACTATATATGCACCTGTCGTGGAATAAGTGGCCTCATTAAGGGAAACTTAGTTCAGCCAGAACAGTACACATGTGGCCTTCTACCTCCTGCCTCTATGCCAAGGAAAGTGCCTATGCCACCAAGAGAAGCTGGAATGGCTGTGGAAGAGGCAGTCTGCAAACTGCTGTTGAGCAGCAACAATGAATCATGACAGAGAGACTGAAAGATTCTATAGGAAGAACAATAAAAGCTGGATGAACTACAAGGAATTCAGGATCAGAGTAGCCAAGAGACAGAAACTTCCTCCTCATCCCCTCTAAGAGCACCAAAGGTCATAAATAGGTGAAGAAACCAAGTATTTATGTATTTATCCTTGAACAGTGCAGACACTTTGTGTCTTACATGACAAAGTCTGTTCATGGTTTAATTGAAAAGAAATATTGGCTAATAAATATGAGATCAGCTGTGACCTGAGGCTGGTTATCAGTCATTCTGGTATGCAGATAGAAGAGTGCAGGACTGTGCTTGACCAGAAAGGAGCAACGAGAGCAAGTCTGGCAGCATTTTTGTCTACCTTGAAGTTGTAAGCCATCCCGCACAAATATTCTGTCTTTCTATTTTACCAGATGGCTGCTATCATAAAAGGAGTCTTTGGTCCCTGTCACAACTTTTCATCACTGTGTACAAAATATAGAAAATATTTACATCTTTTAGCATCAGTTACAGAGAATTTGCCATCATCTCTGGTATGTATGGTAACATTGTATGGTAACATGATGGGACTGATAAATACTGCTTTATGGCTGAGAAGACCTACCAACAATTTTTCTGTATCATACCCATTCAGATTACAAAGTAAGCTCTTGCACTCAGACAACATCTGCTCTTTTCCCTTATGCCATTCTGAAAGAATGCATGTATTTTATTTGGTTCATCTTGCCTTGAACTAGAAAAGAGGATTCATTAGGATCACAGCAATTAAGCTGGCTGTGACAGAAACAGATGTCTACACAGCACCAAATTCTATGATATCTTGACCAGGTGAAGAGGTTTCAGTGTGCTGTGAACAGTATTACCTGCTGATCAAACACTGCCACTCTGCTGCAACCACACATGCCATAGGAAGGAAGGGTTGCACTTCTCTAGGTGAAGGTAGTTGTTCTCTGGAAAAAAACAAACAAACAAACAAAAAACAAAAAACCCCCCCCACAAAACACCAACAAAACAAACCCCCAAACATTCCTCAGTTAGCAGTATGGATACTAATCCTAAAATTAAAATATATATCCACGTTACTGCAGGTCTGAAGTTTATTTTCTTCCTGTGTACAGAATTGTAGGCCAATAATGTGAACCAGATAGCATCACGCCCACTGCTACAGCTCTACATAAGTAGGTGGTGTTGGTGATAATGGATGGCAGAATCACACTAAACATTGTAATCATGCTCCCAGAATTGCAGTACCTGAGAAGTGCAGTTAACACCAAGAATCTCTTGTCAAGAAGATGCCAGTAAATTTAACAAGTACGGAAGTTTGAAACTTTCTACTCTTCAAAAGCTGAGTACTAAATCACCACAGAACAACTGGCAGGGCACATTTTGTAGCTGTCAGAATGCTTCATTAAAAAGGTAAAAATTAAAATGTTGAACTAACAGCTACTGTAACACTGATACGCCCAATATGAGGCTAGCTTCCACTAATAAGAATATACTCATAATCTTGTACAGTACTAGTAAGCACTGACTGAAATTCACCTGTTTATGCAGACTATTGCTACATAAAACTCAGTCACCAGCTTGCATTTAATTAAAAGCTTGTTTAAACTTTCTAGTTGCCAGAAGTACCAGAATTAATCTTAAGCAGCCTCCACTAACATCAAATTAAAAGTCTGCAACACTCAGCAGAAGCCCTCTAAATGTTCCTTTAGACTCTGCTTTCTAAATCTTGCAGTTCCTACTCACATCCAAAAGAACAGAAAGCAGCATGTTTACAAATAAAAACATAGAAGTAATTCCTTCTGTATCATTTACATTCTCCTAGGAGAAAGCCCAAGGAATTGCACAATTCCTCAGCTTGGTGTAGAGCTAACTAGCCTGGCTGATGAAAACTCCTCACTTATTCATGAGCCTGCAGATTCATATATCTATGCATGTCAAATTCTGGGAAAGATCCTTACAAGATTGTTAATCCATCCTAAATATCACCTGTCACCACAAACAAACATACCATGCTTTCTGCTGGTACTGATGAGCAAAGTTACCACCATACAGAGACAAGTGCCATTTCAGTCACTCAGTTAAACTTGCTGCACTGGAATACAGAAGCAAACACCACTGCACTGTACTGGCAGGCCAGAGGTGACCAGAGACTAACACCATATAATTGCACCGTATGCTAGTGCAGTACATGGTCAAGTTTTCTGGAGACAATGCATTGCAGAATACAGGGATTTTTCACACTATAATCCTGTCACTATAGCTCAGTAATGCTGGATGTGCTGCCAAGCAGGGTCACAAAAGTCTAGATTAGAACCTATTGGCACACATTAACCATTAATATTGTTCCTCAAATAATTATCTTGAAGTTAAATGTCTGCTTCTAGCCCTCCCATAAAGCAAAGTCCTTATCTGTTAGGAAAGTACACACCACCACCCCCTCCAATAACTAATTGCCAACCCTTCTCACCTGTTCTCAGTTCTGCATACGGATAAATGTCATTCAGATAAGTCTGAGACATGCAAGCATGCTCCATGTTTGTCATCTCCCTGCTTCACTCTTTTATGTTCAACCTTAAAAAGACACTTCTCTCCCAGTCCTTACTGAATGCTTGGTGAAAAACTGTATTGTAATTCTCTTTTGGGTCTACTTGGGCCCTGATTTTGTGTAAAATAGTTTTGTGTAACGATTCATAAAAATAAACGTAGTAAAATAAGAAGATGTGAGAACAGGAAATAATGTGCAACAGGAAACTCAATGCATCTGTTCACCTGAGAGTTCAGAGGCATAAACAGGCCACACACCACCCGCAGTGAGGGAAGCTGCTTTGCAGTGTAGTATTTAAGTCAACAGACACTTTTCTACATCCAGCACATTAAATACAGAACATATAAAGATAGAAGTTGCCTCCAGAGGTCCTACCATTATCTCTTGCATCAGACATGGCACTCAAAGCCCTAGGTGCACAGTGCAGCTTCACTCAGGTGAAGCAAAGGTGCCATGGGCAGCAGCTGCAGGTGGTTATTCCCACAGCCAGCCCGCTAAGACGTACAGAAGCTTCCTGCCCTGTACTGCCTGCCAGTCCCTAACAGAGCAGGAACACGCCTCTGCTTTGCAGCTTCCCTGTCGCATTGTAACATTTTATTACCCTACAACAGAAGTAGGCTCTTGTCTAGGTAGGCAGCAAGGTCTGACTCCCATGAACCAGTACCACGGCTATTTTGTAACCATGAAGCACTACGTAACTACGCTGGAGGGATACAGGCT